>JBAMYA010000018.1:9868674-9918161 GCA_037176975.1 Arrhamphus sclerolepis
CGAAAGAGCAGTCATTTTATTCTTGACTTGAATAAGCTGTATATGGTTATTTTAAGATCAACATTTCATGCATATGTATTTTGTTTGTATTTAAAAAATGCATCTGCTTTTAGCTTTTAGAGTACCATTTTAAATTCCATTGTCAGTGCTCTGGTGTCCCTATAGTATATGATAAGACAGGCCCATAATTTTTGATGCAAGACAAAATTTAGTTAGTGACTCATATTAATTAGTAACAGTCTATTCTGCTGAAGCAAAGCTCCCTTTTTCACAGGTAAGTGCTTTGTCCACACTGTTAGTTGTACAGTCCTTGTGTGAAAAGACTAAGCTGGCATACCCGATGTTTTATTACACAGAACCACCTTGGATGTCCTTCTGAAATGCTGCATCATTAGATGAAAAATAAGTCTATCACTCTTTATCAAAGGTTAGCATCAAATGATCAGAACATCAGAGAGGATGCTGTTGGTAAAATCCAACTCTTGTGAAGCCAGTAATAGTGAAAATACATTTTGTTTTGTTTTTGATTAAGGTTAGCTTTCAGGTTTCTATCTTTTCTTTTTTTACTTCATTAAATAATCACCATCGAGGTAAGTTGTGTTAAAGGCAACCTGACGGAGGCACCACTGATTACTCTAATTCCTCTTATCACAACTAAAGCCACACCTGTTGCCACCAGCGTCGCGTGCTGATTGGTCAGTCTTCACTTGTCGCAGAGGAAAACACACATAAAGCAATATGGTAAAAATCCACCTACATCCAGCTCAATAGGCAAACAATGATACAGGTTAGTCTAAATCAACAGCATTTTATCTTTAAAACTATTATCAGTATACAAGTTTATCTAAATGCAAATTAGATGACTGCAATGTCTTCTGACTGATGGTGTATGTTTTATTAAGAAAGTTACTGATCCGCTTGAGGGCTCATCAGGGACAGTATTTTCAAGGTCAAAAGGTAATTGGTCCCCACCTCTATCGTACCTTACATTGTTTCTAATCCATTCACACAAATATTGTCTTGCTCAAGGACATGCTGATATGAAGTGGGATTGGGGCTCAAACTGCTGACCTTCCATTTGGAGGACAACCTGCTCTACTCACTCCTCCCTCACTGAATCAAGCTCACCCCTGCCGCTGGTTACCAGCAGCTCTACCAATGTAACACATTAATTTTGACGGATTTCCATATCTTGCCTATTTGCATATATTGAATATTTGGAGCGTGGGAAGTTTATTTATTTTTGGCCTTTTCCATTGATGATACGTTCATAACAGTTCAAATACAGAGCCTGGAAAATGTGTGCGGCAGTTCATGAATTAATAAACCTGAAGTTGTGTAAAATCCTGTCTAAAAGGTCAAAGAAAATGTTGATGGGTGAGATGACACTATGTTTTATGTCCTATTTGTTGTCAATAGGCTAAAATATATAAAGTGATCAAATGTCCCAACACAGAAGAACGAGTCCAAACCTGTTTATGCTCATACTTTTTTAATGTATCACAATGAGCAAGAAACATACTTGATGAAATATTTTCAAAGGAGTATATTCAATTACCATCTACAATCAACTTAACTAGGACAACAAGGTTTTGTGACAAAAGTTTCTTTAAAAGTCTGAAGTTCCATGTGGTTGTATGTATGTTAGTTTCCATGTAATTTGGTACAGTCTGGAAATCTTCATATAATTACAGTAACAAAAAAGCTAACAAGACTACAGTATAGAAAAGACATCAAGAACAACATTTTTGGTTTAACTTGCTCTTTTTTGTACATTGCAAGGCTGTTTTTTTTCTACCCTCAGATGGGCTGCCTGGAGCCACAGAGCCATGCTTATGAGGCTCAAAGGAGGAGTAATTTAAGAAAACAAAAAAGAAAAACTGAAAACATTAAAAAAAATGTGGCACCAGAAGTCACAAAAGGAACAGAGCGCTCCAGGTAACAGTTCATCTTTGAAGTTGGAGCAAAACGTTGTTTGGTTGTTAGTTTGGTTGGTAATTTTGGTTAATACGCTTTTTTTTAGTGTGACTGCCTCTTTAAGAACGGCAGCTTTGAGAACCCATCCCCTCTCTATGTTATTAATTTCTCTATTTAGATTATGTAACCAACACAGAGAGGGGTGAGCTGCCGTTTGACTGGAGAGTTTTACTTGTCATCCTAAGACAAGCACAGGAAAATGAAACAGGCAGCAACATGAAGAGGAAGAAATGAAGCAGGCATCTCTGTCCATCCTGTCCTGAAATTTCAAAAATGTCCATCAAAGAGCAGAAGCGGAGGCAGAGCTGGAGAAAGAAAGGACAGACAGAAAGGAGATAGAGGCAGCTGGAGCCACTTAAGTTCAGTTTCATTTAACGACTTTCCTCTGTGTGTCACACATGTCCATTGGTTCCAGAGTCCATTCCCATTGCAGAGTTGTCAGTAATCAAATAAGGAGGTGGTTTTTAAAGCTGTTTTGAGCCTGCCTTCATCTTCCTTGCCCAGTTTTGGTGTGCCCACCGCCTCTTGAGTCCTCCTAATGAGATTTCCATAGCTTCCCAGAGTTCTTTCATTAGTTTTCATTCCTTCTTCATTTCAAAGACAAAAAAAAAAAAAAATTGATGTCTTGTTTTAAATATATATTTATCTGTTTACAGGTACACGTTCGTTTTCACAGTGGGCAAAAGGTGACCTCTACAGCAAAACCTTGTTGTTTTCTCTCTTGTAATTGTCCATTAAAATCAAGTATCCCAATGTAGGTCAGTGGATGTAAGTTTCCACAAAAGCATGTTGTGCCACAATAAGATATACACTTATCTGAGGCACAGGTAAGTGTATATATATATAGGTTTCTTTTTGTGTCAACTGCATAAAGCTTTGGCCACATTCATATTTTCAATCAAAGTAAAAACTGCTCAGTGCTTCGGTATCGTCATCCTCATTTTTGATCATTACCTTTTTAATTAGATTTTTTTTTTTTTTTGAATTTCAGATATCCATAATCCAGCTTTGTGGTTCTGTTATTTGGTGTGTAACGTAACAAAAGGCAAATAAGAGAAAAACTGAATTGATGCTGGCTCTTTTGAAATGCGCACACACAGACACACACATACACAAACACACACATATACAAACCCATACATAGTTCATGTTGGCTTAATCTAATGTGGACCTCAGCTCTTTCATCCACAAAATAAAAACCCAAATGATTAGACTTTGGAAATCTGGGAACAAACAATATAATTGAGACAATGAATATAAAGAACATTATCACACCATAAAGTGGCAAGGTCATATTCTGTTTGTTTTTCAGCAATTCAAATTAAAGCTAGTGTTAATTTATGATATAAGTAATATACATAAACTAAAATAAAATAAAAATACTTAATAAGAAAATAACACATGTCCAACATTATCTGAAAATTAAAATAAAGCAGACATAACTGTACAACTTAAGAATTTTTCAAAACAATAAAGTACACATGAACAGTATTCCAGGGAACTGGACTTGAGAATTATCAAGCTTAAAGACCAGATCTACTGACTTTCAACAGCATCTTGTGGTATTAACACCGAATCACTTTTCTCTGTGAGAAGCAGAACATTTTAAACACTTCT
This sequence comes from Arrhamphus sclerolepis, assembly GCA_037176975.1. Taxonomy (NCBI): domain Eukaryota; kingdom Metazoa; phylum Chordata; class Actinopteri; order Beloniformes; family Hemiramphidae; genus Arrhamphus; species Arrhamphus sclerolepis. Next base: position 9,872,269 of record JBAMYA010000018.1, read on the forward strand.
GAGATTGTTTGTGCCTTAGATTCATCAGGGCTAATGTACTCATTACAGAACGGAGGCCGAAAACTTTTGGATTAGAAAATTACATTTTTAGTTCATCGTCTCATCAATGAGAAGATGGGGGTACCTATGCACATCCATTTCCATTGCAGCAAAATGAAGTAGATAACTTCTTTGGATATAAAAGCATCCTAAATATTTGAAAACCAAGGACATCTCCAAAAAAAACTTACTTTGTTTCCCCCCATAAATAATGCTTTGGAATGAAGATGTCCTTTAAAAACCTGTAATCTACATGTGGAAGTGGCACCCTGCAAACACGTGCGACGAGTCACTGGCGGACCTCCCAGTAATGGGGGTAACAACACCTCAGCAAAACAGCCGTTAATTCCCTCTGAGACTACTTGTAGGTTGGCATAAATGACACCAAACCTTTGAGACGCTTCAGTACCAGATGTATTATATACATTTTTGGTAACCACTGTTACTTGCTTAACAAGTGAGCAACAACCTTGACTGGATGGAAGGATTTTCAGCAATGTTCAATATTAGAACAAAATGACAAATAAAGGTCACTTTGTTCAGCAACCAACAATGCAAAAAATTTACACAACAGTTTACAGTCACTTTATAAATGAGAAAAAAATAGATTGTGACAATTAAAAGCAATCAAATGAAATAGGATCAGTCCTTGTTCAAGAAAAAATCCATAGTGATATTTGGAATGCACTGTTCTTTACAAATGTTATAGATCATTGGCTTTAAACATTGGTCTGTTTGAAAGAAAATCGGCAAAATGTCCTTTGGAACATATATTCACAGTCTTCAAAGTTCCGTTTTTGCAACAAGAAAAAAAAAAAAAGGTGTTGCAGAGGCAAGAAATTGGTTTATTGTTTGTTTTAGTTAAAGCTTAGCCAAAAGCAAAATGAGCATGCATCTAGGTTTTCTTTTTTTTTTCTTTTTTAATCCTACATTAGCAGCAAAACGTATCTCCTTGAAGACCAGACCTTATACATTTTCTTAAAAAAAAAAGGACATTTGAATATGACAAAAGTCAAACAAAGATTAATAACCTCTATCTTACAAACTGCAATGGCTCTGTAACGGTGCTACTCCACGATGCAAGGACAAGGGCCCTTTTTGGTTTTTGGTATTCACGTAAAAAAAGCCACCTGTTTGCCTGCAAAGAAGCGGAAACGGCAACTCTGATGCGTACTCCTTTATCTTTTAAAACTTTGTTTTCTTTCCTCTAAAAACAGCAACAAATTCTCAAGTATAAAGAAGCCTCTTTTCTCATCTTTATGCACCAATGGTGAAAGTGTTTAGTCTTTGGATTTTCTTTTTGTCTTAAAGCGTGAGAATTATTATTAGTATTCTTTTTTTCATTTTCATTTATGACAACAAAAACTGCCAAAAAGGAAAATAAAGACTGTAGCTACACTACACGAAGAACGAAAGACCTGCTTTGTAGTGTTTATATCTACAAAACACAGGAAAACAGAGAAAAATAAGTGCGAAGAGAGGAACACAAAGCGTGACATATTGGAGCTAGACAGTGATAAGTGCACAAAAAGTAACATAAAAATTAAATAAAATAAAACTCTCAATATTTCACCCAGGCTCGTTTGTTTTGGTTTGAGAAAATACCAACCAAACCATAAATTTTAAATAATTTTGAAAGAGGATCCTGCCTTGTCAGAAGGGGCAACCGGGTGAATGTTTCCCAAGAGGTTGAGACTAAGACAGAAATAAAGTTTAGATAAATTACCTGTCCATAAACTATTGGAATGACCAAGACAACATCAAATGAAGTGTCATAAAATTGGACAATACAAAAGCTAAATGTACACAAAGTTTTTTTTTGTTTTTTTTTCTCCCCATCCTACCATACTGTTTAAATTTGTTTCCAATGCAACAATCTACTAACACCAAAAATGCTCATATCTATTATCAATGAAAGAAGGTAGATTTTTCTTTTTTTTTTATTTTATCAAAAAAAAAAAAGTTTATCACCTGTTATGTCTGCAATGCTCTCCTTGTCTGGGTATAATGGGATTGTTGTTTCCCACTTGAAAAGGATTTTTAATATTAAAATTAGCAATTCAGTTACCCTTTTTAAATGCCCAGTAACAAAGCCATGTTAAAATTTAATTCAACCTAAAACGTTAAGTTATTAAATCAAGTTCAAAAAGAAACAAATAATAATAATGCTCATTTTGTTTTGGAAAAAAAAAAAAAGTAAAACATGGATTTCTGTAACAGAAAAACATCTGTGAGCTGTTGACCTGAGAATACAATAGACATTACATTATTCTTTTACTTTTGCAAGCCATTGGTATCTGAATGCTTAAACAGCAAGAAAACTGATAGACTATTCTCCCATACAGTACATACTGGCTTTTTGTGACTGTGCTATTAAGTAGAAATTATTACGAAACAAAGGTACAGCTTGCTGACTTGAATTTCTTCAAAAGGGTTTTTGGGCCATTTGTCAACTTTGAGGCAGTCCACTCCTATACAGTACAGTGTTCCTCTCCGTGACTCAAACCATAACTGCACTGATCTTAGATCTTTTCTGTTCTCACATTAATATGCATGTATTTCAGTTGAGTAAAATAAACTAAAAAAATAAAACAAAACAAAGACAAAAACTTAATGAAAACCAGCATGTTGATATGGGAAAACAATCCACTAACATTTAAATTTTTGGTTACAAGCTTTGGAATTGCAGTTAGTCTTTACACATCTTTTTTTCTGAAATTGGTTTGTATACTTTTAATGTACTTTTAACATTGCTGCCTTTTTTTCTTTTTTTTTTTCTTTTTAACATTTCTATTTTTTTTTGTCCTTTTCTTAGTGTTTTTAAATATTGTCCATCACTGAAAGCTCTTTTACAATCTGATGGAGTCTGTTCCTACACTAGCAAGGTTACTACTACAACTATTACTGTCTTTGACAAAGCCAGGCTGCTGAGGCTCCTCTGCCGTTATGCCCAGCCTGTCCGCTGACTTCTGACTGCTGTCAGAGTCAGACTCGTCGGTAAAGACGTCTGTTGGTATCGAGGTCTGAACTCCTGAGGTGCTCAATGAACTTGAGGTAACCGTTGAAGGTGAGGACACTGGAGGAAAAGAAGAGGAGGATGAGGGACTAGCATTGGGTTTCCCAGATAAAGCTCTGGAAAAAGGGGCCTGGGACCAGGGTTTGCCGGCAGCTGTGGTGTTGAGTGGGGCCGTAGAAGAGGAGCACAAAGAAGAGGAAACAGCAGATGATGGCATGGTAGCTGATGTTGTTGGCAGGGGAGGGGGGCTGCTGATGGGATGAGCGGCAGTCTGCGAGGTAGATGCGGTGTTAGGACTGGGGAAGCAGGCTGAAGAGTGAGGTAATAAACTAGTAGCGTGCTCTTTGGCATTTCTGACTGATCGCTTGATTGTTCTGTGTTTGTGCAATGCCGATTCCAGGTGTTGACTGAGTGCTTTTTCCCCATCCAATGTAGTGTCACAAGCCAGGCAGTCATAGAGACTTCCAGCTCCTACACCTACGCCACCGGGGACACGCAGCAACATTTCTTGCAGATTTGCCATGGACTGACCAAAAAAACAGTTAGATTTAATGTGGGTAACAGCCGCTTCTTCCTTGGTGAATACAGCTTGACACTTGCGGCATACCAGTTTATACTGCACCTTGGGGATGATATACTGGTCTAGAAGGGGGTCTGAAGCTTTGCCATCCATCTCACTCGGCTCAGGGGGTACTTTATTATGAGTGGAGGAGGAGGAAGTGGAGGAGGGGGATGAAGTCGGGGGTTCACTGTGGGGTTTGCCCTTTGGCTCCTCTGTTTTAACTGGATCTTTGGCAGAATCTTTGCGATCCCCCAAGGTTTGAGGGGGAACTGAAGTTTGGCTTGTCTTGGGTTGCTGAATTTGCTGAAGCTGCCGCTGCTGCTGCTGTAGTGCCTCCTGCAAGCTCTGTTGATATTGCTGGTAATGCTGCAGTAGGGACCCTGGGGACAGGCCCATCAGTGCTTGTGACAATGCTGGGTTGTAAGGGAAGAGACTTTCCATACCATACATTGGTTGCAGATAGCCCCCTTGGAGAGCCCCAGGGATCTGTGGGGTATAATAAGGGGAAAAGCCAGGCATGAAATAGGGGAGAAACTGGTTTGTGAGGAGAGCTGTGGGATCTGATGCCAAAGCAGCCTGCAAAGCCTGAAGCTGGGCAGGGTCTACCACATACTCCATGCCAGGTGTGGGCATAGAGGTGGCAGGAACAGCTGTGTCTGGTTTGTCCTTCTTGGCGCTGGCAGCAGAAGTGGAAGGGGCAGGGGTGCTTCCTGTTGAACATGGTGTTGACGGCTTCTCTGTCTTTTCCTTGAACTTCTCCCTCTCCTTTTCGACTACCCTCTCAGCATCACGATCTTTGGGTGGTTCAGGCCGTGAGCCCGACTGGGTAGCTGTGGAAGTGGAATTGGATGTAGGGGTGGGGCTTGAGTGAGAAGTTGAAGAATTGGTTTGAGCTGGGCAAGACGCAGCAATAGATGATGAGGAGGGAGGTTTGTTGGGCAATCCGGAAGTCGGCAGGCTTGGTGATGGGACACTGGCTCCAGGCATGTTCAGAAGGTTTGGAGGTTTGGGAGGAGTTAAAGCTGTTTCAATTAAAGACAGAAATTTAAGATCCATTAGTCATATTTGGAAAATCTTTTGCAAATTTACAAAGATTTTTTAAAACCATTGTTAATTTTAAATATAAAAATAATTATACACTACATGGCAAAAACAAAAACAAACAAACAAACAAACAAAAAAAAAGTCACATGCTGATAGTTTTTGGACTTCCTTAATATTTGTTTATGGTACTGATTCACCATGAAATTGTGAATGTATTTTTTGAGAAGATCTTATTTTAATAATGTTAGAATCAGATTGCTTGTGCAGCACACCTCAAAGATTCTCATTGGAGTTGTCTAGCTTGAATACTTCTCAACACGATAAGAAGTAAGTTTTTAGCTTGATCCAGACCAATAATTTGACCACACTGAAACAGTCATATCTTTTCCACGATCAAAGGAACCTATACTGTGGTTGTTTTTTTAAGGAATAAGAGGCTACTCACTCCTGAAACATGCTATTCACTGCAATAATTTTATAAGGGAAGACTTTTATGCATTAGCCTGGTTAAATACAAGTGGAGACTTTATGTTTTTTTTTAGACAGGCAGTGCATAATTTATGCCTATGAGGATAATCACTAAATTAACACTATATGGTAATACTATGATATTATAAGAAATTTAGTATAACAAGCTCATGCAACTTTTAGGTCACAAATAACCATTTCATAAATTTCTTATGGCACTTGTGGTAAAAGAAAGGTTTTGCCAGTTCAAACTTGTTAAACACAGAAAAAACAAGTAACATAACACAACATAAGTGTATATGGGAACATGTGGTCAAATGCCTGACAGAGAGAAAAAAAAAACATTTTGAAGATAATGTTCTTGTGTGTGTGTTTTTTGAGGTTTGATTATATAACACTTTGTTAGTGGTTGGAGAAATCATGTACAACTGTACACTTCAAATATCAGCTTAAAGCCAAAGATGACGTACCTGAATTAGATGAGTTAAAGCTAGAAAGAGAGGGGGTGCCAACCCCTGGCAGAAGGACAGGTGGGATGCCTTGCAGGTTTGAATAGGTTGACTGAAGATTCAGAGCCTGCATTGCAGGGTTATCAAACATTCCCTGCTGCTGCATGGCCTGCTGCTGTGCCAGTCCTAAGACTTCATTGGCCTTCTTAATGCGGTCCATCTCTTGCTGGGCCATGAGCTGGCGAACTGTAGCTGGGTCAAAGTATTCTTTTTCCTTATCAATCTGGCTGCCAATGGTATCCTTCACTTTAGAGATGTGTTGCTGGGAAAAAATGTGGTCACGTACAGAGAGGCGAGCACTGTACTTAACACCACACAATGTGCATTCAGTCTTCGGCCCCTCGTAAGATGTCTGATTTATTCCGAAGTGCTTGGCCATGTTGAGCTTTGCCTTTTTCTCCTTTGCACGGGCATTTTGAAACCACACCTGCACCACTCTCTTTGGTAGTCCAATTTCATTGCCAAGAACCTCGCATTCCAGCATAGTGGGTGTCCTGTAGTCATTAAAACAAGACTTCAACACTTTCAGCTGAAGGTTAGTCATTTGGGTTCGGAAGCGCTTTTGGCCAGGCCTATCTCCGCTGTCTATGCTCCTGGTACCTGAAGCTCCAGGACTTGGTGAGCAGGGGTCAGCCAGGCTGGATGTCTCACTGTGGTCAATCATATTTTCATTTTCATAGTCTTTAGCGTAATAGCTTGTTGCAGGGCTTACTAGTCCTGATGACATTTGGTCTTCATTTTCAAGGACAGTGTTTGTACCTCCAGGCTTAGAAAGGTAATCAACACTATTTTGGCTGTGCTTTGCATCAGCACTGTCATTATCGGCATTGGCCTCATCACCAGTGGTTGTATCTGTGATGGCTGTGTTCACAGAAGAGCAGTCGTCATTATCCAACTTGTTGTGATCAAAGCTGAGATTAACAGAGGACATTGAAGCACCCTCAAAGTCTTCCATTCCTTCAACTTTGATCGATGAAGGGCTCAACAGACCCCTGGGAGACAGATCTATGCTTTTATTTACTGGTGACATGGATGAGCTTTGCCCATCACTGTTTGCACTGGGGATTAGTTGAGAGCAACTTGATGTTTCCAGAGCATCCATTTTTATTTGCATGGTCTCCTGCTCAGGTAACATACCAGAGAGAGTTAAATTATATCCAGCACGTTTGGCTTCATGCCAGTGACGAGATCTAATGTGAGCCTCTAGGGCAGTTTTTGCTTTAAATAGAGCTCGACAAAAAGGGCACCTGCGATGAGCTTGAGCTGGCCCTACTGCTCTGAACTGGCCTTTTCTCTCTCTAGCTCTAGTATTCTGAAACCACACTTGCACTACTCTTTTTTTTAATCCCACCTCATGTGCAATGTGGTCAAGCATTTTACGGGTGGGATTTGAATCTAATAAATACTTCTGATAAAGGATCTCAAGCTGCTCAGGTGTGATGGTAGTTCTGAGCCGCTTGTCTCTTTGTGGCTCCTCTCCACTATTAGTGCTATCATTCTCTCCTGGGCTAGTGCTAGCTTTTTCCTCTAGTTTCCTCTTCAGGGTGTTCATGGTGGAGGTTGGGGTGGATGGAGAGGTGGCAGAGCTGCTGGGAATCTGGGGCATTGCCCCAGGGAGAAGCTGGCTTGCCAGAAGAGGATTGCTGGGATCAAACAGCATGAAAGGCATGTCAATAGCACGGTCAAGGAACTGAGGGTGGATAAATTGATTTTGCACAGAGAGGAAGTGTAATTGCTGGTGTTCCTGCCAGTGTTCAAAGGAGGGGAAGGCGATCTTGCACTGCTCACATTGGTAAGGAATCATCTGCTGTGCCAGTTGTTGAGTGGCAGAGGTCAGGTGTGGACCGAGACCCAAGTGAGAGCTTTGAGATGAGGCTTGGCTTGTCTGAGAGGCTGAAGGGCCACACTGTTGTTGCTGAGTAAAGGAAGGAGAAGAATGCTTGATGGGTTTGGAGATATTTTGTATCTTCTCTTCTCTCTGAGATCTATGGTGTATCTCAGACTGGGGTTGATGCACAATTTCCTGCTTAATAGAAGTTTGGTTTTCTCTTGGATCACTAGAAATTTCTGGTAACTGCTTGGGCTTCTCATCATAAAGGTTGGAAGTCGTTGCTGGTGATGCCTCTTCTTTCTCAGTGGATGAAAGGTGTGCAAATGCTGAGGTTGAGGGAGGAAGAGGGCAGAGACTTGAAGAGGAGGGCATTGGTGTGTGACAGGATGACCCAGATGGAGTATAACAATCATGGGAAAGATCCAGTGAATCTTCATTTTGGCTGTCATACTGCCCATCCTCATCTTCATCTTTATAACACAGCTTCTTCTGGTGTTTTATCAGATCAAATATCCGCTGAAAAACCAGACTACACTTCTTACACTGGTAGTTCAGATTTGATGTCCGGATATATCGGTCATTTGACAATTCTCGTCTTTCACCATCTTTTGCTCCATCACCCTGGTTTTCATAATTCTTTCTTGCCTTCTGACGAGCATTTTGGAACCACACAACAATAACACGGGTTGGGAGGGTCAAAAGGTTGGAGAGCTGTTCAAATTCATCATCTTTAGGATAAGCATTGGCATCAAAGAAGTCTTGCAGGACTCTAAGCTGGTAGTCTGTAAACCTTGTCCTGGATGATCTCTTGCTTCCATAGAGTTCATGTTTCTGAGGTTCTGGGGAAGGAGGTTTGGAATCTATTTTTGTGTCCTCTAGGGTTGTTGTTGGTGGATTATTGAAATTGTAAGGTGAGTCTTTATTGCGCTGCCGTTCTTTAAAGAGGGTGTTTCTGAACCAATGTTTTATCACTTTCTGTGGCAGCCCTGACTTGTCTGCCATCTCTTTAATCTGATCTTCATTTGGTGAATTGTTGATATCAAAGTACTGTCTCAGGACCCTGAGCTGGTCGTCAGTGATCCTTGTCCGTGGCCTCTTGTTCTGCTGCTGTAACATGGCTGGTGTAAGCTGTTGTTGATAAAGCTGGGCCAGGTCTGATGCCAGGCTGGGTTCAACAGATGGTAACTGTGGAGGTAACTGAGTGGGCAAGGACTGTAGAGACATGGGCTGCATCATGAGTGGTGAAAATAGGGGCAAGTCCATTGACATGGGTATTTGTGTCATTGGAACTGGTGGCTGTGGAGGAGGTACAGTTGGAGGTGTAAGTGAGGCAGAAGTCGCTGGAATGTTTGGTGTAGGAGCTCTTTGGGGTGGAGGAGGTGGTGGAGGTGGAGGAGGAGGTGGTGGAGGAGCCGGCGCAGTCTCTGGTGTTGGAGGTCTCAGAGGATAGAGTTTATCATAATGCTCTCTGTATTCCTTAGCAAATCTCTCAAGGGATCGAAAAGGAAAGAAAGCCTGGTGGATATGCTCTTGGTGACTCTTAAGAATCAGTATGTTTGAAAACAGCTTGCCACAGGCTTCGCATTCCAGTTTCTCTAATCCCTCAATGGGGTCCACCACCCTTGTTATTCCACTCGGACCACTTGATCCAGTGGGTCCAGCTGTCTTTTTCTGAGCTTTTTGTTTATTTTCATTGTACTGAATTACTAACTCAAATCCAAAATTTTCCAGCAAGGCTTTAGTTGCATTTCCTCGAGCATCTGAAGCAATTCTTGGCGGAGGCAAGCCAGTGTCTTGGTTAATGTTTATAGAAATATGCTGAATGTCCTTATTTTCTTTTGGTTTGCTGTCTGTCGAATCTTTGTTTACATGCTCTTCATTCTTTTCATTTGAATCCTTTTCTTTATGTATTTCTCTGTCCTTCTCGTTCTGAGAGGAGGGCAGTTTTTGCTTTTTTTCAGGCTGCTGGAGAAGAGATGCACTCTGCTGTAGCAATGCCATCTGGCCTTGAACTTGTGAGTGAGAGAGCTGCTGCTGATGTTGCTGCTGCTGTTGTTGGTGCTGCTGTTGAAGGTGGTGGTGCATCAACTGCTGCTGCAAGCAACTTTGCTGGGCCTGCTGAGCTGAATTTTTTAGGTCTTCCAGCAAGGAGGAGGTTGAGGATCCAGCAAGACCAAGTGCTGAGTTGTTGATGTTGATCTCTGGGTTCAGCTGAAATTCTGCTCCAGGGATGTAGAAAGGAAAGAGCAACTGCTGCTGTTGCAGGGGTAGAAGTGCATCGGTCGTCATCGGGAAGTGCTGCAGAAGTGCTGGATTAAATAGCTGTGACTGTAAAAGAGCAGCCTGCTGCTGAAGCTCTTGTTGAAGCTGGGCTTGAGCTTGGGCTTGTACCTGAGCCAACTGCTGTTGTTGCTGAAGCTGTTGTTGTTGCCCCCTTGTAGAAAGAATGTCGGCGAATTTTGATTTCTTTGCTTCATGGTTTTCAGATGGTGAGGACTGGCAGCTCATTGAAGAATTCCCCAGACTTTCAATGCTATGAGTCTGGTTCATGTGATTTCCTCCAATAATACTCTGAGCTGTCTGAGACCCTGAAGAGCTGTGGTTGGTAGAGCTAGCATTTGAGTTACTGGCTGGGTTAGGGCTAGATGTTGAAGTGCTCAAACTGGACCCTCCACCACTTAAACCTGTTGCACTCGCAGAGCTAGTAATCCCTCCTGCGGCTTCAAGTTTGGCCGCCCTAGCTTTGGTCTGGTGTAGAACAGAGCGCATATGGATTTCCAGAGTAGAACTCTGGCTATATGCCACATTACAAGTGCTACACTTGTATGGCTTGTTGTCAGGACTGCTGGTAGGCTCTGGCTGACCAGTAGTAGACTCCTGAAGAGCCCTCTTTACCTTGTGCAAGTGAGAGACAGAGTTATAGTGAACCAAAAGAATGTTCTTCTGGGTAAAAGACTCTTTGCATACAGTACACTTAAATGGACGAGATGGATCCAAGAACTTCTCCATTGTAAAATTGGGGCCCTTTCTGAATGGCAAAGCACGTTTTGGCTCAGATCCAGAATCCTCCTGCAGTGAGCCTGAGTCACTGCCTGTTGGGCTCTGTTTTTCCTCTTGATCACTGTCCTCTCCTTCCTTGTCATCTTCTCCAAGACAGCCATGCTCTTCACTAAGTGCTGGGTCACTCATTACCATAATGTCACCATTCATCAATAATCCGCCATATAATTGCTGGATATCAGCTTCACTAAGCTCCAAGTGGCTGGTTTCCAAATGCTTCTTTAAGGCTTGTAGTGTTCTGAAGCTCCGTTGGCAAAGGCAGCACATGGTAGCTGCTCTGATCACATGGTACTGTGAATGGAGCTGTAATTTCTCTACAGTCTTAAAGGCTAGGCTGCACTGGTTACAGCGGTACTTGTAGACATGGCGATCTGAAACAGGCAACTGAGGCCTTTTGTTGTGAACTTCATTGAAGTGCATCTGGAGGGAGTTGGAGGATTTGAATACTTGATTACAGCCTTTCTTCCAGCACAAAAATCCAGTGGCATCCTCCCTTTCTGACTGCTGATCTTCCAGAGGTGACTTGCGTGCTTCAGATGTATCTGTGGGGAGGGAAGCCCCTTTCTCTGGATCAGCTTCTGATGCATCTGTGAAAAAAACAAACATTAAAATGAAAAGATTTATTCAAAATGATCTCAGCATCTACTTAGTTAACTTAAAAAAATAATCAGTATTTTCAATTATGCACATCGTAGCATCGTTTGTACTGTTACAAAGGTAAAATGGTGACTAATTACAAGCCCTGCAAACACTAATCATGAATGTGATCATTTAATATAAATGGAGCACAAATTAAATATGTTCTTTTATAACATATAAAAAAAAAAAACATTGTGTATGGACAGCAATTCGGGGTTTCTCACATAATAATAAGAATACTACTACTAATAATAATAATGCTCACTGTACACCAATAAATTAGACCAAACTGTTGTGGATACTATTACTATGTGGAATGAGAGAAATTTTTAACACTCAGATACTAACCAGCTTGCCTCTTTGTATCTTCAGCGTTAGAGTTAGCTGTAGCATGTGGCGTGCACTGGGACTCTCGGTCTGGACTCGGCACAGGTATAAACATGCTCGCTGGTAGAGCCTCAGTCGCTGTCACCTGTAAAAACAAAACATAAAGGAGGCAGAATGTTAATTATCTAATTGAATGGCACAGTAAGTTTTTTCTTCAGTTTAAATTGTTAAATAAAAAATTCAGACATAAACAAGAGGTGTAACACCCTTCTTTGGTATCTTTTTGTAATAATAACACTCTCAACTCAAAGGTTTTCCTTTAGCAGGGTCTAGGATATAATCTAGGAGGCAAGAACCTGACAGTGCCAACCACCTATTCACTCCTTTCAGGTGGTCTGTCTCCATTACATTTTCTGACCCCGGTAGGATCCGATCACTTTTGGTAGTGATGTCATCTTTCTTAACCATTTTTTTTAATTCTTTGCAGTCTTAACATTTTCTGACAGTTCTACCTTAACATCAACATAAACACCAAGTAGGTGCACAATGAAAGCGAGAATGATGAAATCAACAAGAAAGGAGTTGAGATGGTTCCTGCGTTTCTTGTTTTGTGTGTTTGCATGTGCGGTGATGGTGGCAGTGAATAAGCGAGTTAACGCTACATCTCATTCTGCAGTTGATCAGGGCTGTGCTGAATTACCCTTTTCTTTGTAAGTATACAGAAAAAAAGGCAAAGCTCTCTTTGCTCTCAAAAGGTCAGTCATGAATAACTGCTAAGCAACATCTGTTTATTCCTGTTGCTAGCCAATCTCCTCCCCTCGTTGCAGTTTCAAAACCATTAAAATGGCACATTACGTAATTCTCTGTTTAACAGTAATAACTGGTGAAAGTGACTGATAAAAAGATGGGGTTTTGTCTTCTTTGCTTTCCTTCAGTTATCGTGGCAAATATAAGTAGCCAAAAACAAATCTTATTTCAATTAGCACTATATATTGTCTTTTCATTTCTCCTTGAAAGCTTATTTTAAAACATTCTTCAGATTTAACATCATCACATATTTCTGGTTTGCATGAGTTTTCTTTCTTTTTTTTTTATAACAAAAAACAAAACATGAAAACATGTTGCATAAAAGTGTGACTTTGATATAGTAAGGGAATATAAAACCATCAGCATCAGCTCACAAACACGTTTTTTCTTTCTGTGATTACCTGTCATATTCAAATGTCTGTAAATGCACAGTGTTTTTGAGTGAATTCAAATTCTGAGGTGACTTTTCTTTTTTTTTTTAAATTATCTTAATATACTTAATACCTGTACAGTAAATGACAAAAGCAGCAAGAGATTTTCAATGATGTCTTTCACTATAGATCGACCTTGTCACAGAAAAGCTCTATTAAACCGAGAGTGAAGGTAAAATTTAGATGCTTTGACCCTTGATGAATAGTCAGAGCTTCACCCCATTAAAAATATTTATAAGGAGTCATCAGGTTTTTAAAGAATAAAAAAAATAAATAAAATGCTTTCATAAAAATGTGTTAAAAGCCTGGAAACAAGTTCAGCTCTTTGAATGCCATTGGTATTTTGCATTGAAAGTTTCTACAAGTGGTCTGTTGACAAGGGGAGAAATAGGACAGTAAGATAAGAAATTCTTCTCTCTGACTCCTTAACTCCTAACTTACATATGACATTTTTTTTTGGTGTGCATATGTGTGTGTGTGTGTGTGTGTGGGCGGGAGGATTGGGCCCTGTTTTTACCTTTGAATTGTATAATTTTTAGACTTGTAAAGCACTTTGTGCTACATTCCATTTTGTATGAAAAGTGCTTTATAAATAAAGTTTGATTGATTGATTGAACATGCTTTCATTAAATGCCAGGACCTCCAAGACATGAAAACATGTCACAAGGCTCGTAGATGGCCATCAGAGTGGTGATCACAATGAGGCATATTCATAACATACTGCTCAGTCTGTGGAAATGTAACAACACCTAAAACAAATTCCAACCATAGTCAGGTGGGTGCCAGTCTCACAAACTAAATTAGATTGCTAATACTTTCAGAGCGTACAGTGCCGATGCTCCCAAAGTGACATGTTTTTTTCTTCCTGTGTCTGCTGAGGAAAGCCTCGCGTGAAGCCCTACTTTAAGAATACTTCACTTTACAAAGGAAAGGATAATCTAGAGTTGGCACACAGAGAGGCATAATAGGAGCAGTTGAGCATGTGCTCACAGAGGATCTTAATCCACATAGAGCCTTCACCTTTCACACATAGCTGAAAAGCCGTATGTCCTTTCAAGCACTACTGAAAAAGAAACATTGCTCAAAATGAGGATGCAAACTAACCTCCTCATTACTGTAATTCAAAATAAAAACAGGAAATCTGTGTACATAAACATGACCAGCTCATCATGACAAGCAGGGAATGTTTATGAAAGCATTTTTTTTTTTGCTATTTTGAGAAATGCTGTAAGAAAAACCTTTCAAAGTATTCAGACATCACCTCAAGTATCAAGCATTTTGAAGTTAACCAGGACAGGTGAAACTTTATATGATCTGCGTGAAAATTGACTAAATCATCCACCCACAGAAACAAAACAAAAGCAACGACAACAACAAAAACTACACTACGAGTTGACGTTTTTTCAGACAACTGTTTCATTAGGTGACTAAAGGAAAGAACAGTCTATCCCAAGGTCAGTTTTAATTCAGACTACTTAATTGGGAAACACAGTTCAAAATGGCTAACAGCCAGCCAGAGTCAGAATTAATGAAGCACAATTATTTTCGTTACTCCTATCTTACTCAGACAGAAAATGAGACATGGAATGTCGAAAGGAGGACTGTAGAAGTTTATGTGTACTATACTATATGTACCCTCTGATGTACATATACTCTATTGAATGTATATGAACTGGACATGAAATGGAAAGAAAAAGAGAGGTGGGAGGGCAAAGATGACAGGTGGATGAAGGGTGGGAGAGTGAACGCATCATTATTCACACTTGGCAAGAAATAAAAGTCAGCTATTTCAGAATTAATTAGGATCCTCTATGTAGACATGTGAAAAGGATAAAGTACCTTTCCATCTGATTTCACCAGTTGTAAAAAGGTGCCGGCTTTAATGTGTCTTATATTACCTCTGTTCCATCTCCTCTTGTAGTGGTTCAGTACATTACTACCTCTATAAAAGAAATAAATATTGCTGTCTACCATACTAATGTGCTTGCCATTTACTTACTAGATGGGGGATGAAGATGGTTAGGCAGCAGACAGAGCTATGTTTTATTCGATGATTGTCCAGCTAGATATTTAGCCTCACAGGATAGAACAGAACAAAGATTTGCTCAGTGATTTACAAGAAAATGGGGAAATTCTAATCTTATTTCTCCTTTATGGGTGTTAAAGGAAACAAGGGGAGTTTTCTGTCTTTGCCTCGCAGTCATTTCTTTGCAGTTCATTGGTAAACCTTTTCTGCAAAGAATTCAAACTGAAACACTAGAAATTTAGCCTCTTATTTCCAATGTGGTACAGGGGTGCTATACATTTCAGCTCTATAAGATATCTTTTTATTGATATATTCAGTTATTTGTTTTAGCATTGAGTGTCTGGTAGTGAATGACAGCATCTCTGTTGCTTTTGGTGGAATTTCATTAAGTGGTGTAACTTTTCATTAACTTTTTGGTTAATCTGTTTCACAATTACTTGATAATTTGCGATAACAAAGCTTTGTTTTGACTAGTCCGCAGATGGTTGCAGACAAAGCAGCGATGTCAGTGAAGTAATAACTGAACTGGGAGCTGAATCCTGCTCATTTTGAGGTCATTAAAGAAAAATACAAAAACAAATTACAAGTTGACCTCCACAAATAACTGTAATTAGAGGAGATATTCAAAAGGTGCTCTGATGATGAATGAATGAAGACAATGAAAAAGCAGAGAAAAATAAGAATCTTAAAAGGTCTAATCATTTTCAACAAGCCAAGGGGATCGCTCGCAGCCATTTCACAATTAACAGCATTCTTTGTGTTTTATAAAATGGCTGAATCTTGGCAATTTAGAGGAGTGAGTGCAGAGGGGGGGTTGGATTGTTCACACAGCTAGTCACCTTCTGCAGGCTGGAGCATTCATTAACAGTGAGCTACTCATGCTCTTGACATTGTTGAATCCTTACAGTGGTCCTTGACCTGATGCAGAGCTTGCAATATGACTAGCAGTAGAGTGTGACTGTAGCAATGCTGGACTGATACTAAAAAGGACAACTGTGCTCTTCCTGGCTTCGAAGACACTTCAATGACAGAGTATTGTGCGATGAGAGAAGTTGGGATTAAAACTTGTACGAGTGCTATTTCTAAGATATATCTTGAAGAAGTCTAGGAAAATACATCTATCAGTTTTGATGACTTACATACTAATGCATCTACTGCTTATAGCACTAGATGAATTGATTCCACAAATATTTGCAATGCTAAAATAAAACAAGGCCAGCCAAAGCCAACTGAAGGTTGCCTTCTGATATAACGATTGACAGAAAAAAAAGACTGAGAAATATAAACCCTTCTGTATCTGCAGCAAAATACAGAATACTCAGTTATACAAGACTTACTGTAGCAATTAGCTTGTCAACACAGTCAGGTGCCACACTGTGGAGGTGTGTGAGGTGGAACTGCAGGTGGATCTTGTTGTTGAGCATGTCCTGGCATAGCGGGCAGCGTAGCATGGGCTGAACAGAGTGCTGCGTCATCACGTGCATTCTGAGGCGATTCAGGTCTGTGTTGGTGAACTTGCAGTAGGGGCACTGGTACATCTGAGTGGATGCAGACACGGGAACAGAGAAAGAGAGGTGGGGAAGAAAACGGGGTTAATTGGGTGAAATAGGTGCACTGAGCACGGTGGGCCTTGAAGAGAAGCTGTAGATGAGGGGAAAGAGTGCCCACCCCACCCCTCACCCCCACTCCCCTCCCCTGAAGCAGCAGATCCCTCTGATCACAGACACGTGTGTAATACTGAGTACCACTGAGTCTTGGCAACCACTTCAAAGTGCTCTCATCTGTCAAATACTATATTGATTTTCCACCTTATACACAGTTAGCAGTGCTACCACAGCAAAAAAGGGAGCAAGATTTGAAAAGAAATCTGCATAATATAAAAAGGGCCAGTGAGATAACTAAGTAAATTACTGAAAATATACGTATATATATATTTTTATATTAAACCAATGTGTAGGTTTCAGGCTCATAATGAGAGATGAGTAACTGAGGATGAGATAACCCTTAGCAAGAAGACTAATTCAAAGGAAACCAGTTTTATGAGCATCATGTCATTGTCATCATGTGACAAATGATGTGGTTTGCAACACTCACCTGCTCTGCAGCCCCCTTGTCAGCTGTCCTGGGACGTTTCGAGGAGAGTGGACTCTCTGATGTCTCTGACCGTGAAGATGGCCTTTTGGAAGGAATTTGTGAATCCGACTGATGCTGTTCCGAATGGACGGACAAAGCTGGATACATTCAGACCGTCACATGCAGGTAGGTAGGCATCGAGAAGAAGAGAGGAGAGGAAACATGTCAAAACAAGGTGAAGACTTGGGAGACTGGGAGCAGGTCAGTTAATGAGACTGTAGATAAAGGACCTTTATTTTAAAGGCCTGTTTTTTTTTTTTTGTTTTTTTTTTATTGTATATGAGTGCATTTATTGGGTAGTGGAAACGTTGTTATAAAGCTCATGTTTCTGCAGGAAACAAAAAAAAACGACACAATCTCTCTCTCTCACACACACATACACACATTCTACTTGTCCTTTATTGTTGCTGAGGAATGCACAGCCATTGTGCTCAGTTTGGCCGATTCTTTCAGTGTTAGCTTGTCAGGATATCATAAAACATACACACACAGACATGCACACACACGCACACAAGAGAACAGCAAATACAAACATTATTTCAATGAAGGGTCCAGATTTAGGTTTCACATAATCACATATTTTTGTTTCACATGAGTTTTTTTTCTTTTATTTGTTTTTCCAACTTGTGACAAGCTACATAAAAATGTGACTTATTAAGAGTAGTAGAAATGCATATAAGCATCGGTCCACTAAAACATGTTTTTTCTATGATTACCTGTCATCTTCAAATGTCTACAAGTACAAGGAATTTTGAGTACATGTAAATTCTGAGACAACTTTTTTTTTTATTATCTTGATACACAGTGCATCCAGAAAGTATGCACATCGCTTCACTTTGTCCACATTTTGTTACAGTCTAATTCCATAACAGATGAAAATCATTTTTCCCTTAAAATTCTACAAACAGTACCCCATTATGGCAATGTACAAATATTTCTTTCTTTTTTTTTGTTGAGATTTTTGCAAAATTTGTTACAAAGAAAAAAAAAACAACTCCCAAAAACTAAGAAATCGCATGTACATAAGTATTCCCAGCCTTTGCTCAATAGTTTGTTATTGCACCTTTGGCAGCAATTACAGCCTGAAGCCTTCTTAGATATGATGCCACCAGCATGGCACACCTTTGGGCTGGAGTTTCACCCATCCCTCTCTGCAGAACCTCTCAAGCTCCATGGGGTTGGAGCTGAAAGCATTGGTGCACAGCCATTTTTCAGATCTCTCCAGAGATATTCAATCGGATTCAAGTCTGGGCTCTGGCTGGGCCACTCAAGGATATTCACAGAGTTGTCCTGAAGCCACTCTTTTGATATCTTGGCTGTCTGCTTGGGGTCACTGTCCTGCTGAAAGATGAACCATGGCGTCAGTCTGAGGTCAAGAGCGCTCTGGAGCAGCTTTTCATCCAGGATGTCTCTGTACATTGTTACATCCTTCTTTCCCTCTATCCTGACTAGTCTCTCAGTTCCTCCCATGTTTTGAGGAAAAAAAAAAGAGAAAGAATTTAATCCATTTTGGAATAAGGCTGTAACATGACAAAATGTGGACAAAGTGAAGCGCTGTGAATACAATTCCGGATGCACTGTACTTAATACCTGTACAGTAAATGACAAAAAGCTTTCAGCACAAGGTTTTCATTGCAGTTTTTCAGCACAGATTGACCTTGTCACAGAAAAGCTCTATTAAATTGAGGGTGAAGGCAAATGTAGATGCTTTGACCCCTGATGAATAGTCAGACCTTTATCCCATAGAATATTATTTAAAAGGAAAACAGTTTTTAAAGAATAAGAAATAAATGTTCTTATAAAAAACATGTCAAAAGGTTGGAAAGATTTTCAACTCTTTGTTTAAGTAAGGGGATGAATGCCAGTGAAATTCTGCATTGAAACTTGTGTTGTAATAGACGCTATATAAATAAAATTGAATTGGAAAAAAAAAAGAGAAGAAAAGTTTCTGCTAGTGGTCTGTGAACAAGAGAAAAATAGGACAGCAAGATGAGAAAATCTTCTCTCTAATTCTTGGGCATATTTTAATGCTTTCCTAAAGCTGGTTTACATATGGCAGCAGGTTTTCATTCAATTCCTGGATTTCCAAGACATGAAAATATGCCACAAGACTCAAAGATGGCCATCAGAGTGGTGATCACAATGAGGCATATTCACAACATACTGCTCAGTCTGTAGAAATGCTAAAGAAAGAAAGAAACTACAACCATTGTCAAGTGGGTGCCAGTCTCACACATTAAATTAGAACGCTAATTCTTTCAATGCACACAATGCTGATGTTCCCAAAATGACATGCTTTTTCCTCCTGTGCCTGCTGAGGAAAGCCTCACATGAAGCCCTACTTTAAAAATACTTCACTTTACAAAGGAAAGGATAATCTAGAGTTGGCACACAGAGAGGCATAATAGAAGCAGTTGAGCATGTGCTCACAGAGGATCTTAATCCACATAGAGCCTGTGTAAGAGAGCGTCAGTAGGACCACGCTTTGTCACCAGTGGAAAGACTTCACAGTGAAACTTAAGGAGGTGTCTGTGGACCCCTAACAAGCCCATAAAGAGTTAAATTTGGCCCGATTTGTACAGTTCTACAGTGGCAAATTGAGAACAGAGGGCACTGGTAGGGGAGGGGTGGTGTGGCAGGGGGTCAGGTTAAGCGGGGCTGACCATGCTCCTGCTCCAGACATTAAAATGTCAGCTCCAATCAGGACAGGAGCAGTTGAGCTGATTACTCAGTGGGGGACCTGGGTTTGGACTGAGCAGCCTGTAAGATCTCCCAGAGACAACAGGATCAGCCAGGGAGACCCTATTAGGGTCCAGTCACAGTCAATCCTATTAAACACATCCGCCAATAAACAAAGGGAATGTTAAACAAAAGGAACCTCCCATTCCCTGACATTAACCTCTCAGTCATGGCACTGTCCTCACCGATTCATCCTCCAAACTCCACTTTAGTCTACTCCCACTAGTCCCTGAATTCAGCCTCTGAGCAAAACAAGTGCAATGCTTTTCAGATTTAGATTTAGAATTCTATTCAATAATGGTAATCTTCCTTTTTTAAGGACACGTTGCTGCCTATTTTTGCTCTGGGATTGCCCATAGTCCATTGCCCATCATAGTTAGGAACCACCATTTGAGCACATGGCTCTTCTCTTTCTCTCTCTCCCTCTCTTTCAGCAGTTCATTACTTTAATAGGCTTCTTACTAACCATAATTAACATCAACCCTCGCAAGGTAAGGAAGTATAACTTCTCTTCGTGCAATGGAGCAAGGATTAAGAAAGAAACAAATATGGCTTTGAATAAATCATTAAAAGGGTAATGCATTACTACAGGGAGATTGATGGTTCAATCTGCAGAACCACCATGGATGAAAGTCTCCATGGGACAGAAACTCAACCCGATAAGTTTATCACTGTGTGACTGCAGTTTGCAGAGTGCATATCTACTCTACAAGAACTGGGTATGAGTGTGTCAATAAGAAACAATATATAGCGATTTACAGGATAAGCAAGGTTAAAAGAGCCTATATGCCATTTAATTATACATATCAAGTGAATAAATCCAGTACAGAAAGGAAGAGTGGATTATTCTATCAAACAGAGTCTCATCTCATGATTAAGACAATGTCACCATTACAGCTGCTTAGTTAGCACCAGTGAGGCTGGAACATACAGCTGTGTGTGCTGAAGCACTGCAAACCCTGAACCTGTTTTTTTTTTTTTTTTTGAAGTTCAGGTGCTTTATGTGCAAGTGTGGATGAGAGGGAAAGTGTGTGAGGCAGGAGGCCTTTCTGTGGTGCAGCCTCTCTCTCGTCACGGCCAATTAGGACTCCATAAATCTAATCAATCCTGTTCTCTTAGCAGTGCACCCCAACACTATCACGAGCACCATGACTAACATCTAACTACTGTACCCTATTTTCTTCTTGTCAAGGGTGATGAAAAACATGACTGAAATGTTGAAAAGCCAGGAATTAAAGAGACAAAGACTTTTAAGGAGGTTCTTTTGGTCATTAAATAAAATTCAGTGCGGCACTTTTGACACCGCCGTACAAGCATCTAGATGTGTGCACACGTGAATATGAAGAGGTGCTCAGAAACCACAACTGACAGATTGTTTCTCTGATGGAGTACAAACACAGCAATAGACTGCCTAAGATAAACAGAAAACGTTAGAATCTAAGTGTAACTCTTTGAAGATACATGATTAGAATATTACATTTTAAGTCATGACGCCAAGGTAAGAAACCATACAAGAAGTATTCAGTGACAAACTGATTTACACAACACAGAATCTTATTGTGAGTTATATAAAGTTATAACAAGTTTACTTAAAAAAAAAAAAGGAGAGATTTTCTTTCTTCTTTGAGAATATAAAACACAGCAGTCTTTATTGTGACTTACTGTTGAACTTGCAGTGGCATCAGTAAGCACTCAGTGACTTCAGTTCGACTTTGTGGAGCTTTCAAAAGTACATAATGTTTAGGCGTTACACATTAGCAGCTGGCTAAATCACAGCGACCTCAACATGGACTACGGAGTCCCGCCTCTTTTAGGGGCCTTAATGTCTTTCCAGGAGCCTGTTACCTCAACCTCTTCTGCTGGTCATTAAACAACGAGCAGCCATCCACACCAAACATTTTCTGACACACAGTTTTGTGTGAAAGCACAAAAGGCATAGCAAGAGTGGAGAATAAAACCTAGAAGTCAATTACATTATTAATTCATGCCCCTTTTCCGTAAACCAGGAGCTTTTCTGCCGTCGAGTCCAGTAAGTGAATTGGACTTTGGCACCTTGTCTTTCTCTCTCTCTCTCCCTTGTAGCTGGACTGTATTATTCAAGCAGTGAAGGGGCTGTCAGCGCACTGCAACAGACTCTGGAGCAATCCTTGCAGCCTTGTGCTTTCAAGGGGAAAAAAAATGGCTGCTGGACAGAGTGACTGACACAGCAAAGACTGGATTAACACCAGCAGGTCATCTACCATCGAAATCTTTCAGGAGTGCAAAATCACAGCTGCTCTTAATCTACATCCTTGTGAAAGGTTATCCATATTCCAGAAATGACAGTAAATGCTATGCAAGGATGTGGAAGATGGAAAAAAAAGATTGCTGGTGTTTTGAAGGGGTTTTCCATGTTCTGACTGAGGTGCTCCTCATATCCAGGGCCTCACCTGCCTCATTACTACAGTTCCTGTCATCCCATGGCAGCTTCAGGCTTCAGTTGCAAAAAACATAACTTATCATACATGCTGTCTGAATTACTTTCTATCACTTTGCCCCGAACATCCAAAATCTCACAATCACAGTAATCCCCCCCCCCCACTTTTTTTTTCTTCACAATGAAACTCAATGATCCTCTGTGGTCTACTTTGTGAAAAGTCTGTCCACTGATCCCCAACTCCTTAAAACCCTTTCACCTTCACACTGATGAGGCCTTCTGATGCATTTCACTTTCTTGTACTAAAAAAAAAAAAAAAAAAATCCCCACCTCTGTTCCCTCAGCAGGTTGGCCATTAATATGGAGATGATTCAACTTCCCCCTTGGTGCCACAAGTCATTTTCTTTTGGATCTATGCTAACAATACCTGAATATTGTCTTCTCTTTTTCCAATTTTTATCCAGGTTTTTAATCTACAGCTTGTGTCAGAGCCCAGGGCAATAAAGGGCAGTGCTCCATTTCATCTTATATTTCTGGGGTAATTACTTTGCATTATTTAAAAAAAAAAAAGAAATTTTCTGCTAAGAACCTGAGACAAAGTACAAATGAAATAATATCCTAGTATTAATGAAGTCAATTTCTATGGAGCAAAACACCACAGTGTATGTGGGAGTGAAAAGGGTGAGTTATGTATCCTAAATTGGGAGAAAATATCAGTTAACACAGTTGTAATTAATCTATGGGCTGCAGTGAACAACAGGATGACAAGTTATTCACCTTCGCAGGACACAGCTGCAGCTCTTGTGCTTGGCTGTTAGAAACCCCGTGGTAAAACTCATAAATACTGAGCTTTCAGGGAGGGTCCTCACAAACAAGGACAATTTATGGCCTATTATCTTCAAAGACAAAAGGAATTATAATTTGAGGGATGACAAACACTCAAAGGACGTGACATGAATAAACATTTTCACTGCTCTGTCTCCTGGATTCTCGCTCTACTTAGAGTTTAAGAGCAATAACAAATCACAACAGTGCTAAATGCCCCACTGCTCAAAGCAACAATAACATAAACATGAATAATTTCATTATACCAAAGCACAAGCATCCAATTTTCAGCTTTCTGTACATCTGCACTGTTATGTGGAGAACAACTCACATTATTTGCGATGTAATACTGAAGAGCAATAGCAGAAGATGACCAGAATTTTTAAAATTAGCAGACTGCAATGCCCCAGTCATGCGTCTAGAGGATGCTAATTATCTAATCAGCATGTTCATTATACAGATACATGCTGCGACCACAGTACAAAACTCATCTGCCTCTGTTAGCCACAAAACACCTGAATATGCACATGCGCTCACTGAAGCACATCAGCACAAAGGCAGGTGAATGTGGAATCAAAAGGCGCATGCGCACAGTCAGATTTTGTCCTTCTGTGGCAGCTCAGTCTTCATTTGAACAGTTTCACAGGTTTGTTTTCAGGATTTAACTGAAAGTAGTTTGGAGCAATATTACTTAATACATCTGTGTGGAAATTGTTGTAGAAGCATCATAGAGGAGCAAAAAAAAAAACAATTGAACATATGCATTCATTTTTTAGCTTAAACAAGCATATCAAACATCTGTTTGGAAGTTTATAGTTTCAGCTACAATTTCAACAAGAAATATTTTACAGCCCTACTGACTACATAGTATCAGTTTGAATGTTTTTTGTTTCTTTTTCTGGTTTATAATGGTTCTGCCCGTGGGTCATATTTGTACCCAGGGAGTGTAATTACAGTTACTTACTGCTTATCTTATGCTAAACTGGAAGCTGCATGTCCCTTTTAATCAGTGCTCAAAAAATTATACAAGACATACACCTATACATCAGAGAAAAAGTAAAACAGGCTCAATCTGGAAGGAACATAAATTATGGATTTAGCGGTTAAAAAAAGAAAAGTGATGCACATGCCTGTCTGTGGTTGGCCAGACACACTGAAATTTTGTAGCAGTGAAGAGCTACCACCACTTTCTGCACACATTTTTTTTTCCTGTACATTTTTGTTAAATCTGAATAATCAGACGGTGTCCAAGTCTGCAGGTGCATTAGAAATTCCCATTTTTTCTTTCACTTTCAGCCATGTTCAGGCTTCCTCTTCGCACTTCAACTCCCTGCCCGCCTGTCTCACCACACTGCTGCATTCCATACATTAAACACCTGCATAAATACACCACCTGTTTTAATGAAGCTAAGGATCCTGTTCATATTCTGTAGACCTTCTCTTTACCCAGTTAATCTCAGCTACTGGTGAGGAAGGTAGGAAGAGGCTCATGGCTATCCATTCATACATATTTCATACTGAGTATCAAAAATGACCCTTTGAATTACTAATCATGACGGATGATTCAGTTGAAGTTGCTAAGATGAACATCAGAGTTGAAATAAATTAAATGTACAGTATCCCACCTATAATTACATTTAAATTTAGAACATTCTTCTGTTTGAATTTGGAATATAGTTATGATAATGTACTGAATAATCATAAAAGTTTTCAGGACTAGCATATGACATTTATAAACATTTGTGTGCGTCAAAGCATGCATCAATGTATTATCTCTGAGACAAATTTAAAAAACAAAAAAACAACAAAACAAAACAAAAAAAACAACAAGAGAATAATGAAGGCATCTTTCAGAAAATGACAAGCTAAATACATATGTATTTTACAAAGGCTTCTGATGTACATCTAAATGATTTTAATGAATACTGAGGAGCTTCTTCTTCTTGGAACAAGAAAGCAAAAATAAGATTGACAGCGGCTTTAAAAAGGAGGAAGCCTTTTTTTCTGCGCTCGCTAATGCTGCCTGTCTGACAGTGATTGTCATTTGTAAAGGAACGACTTTCTGTTCTGTTCCAACAGCTACATGACAACGATGAGAAGAAATACTTCAGTAATTCTAATGATCGACTTTAGAAACATCTCAGCATCAGACACTGGGAGGCTGAGCGCCTTCAGAAATAACAGGTTGGCCAAGACACTCATACACCTTATTTTAACAAACAAACCATCTGTGTGTCTCCTGTGCAACATTTTCAAACAATCACCAGCTCAGACGAGAACTCCTCTGTTTAATGTGAGGCTTTTCTTGAATCTTCCCAAAAAAGAAAAGTTTTATGTTCTTGTTCTGAATGGGCATTGTATTCATCAATCACAAAAAGTTTGAAGTGTAAAAAAGACCCTTCCATTAGACTACAGTTGTCTACATTTTGCTGACAACAGAGCCTTGAACTAACCACACCATCATACCCACCCACCTTTCCACTGACATCAAACAGAACCTCAGACCTGGTTCCCTAATGCAATGCTATTTTTAACTAAGCGTTTCTAATAAGCTGCTGGGAAGCTGTAAATTTTTCATATGCAAGCACATATTTTCTTTGTGAAAACACAGAAACACACTTATTTGGTGATTAGCGACTGACAGAGGGGAGGAAAGGAACTGAATATGCTTGTATCAAATTGCATGCCTTTCAAAAAGGAGGAATCCTAATGTGAGGAGTCGTCTTCCTGTGCACCACAGGTATGAGTGAATTATTAATCGGCCAGCTCATTTTAATGCTTTTAAAAGTGCTTTATTTTGATGTGCTAAAACATACTTTTAGCCATATTCAGTCAGGCATGCATATCATTATTTCTTCCATCAAAGAGGAGTGTCGCCCTTTCAAAGAGCACAAACAACTCTGCCTCATTTAAAATAGAAGTTTGAATATCAAAGACATTTTACAAAGGCTAGGCTTCAAACACTGAGATGAAGTTTTTTCTGCTATACTTTTTAAAAAACTTAGGTATGTTAAAGGTTCAAATTGTTTTTTTAGCTTTTAGCCTGACAAGTGTAAATCAAAACATCCCGCAGTAGCAGGTGAAGAAGTTGATCACGTGAAAAGCACCCATTCAGGACTGTTGCTGAGTAGTGTCATCAGTATCAAAAACCTCTTCTGCTGAATAAGATATCTGAACTGCTTCCATTGTTTTTCTTCAACGCGAGAAATAAAATGATATTTCATTTAACTATACGATTACAATCAGTAAGGCAAAGCTTTACAAATATAACTAGATGCAATGCTACATGAACATTGTGTAGTATGAGGTTCGAAAATAGTTTTAAACTAAGTTTGTCTCTTGTTTTTTATAGGGCACTGCAAACACTCCCTTGCCACACACAAATTCAAACATCTAGAACACATTTAAACTCTGCCCTCCATGTAATGTAATCATTATCATCATAAGTTCAATAAACTGCAAAAAATAAAATAAAAATTGGCAGAGAGTCACAGCTTAAGAGTGGAAATAAAACAAGAAAACTAACAGAACATGAATAAAAGGATCAACTTGATCAGAGATTTAGGCCTAAAGCTCCTCCCCTCACACTGAGCCCAGCCCCCTGCTAAAGAGTCACCACCTACACCTGTCATTAAGGGGAAAGACAGAAATCCCAGTGTTGGGTACTTCTGTGTGAGCAGCAAAGTTTAGAAGAGGGTGTGTTGTGCACAGTTGCACATACAGGCCTGCTCACCTATCCAGTACAGACAAAACATGGGTCACAAATTGCCTGAAGATTTTACATCAACTGACAGTTTGTCCTAAATTCACAGTTCCTGATGAGTTTGAACTACCTGTAAACATGCAGGGTGAAAACGCAGTGTTTGAAAAGTAGGTTAGGGAGTTAAAAGTGTGTTCGCTGCTTAAAAGGGCACGTAATATTTTGTTTTATTTATATATGTTTAATTTATTTACACAAAGGTCCCATTGTTGATCACCTTTCAGCTGTATGGCCATAAAAGTCCTAATCTCTAAATATGTGTGGAAATATTGCCCTTACCTGTCCCTTTGGTGAGCTCCTTCTCCCCCCCACTTTCTCTGTCTTTGGTTTGGTCCTCCTGGTCTGTGGTAGTCTCACTAGCAGCCTCCACATCCTCACTCAGCTCTCCTGAAGGGGGAGGGAGAACGAGATATGTAAATCACCAGGCCATCAGAATTGGTGGAAGCACTTAAAGGGACGGCAGCGTTTTTTTCTATAGGAGCTTTCAACAATTACAATTGCTGACACACCATTGTAAGGCTAGCAGACAAAGAGGGCAGAATCTGCTTTCTGTTCTGTTCTGTGTTGTGTGATCTTCGCTCTGAAATTAATTCTGACTTGATTTATAAAAAATCTGAGAAATTATGGTGGAACAGGTAAAAATATCTAATGTTATACTTGTATCCAAACTGTGACCCCCCTCCCCTCTTTCCCCCTCTCCTATTTAATACAGACATAAATCTATAGGGGGGAAGCACAGATGTGGACTGAAGTGGGCAGATGGAAAAATGATTGCATGAGCAGTATCCCTCAACCAAAATACCTTATATTACACCCATTCACTCACACACACGACATGCACACAATTTTCTTTCCCCTACTGCAATCTGCTAGATTACTTACTAACACAAACCCCATTTTACCTCTGTTATTCTACTGTGGCAAAAAAAAGAAAAGAAGAAATAAATTAAATTAAAAAAAGTCATAAATATTTAAAACTTTCAGAGCCACAATTCATTTTATTTTTTATGCCAAGTCAAAGACAGAAATCCCCTGTAACCACCTTAAAAGCCTCAGCTCGATATATCAGGCCATTTAGAGGCATCGAAGTCCAAACAATGGATATCCAATAACGCCATTTGTAACTAACGCACAGAGGAAAAGATAACAAAAACAGATAATAAAAAGGGCATCAATCTTGTTTATTTCCCTCTAGTGCCCCCTGAAGATCCCCTTTGCCTGTTAAGTTTGTTTAAAAGTAGTGAGACTTGCATGTGAAAGGATTGATTTGACAACAGTAAACTAAGTCAATAGTCTCTATCAGTTATTACACAAGTCAGCTAATTCTCAGCAAATGTACTTAAACGGTCTTTTGAAAGTGCTTTCATGCTTTGGTCTCTACTCTATGAGCTATTGATATATTGACAAAGCTACAACAGCTACTGAAATATCCTGTTCAAGTATTCAGCCCTAGAGTCATCGCACAGCCAGTCTTAGCTCACCACATGACTAGCCAGAGCCAAAACCACTTTTATCACGTTATATTATCCCCCATCACTCACTGTATAGCTCCTCAGTTGTGAAATACTGGATACATTCCTATTCATCATATTCTCAGACTGAAGTGTGTGTCACTATAATAAATCCATGGAAATCAGACATCTGAACGACAAGGTTACTGTCACATCTGTTCATATAGGAATTCTGCCACACACACACACACACACACACACAAAAAAACAAACAAACAAAAAAACAAAAAAAATTGAACTCTCAATATTTCTCATGAATGGATGGGTAGATATACCTCCTACATACAAGTAATATCTCTAATTAAAAATGCATTTAAGGAAATTATCTGCTGAAATTGTGTCCTCCTGAAGAGGCTTAAATAAAAATGAAATTTAATTTTGCAATTCGTAGTGTATGTCTATGACTGTAATAATGTTGTGTAATTCTAGACACAATTACTTGTCTATGCATAAGAGATCTGCTTTGTTTAAGGGAAAAAAAATGAAATGGACAAAACAGTTTGTATTTCTATCCAGGGAGGGGCATTATCCTTCATTTACGGCTTGGAGATGCAGCTGCTGAAGGAAACACCTGTCTTAGCAGAGTGATAAGAGTATGGATTTGGTTGTTACACATTACTGCTGAAAGCCAATGCGATGATCTGGTGTTTAAATAAAGATATTTAAAAGGGATGAGTCGCTGCTTGTAAAGTGCATATGTTCGTGTTGCTTAGATCCACCGCATGAACATATTTCATTATTTTATTTTTAACCATGTTTCTATTATGTTTCTAAGGCAACCTATGAATCCCATCCAACATAGTCCATATCCCAGGCTTGTGAGGCAGATCTTAAGCATTTCCAGGAAAAGCAGAGATCTGCTGACTTCTAAAATCTCATCTAACTCCTGTCAGCATAAATCTCCACAACTGTGTGAGAATTAGGATGCTGTATTGCTGCACAGGTGCTCAGATTACAAAATAATCCCCAGGTAAATTTTTTTCCCACTTTTTAAAAATGGGGCAAGGTGTCATTTCATAGCTATTTGACACATGTAGTGAGACTAATTCCCCACCTACACATTAATACACACTTAGTGCTTAAAAATTACAGCGATAGGCAGCCAACATTTTAAAGCTTTTCAGCTTCCTTGTACCCACCCCTGAGATCTGGCACACACACACCTTACAAGCACAGTGCACTGGTATTTCCCCCCCTTAGGTTTTCCACACTTCTTTATTGAGATGTTTAATCAACATGTATGACACTTTAAGCACACACAACACTGAGCCCCATGCATAATTTATGCAGAAATGCAGACATATAATTCCAGGAGCACTGCTACATCCTTAAGTGGCAAATAGCATTGCCCATTTCTCGTCTCATCTTCAACAGTATTACAGAATGATTAAAGCTAGGCTGACTATAATTAATGAAAGGTCACGAGTGGCCTAAGAGTAGGATGCAAATGGAAGAGACACTAAAACTGTAGCCATAGATTAACTCTGAAAATAGATTACAAGAAACACTCACAGCTACAGCAGCAGGCCATTTCTAACCCAAATCTGAAAGATGTAAAGGACAATAGCCTGAAGGTTGTCTTCTAATTAATTGTCTTCATTAACCATCCTAATACAATGATATGAAACAGTTCCATTAATCTAATCATGCAAGCTGAATAAGCCCATTGCCGACACAGAGATTAAAGTCATCTGTTTTGAGCATATAAATATCAGCTCAGCTCTGCCAGTCACTCAGTGGGGACAGTTCATGTGCTCTCTTCTCCAGCATCTCCCAGACAGACATACACACACACACACACACACACTTGCCCATACACCATCTTGGGGCTTAGTGGTCTTCCTCTCTTGAGTTTTTCAGAGAGTGCAAAGGCTCAATCAGACCCATAGGTGTCACTCTATACAAGCTAGGAGAGAGCAACTTGCTCACACGCATTAATGAGGTGCGGG
This sequence comes from Arrhamphus sclerolepis, assembly GCA_037176975.1. NCBI lineage: Eukaryota > Metazoa > Chordata > Actinopteri > Beloniformes > Hemiramphidae > Arrhamphus > Arrhamphus sclerolepis. Next base: position 9,902,361 of record JBAMYA010000018.1, read on the forward strand.
GGGAAGGGGGCCGAGCAGCATCAGACAGAAACACACGGGGAAGGGGAATATGTGGAGATGACAAAAGCAGATGCTATGCAAGAACCGTCCGGTGAAGATGAGACACTGAAAATGGCAAGATTACCTTCAGATGAGAGAGAGCAGTCTTCCTTTCCCCTGAAGTGCAGTGATTACACTAATGCTAATCAGACTGACAAGCACAAACGGTATAATAAATAATTGATGGTAACCACGGCACTTTCCAGTATTCCTTCCCAGACTGTAGAGAAAAGCAGCGGCAAGTATTAATAGTCACTCTAGATATCTTTCACTTGGTCAGACTCCTCCTCCATCCTCGGCCTCAGACGAATATACTGCTGTGGTGGTAAATGCCTTTTTTTTAAGTACAGAATTTCAGTCCTACCTGAGAATGGCTGCAGTGTTGCACAGTCTGGTCTATTTTGTTGCATATACAGTATGTCAGTCAAAAACACTGCTGTCTAGCTTGTCTTTTTCTACCTCCTGAAAACCTCCCCACAGCTGAGCTGAGCTTCTCTCTCTCCTGGACTCTCACTGGGAGCTCTGGGCTCTCGTGTGGAGCTCTGTGTCTAAGCTCTCATTACTCTCATTATCATTACTGAGGCTGTTGTTATCATTTTTAACCAGGTGTCACATGACGGCACTGTAAATCAGAGAGGTGCTCTCCCCCTGCTTTATCCCAGACCGGACAGCTTCCTTTTCTCTAACACTGCACTGTCGGATAAAAAGCAATCTTATTTCACACTTCACAGACTCCATCTTTTTCCCCTACTTCTTCTTTTAAACTGCCCCCTCTTCACCCCCCAATCATCCTTTGCACCCCTTCCTTATATCAAAGTTGGCCTGACTCTGGACTAGAGGGTGCAAAATGAAAGTGACAGGAGGGTACCATGGGACAATGAGACACAGGACCCATGCTGAGGGCTTTCATGCATTGTCTGCTCCTCGTATCAGCACCTCTGCACCCCATACGTGTGATCCCCCGCCCCTCCTTTAAAAGCACAACACACAGGAAAACACTCCCAGCCGTTGTCACCCCCAGACACACACACACACACTCCCAGAAGCTCCCTCTGTACATCCTCGCAAACTGCACCTCATAAAACCGCAACTGAGCAAAACATGCCCGCAACCTGGCCAGAGACAATCCAATAAACCACAACATGGTGCCATCAGAAACAATATAGCCAATGCACTGTACACAAATCTGGATTTAAATGCACACAAATTATGTTTAAGATATATTGTAAATGGAAAATATTGGTGCTGATGTGAATGAAGATGAAGGTCTGTTCTGTCACTTATAAGATACATTTACAGAGGCAAGCAATTAAAAAAAAAGTAAGTGTAGAAAAATATAGAAGCATAGGAGCAATATATATTGGAAAATGCACCAGAAAATACACATTCAACGTCCACACAAAATGAAAGTCAGTTTGTCTCTGTGCTCTTCTTTTCTCACGCATGCCCTCTCTCCCACACACTTTCGCATGTTGAAAGAAAAGAAGAGTAAGCTACCCCAGCGCTGCTGGTTGGAGTTACGTGTTAGATTCCTGACCTGTCTGCGGGGGGACATGCAGGCCTCTCCCTGCTGGCCCTGCTGTGACCTCAGGATCTAAATGTGAATGAATACTTTGTGTCTCCACAGGGCTGAGGGCAGGAGGAACCTGGGTAGTGGACGGAGAGGAGGAGGAAGAGGAAGGGTACAGGGATAAGGCAGCTAATAACTGGCGGAAAAAAAAAAAAAAAAAACTTTAAACAGCAAGTTAATCACAAACAGCAACCCCTCCTCCAATGCTCCACTGTTCTCCCCGTGGTGCCTGCTCATCACACAAGCCCAAAGGTCTTCTCTGCAACACTTAATTTGATCCGTCCTTACATTTCAAAGCCAACGTAGTCCTTCTAAAGGATGTGGACAACAGTGCTAGGGGCAGTGTATTTAGGTCACAAAAAGTCACTATGTTTTTTAGTAGTACTTGGACGTGAAATACAGACAAAAAAAAAAAAGCACTAGAAGTGGTTAATTTCACAACTTTTTATGCTCTTGATACTTAGTAAATTAGCTGTTACTGAGCACAGTGCAATGTATTAAATATTTTCCCTAATGTGCTACCTCATGGGAAATCATGGTAATTAGAAATATTTCGTATGATAATGGCATGTTTAGGTACATTACAAATAAAGTGGATAAAGTGAGTGCTGCTCCACTTCTTTTCTCTTTGTGTTTTACTTGAGTGATGGAGGAGAGGAGGAACTAGGTTAATGTGGCTACAATGGGACTGAACATTCAGGGACTGCTCACTCTTGTGCCCCATCTGACACACACACACACACACACATAAACACACTTACACAAAACACTGACTTCCATGAATGCCCATGATGGCTCTAACTAACACATATTATATCCACAATGGAAGATGCAGGCTGCACTTTTCCCTGCTGGGACGTAGGTCTAAAAGCTCGGATAGGGGGCAAAAGCATCACTAGGCAATGCTGTCCCATCTACTCTGCCTGAGGGACATTGTCCCGCACAAAGAGTAGCTGTGTCTCTCAGTCAGTGAACTCCCCATCCCATGCATTTATGCTTATCGTCTTCCACTGCTGTCTCCTCCAAAACCAAACACTTTTTCTATTAGTGCATTTTTTTTTTCTTTTTCATTAAGCTCACACAATGCCCTCACCTATGTGCTGCTATTGAAAGGAAACAAACAGAACTGGAGTGGGTGGGTTAGTGGACTGTGTGTCAGGGAGGGTTAACTGGGAAAAAAAAAAAAAAAGAAGAAGAAAAAAAAAAGCATCACCGCTGTCATGAAGGGCAATCACATCAACTCTGAAATACTCACCAGTGGGTCGGAAAATGCGATGGTACAGCTATGACAGGCGAACAGGCAACTCCCCCCCACCCCCACACTCTAACCCACAGTCCCTGGCCCCTCTCTCCATCAGGGCGGAAGCACGGTGGACACTCTGAATATGTATAACCCGGAAAATATATTGATTTTTCATTTGGCAAAAAGGGACACAAAAATCACATAACCTGAAACTGTCACAGCTCTTTTGCTCATAGCTCATCTCTCCTGATGTTTGGCTTTTCCACAAACTCTCTTTAATTACCAGGTACAGTGAGCTTCAGAGCTTTTCTCCACAGAGACACAGCCACATGCAGCCTGCTGGGCTTAACAAGACAACCCACATCTATTATATATGACATACACCCAGCAGCTTTTGTTTCATTTCTAACTAATAAGTTCACTGAATATGACTACATCTACACTACAATTTAATTACACACAAGATATGGCAAAAAGGGATATTTATTTATTTTTAAAGGAAAACTGTGAAAGTTAAAGGATACAGGATAGCGCATTAGAGTAACATTCTTTTGGATTCAAAGCTAACGCTGAATGGTCACATCACTTATTTGATGTGCTTTTTTTGGAGCAGTTCTGCTTAACTTGAAATTCTTCTATTGATCCAAGTTTTTCCAAGGTAACATGCGGGCGTTCGTGTGTTTGTCCAAGTGTGCGCACTTGTGTATGTCTGTGTCCATTAACAGGTACTTATCTGTTTATCTCTCCTTTTAGGCACTGCAGACCAGTACAGTGAACTGTCTGAAAAAGATCTCTGTCTGTCGATTTATCGAATGTACCATTTGCATATCTTTGTAGTGCTTCCATCTGCCTGTGGACTGTTCTGTGGAGGTATTAGCTCAGAAAATCAATGTTACTGTGGTTGGATGTATGTAGCCCCTACCTCTGCGTGTGCTAGAAGTCCAGCTTATAGCTCCCAAATGAGTCCTATTTACTTGAGTCCTGCTGGCAGAGGCGGCCCCCACCACCCAGTTTGAAACTTAAAATATACCAACACATTTCTCAGCACGCCGCTCCAGAATATGCTGTTTTGCCATCCTCCTCTATGGTCATGCTGTCTCTCTGTTTCCATCCGAGGCCCTGATCTTGACCGTCTGTTTGTTTATGAAAGCGTACTCAGAGATAAAACAGAATCCAACAAGGTTATGAATGCCAATTTTGCAAATCAATTTCATTACAAATATATATATATGAAAGTAGCATTGATGTGTGTTTTCTCCTGAAGGTTGAACAGCCTGCTAAATTCAGACGTTTTAGGTTAGTCGAGAGGAAAAGTGAAGGATGGTGTGCTCGTGTTTTATTGTGTTCATTTATTTATTACACTTATTTCTATTTATTACATCATACAGCTGTGCATGTATAGATGGGGATCGTGTGTGGGGATACATTACTATGGATATATCGTTTTCTTTCAGACACTGTAGTGGATGTGCAGGGTAACTTTTTGTCTAACTACCACCTGGCTGGTTGCTCATGGCTAATTGCTAAAGAAATCCAATGATTACACTGCACAGGCACTTTAAAACATCCATGAGAGTGCAACCACTTATTGGAAAAAAAAAAAAAAAGCTTTCTCTACCTCCATCCATTCAGTTTCTAATACAAATCAAACATAGTGAGCTTTCTTTTCACCATTTGTCTTTCTTTCTGTTCCTCTTTGCATAGCCCATCCATTACTTTCACATGAAATATGAAAAGGCAATATCCTCTCTGTGTTTGTACTGAAGCGTAATGCGATTGTGTTGTCATTTATAGGAAATAATCACAAACCTCTCTTTCATTTTCCAGTTCAAATAACCATGAAAAATTAGCCTTCAATGTCAGGGAGGACAACAAAGAGATGCACACAGACTATTGCTTCACCACCGCGCTTGACATTTTCCCTTAATAGGAAAACGGGTGGTTGTTTCTATCTTTCTTTCTTCTTCAATCTTTTTCTTTTACAAACCTTGTTTTTCCCCCTTTTCTTTTCAACTAATTAAAAAAGTTCTAAACTCATATCTTAGCAAATATTTGCGGTGTCTTTATTTAGTATGGTGGCCTCATGTGTAAGGAAAAGTTGGAAGGTTAGAAAACACAGGTCCAGTGTACACACTAGCCCCTGCTCATCAGCACCCCTACCCCTGTCTCTTAATGGCTGCTGCTGAAGGGAGATGTCGCCAGACAACCACTATGGGGCCTGGGTCGCCGTGACTACCGTCCAGCAGCCTGATAGATAAATAATTCAAGAGCTATCAGACTCTCTGGCAGCAGAGCAGCCCCCAAAACACACACTCAGGACAGAGCTTGTAAAGGCCTTCCTAACTGATCAGCATTTAGCCCCTTACAAATGATGTACCACTAGATGTCTGTACAAGACCCGACACAAATTGTCTGAGCTGTAGTCTGAGGATCCTTTTAATTCAGGAAATCTTTATTTTCACTGTGACCAGCAAAGTAATGGTAATTGCTTTCTGTATTACTGCCATTAAATGTTTAATAGGCAGGTTGTTTTCCACTGTAATTATGTACAAAATAATCAACTAACCTTGTAGTGCAATTATGGAAAATGCATTTAAACAAGTCTAAATTTTGCTTGCAGCACTAGGTACAGAAAAACTGAGCATCTGTCCTTTGAGCTATGTAGTAAATATGTAAACAACGAGGAAAGGAAATCTAGCATTTTGTCTGAAAAAGAAGTAAGATTTCTATGGTTTTACGTGTAATCATTACCATATGTGAACATTTTCATGAGGTAACTTCTCAGTCCAAACTGACAATGCTTAGATTTCAGGTCATTTCTATATTTTATGAAGATTGACACTAAGTGGCATTAAAACGCTACAGACCCTCAAAGAAAAATTGACTATTGCCAGAGGTTTTTTTTTTTTGTTTTTTGTGTGTGTGTGTGTGTTTGTGAAATGCATGTCAACACCAGATTACAAAGTCACATCAAGATGTATATTCAGACGCAGTGTTATGACTCTGATGGTTTTTCTGACTCAACACGTTTCCTTATTTGCACATTCTTTAAACTAGATTTCATCTGGCAGTGTGGCCTGTGATGCATATAATGAAATTTCCTCGCAAAAGGCTAATGAAAGAGGCTCATCTCATGCAGTTAGCTGATTCTTTATTCACTTGTAATGTATTAATTTATTATCATATAATTCTGCCAGCACTACTTATTTATTTGATTATGCAAACACCTTAAAGTATTAATTACAAAACAACTCTGGGCCAGAAGATAGGATACACTAAACCAACACAAGCATCATTATCCTTGTGTCCTCTGCAACATGCATGTCCAGCCTATATTAACCTGGGTGTAATCAGAGGGCTTTAGGCTTTCAAGTTTACTCAGGTTACTAAAATTCATCCGGAGGACTTGTTTGTCACTGCTGAATCTATTCATAAAAGTGCTGATACCAGCTCTTCAGCTGAGTGCACCGTATCCGGGGTTTCAGGTTTGTTAATCTAAATAACATCAGTTTATTCCGTTTAAACATGTGCTCTTGTGCCTTACATGCACGCTTCAAACTTCGCTTTGTCTGATTCCTCATGAACATGCCATCAAATCCAGAAAATGGGCTGAAAGCTCCTAGACGGGTGGAACTGTGCTGCCCGCTGTGCTCTCTGCTCTCCAGAGAAGGAGGCTTGAAGTGATTACAGTCAAACACTGCTACTCAGTTATCTTTGGCTCAGCCACAAGAGAGGGAGAAGATGAGACAGGAAAGAAAAAAAAGGAACTAATGATGTGGCTAAAACATGGGCCAGCTGTTCTAAAATGACCAAAATTACTAGCAGTGTCTGATATGGTTCTTGTGACATTAAAAAGAAAAAAAAATGTCCCAGCGGAAAGCACTGAAGTCAAAATATCTTTAGGATGTACAATAAGTCTGATGTCCAAACGCTACATGGCTGCCCTTCTTGAGTGTCTCCTGAAAACAGTCAAGAGCAGCTTGGTAGAGGAGCTGATATTAAAGAGGCATTTTGCTTGTCCTTGAATTCTGAAGTAGAGGCCAATTAAATGGCTTTGCAGCATCCATTTTGTGCTGAGTGAACAGGTATGAACGGTGGTGTGACTTGATGGCAACAGGGATAAAGAGGAGAAGGCAGAGTGCACTGGCGGGGAGGTGTGTCACCTGATGGGCCATCAGCCAGGTGAATGGAGTTTTGATTTATGCACGTTTGCTGAACATTACGACGATGAGACATCACATCATGTAAGGCGACTTTAAGTTTTAGTTGAAATTGTTAATGGTATCACAAGTGCAATACTTGTAAAACACGGGATTTTCCTACCATCCTCCTCTTCTGTTTAATGCTGACTGTGCATAGAATTATGTAAATGAGGGTGTCCGAGTTGTGGTGTCCCTGCCCTCTGTAAGACATGGCTAGGGATTAACAACCTCTCCCCCATAGAGACACAGCCTGCTGCTTAATTGTTATTTTGTTTTACCACATCTTGCATTTCTATTGTAGGCATGTGTGGTTGTTAGTGTTGCTGCTGTTTTTGTAATGGTTGCTGTTATTGTCCTTGTTGCAGAAGACTCTTCTCACTCATTAGCCAAAGGTTGGAGAATTGGGGGTGAGAGCCCAATAAGGTACAAAATTAATTATTCATCTCAGCGGTTGGTGTTTGGGTGCAACTATGGGGCCTAAAGTAGAGACTTTAACTAGCAGAGATCTGCCTCTTGAGGACTGCTTTAGCAAACAATTGAAAAAAAAAATGTTATGCTGAGGGTGTCTGTTACCAGGAAAAAGCAAAAACTAATCACCAAACTAATCATTAAAACATGCTGCCTACTATAATATGGCTCTCTCCGGATTTGTGGTTCCTCCCTTTGTGTACTGATCCAACATTCTAACGCTCCAGCATGTCCTCAGTCTCAATCCTGCCTCCAACTCATAAATAGGCACATATTCTGCCCCCGCCTCTTCATTCAGCCATGGCTTCTGTTGGCTCAAGCCAGAGCCAGCGGCCTCCTGAGAAGGCTGTGATAAGAATTCATTTCTTCCCATTATGTGCTCTTGTCCACTGCCTCAGTTCATCAGTTCAGTGCAACCAAGTCAATGAAAGAACCAGTAATGAAGCAATCAGATGCAGCCTGGTTTTCTGGGCTCGGCACTCCATTCTTGGCTCCCACATCCTAGTGCAGAGTATGGGGTGGGGGCCATGACAAGGGGAAAGTGGACATAAACTACACAGAAGCATTAACTCAAGACACTGTCCTTCATAGACCTAAGCTGCTCTCACATGTGCTGTACACCAGCTCTGCTGCCTCCTGTGTTTCAGAAAATCCTCCATTAGTTCAAACAAACTTCAATATTGCCACTAAACCAGCCAGTCAGAGATCGCTGGGAATCACTGCTTAGCTTTCCAGTGAAGGTGGTTAGGAGAGCCCTTTCTTCCTCTTCCTTCACTTTTATCCAGCTCTCTTTTTTCACTCGTGCCATCCCATCTCTCCTGCACCCACCATCTAACATCTCTTCAACATGTGGAAACTATTAGGGAGAGTTTGGGAGAGGAATGTATGTGTTGAATCTTAATCTGGGCCTAAAAGTAAAGGATTCTGAGTCTCCTTTGTCTTGTAATGTTGTTAAAGTTTCATTTCAAATTAAAAAGGGCCTTTTTGATCTAACTAATATTGTTTTTTCTCCCCTCAGGGGCTGGAAATAGTTGGCTTTATCTTCGATCAGCCTCCTTTCCTTCACCTCTCTAGCACACACACACGCATGCACACAGGCACACATTTTATAGTTGGTTTTATGGAGCGGTCAGGGTTCAACAATAGGGTACCCACGTCAAAAAAATACACACAACAGTGCACAAAAGAGGCTATAAACTTTGGTAGCAACAATGATGGTCCAAAATCAGTAACACATTTAATGAGGAGTTAGAGTTGGATTCTGTGTAGTCAAATACTTAAGGAGTTGCCCATAAATCCCTTACTTTCCCGTAATACATAACTCCTATTCCACAGTTCACCTGCAGCCATCTTTGGCAAAAAGACCCTGCAGCTGGATTCTACCTGACAAGAGCTTCTTAGCAAGCAGCAGTCATTAACCTCAGGAGCAGGCAGCTGCCATGTGATGTAGTGCACTCGGCCGGCTGCAGAAGGGCCCTATTGATCCCAGACATACTTGGTGCCTTCCTGGATGTTTATAATCAATATGCAAATGGCCCGCAGCATTGATTCAATATTAATTTTCAATTAGGGAATTCTCGGGGGTCCTAAGGGGTCAATACAGAACTATTCAGAGGAAAGGCTTGAGCAAGTTGCAGGCATTGACGTTCCTCTACCCAAGACAACTTACTTACTGTTTATTTAGCCTGCCCTGCTGTAAGTCCCGATTAAGGTTTCGGATAATAGGCAGAGAGACAGATGGACCTTTCTGCACTCCTGCAACACTCATTAGATAAACTGGATTTTGTTCTAAAGGGCTTGTCCAAACTAATAACTCATCATCTCACGCTTAGTTCCATTTCTTATTTTGTTTAGGTTGTTGAGCTACAAGTGCCAAAAGTAATACACTGAAGTTTTCTGCTGCTTGTTGAAATGTGCTCAGAGCAAAATTCTTCTATGGGCTGATAATTAAATGTGAAGTACACAAAAGTATGCAATACATGTGTATGAGCAGGTACAGTATAGCAAATGGGTAAACGTAGACATGCAGGGTCAGTCTAACAAACTGTCATTTTCATTGACTTAAACTTAACTGCCTTCAGTCAGTCATTGCCATCAGCAATCTTTGATCATTATACAATAAACTATTTTTTTCATATGTTTTCATTACATGAAAATGGCAACATTATGTAATTCCTGCTTTTATCAGAAAAAGAAATATAGATTCATGAGCCTATTTGTGTTCACACAGCGAGTCAGCTGTGGTTTAATTTCTGGTTCTTGAATGTGCTTTTTGTTCTAACGGTCAGGACAGGCAGGTTTTTGTGGCCATTTACACACAATCATCTTTAACCTTGCAAACTAGAGTAGATGTAGAATTATATAGTTCTGAAGTTACAGAAAAACTAATGTTTTTATTATAATGCCTTTATCTGTTCTGTTGACTAACTTTTTGTGTTGAAGCCCCGCTCTAATTCTGAACATGATGGACAGATGAGAGTCACAGAAAATGAAGGAGGCCATAGAGATTTCAGAAACTCAGGTGAAAAAGAGCCATCCTTCCAAAAACAATAAAGTTTCACATCCAGGAGCTTGATTCGCCATTAAAACGCAAGGTTAACCGGACTGGGAAAAAACATGAACTTGACTGCTTTCGATAAATCCAGAGATTCAACACTGAGACAACTAAAATGTGATGAAAATATTATTCAATTTGATGACATTCAAAACAACCCTAATTCTTTTTTTGATTGACCGTAGAATCACTTTTCTTTTTGTTTCTACGGCTTGTGAATACTCTTGGACAGGTTGCTCCTTTACAGCTATGTTAACTGAAGAGGCTGCACTAAAGCGGTTGCATGAGAAAAGTGTTAAGAGTGTAACAGAGATAACCTGGCTGGACTGCCTGAGGTAATTGGTTTAGGGATAACATTAATTACCGCATTGCTCATTAATGGATCAAGCTTTTATTGGTTCCATTGATCAGCTGAACCTGGTAGCTATCAACCTAAGCAATGGTGGATGTAACAAGCTTACATATTGGCATATCAATTAATGCAATCAATTCCTGTCCAGCAGTTGCCATTCCACTCCTTTACCCAGCCCCCTTACCATTGCCCCCTTTTTTTTCCTCCATTGTGTAGCCTGGTGGTCAAGGCAAAAGACGAGCATAAAACAAAGGTTTATGAAGAGCTTTCCTTTTGTCTAGATTAATGCAGTGGCAGCTAATGACAGAAACTGACTGTCCTCATTACAAGACTTGGGAATAAAAGTGGAAAGCTACAATATAGAAAGACAAAAAAAAAAGCTCAATTTATCTCACTATCTACAACAACAGCAACTTAAAGTTGAAAGTTCAGAATAAAATTATACCTCGTTTAACAAAAAAAGAAATCAAACTTTGTTGTTATCATTATCATTAATATTAATTTTAGAAATAAAGGAATCTTAACATAGCAATCCTACATTTAATGTCTTGTACAGTAAGTCTTTCCGTTAAAATACAATCATAAGGTAGCGCTTTATTCTGATCCTGCGATTTAAATTAGCCTCTACTCATTATTTTGTCTTTTTCAGAGGAAAACGCTTACTTCTTTTTTTTTTCTCAAAGATCAATGTACCTTTTAAGGAGTCATTGATTACAACTTGAAATCCTTCCTGTGCCATGTGCGCTCAAAAAGGGGTGACTGACTTCAAATACAAGTCTGCGGTCACCTGGTATAACGTAGTGAAATGGGTAGAACATTAGGAATGAAAGAGGGAGTAGGGTGTGATAACTGAGAGCACACCATGACAAAGTGGAGGGATTTACCGTTGGGCCCGCAGCACTTCATTTGCTTAATAACAGATCATTCTATAAGAAAGTGGCTGCTCGGAGGGGGATATCACCCAACGAGGATGTTTCACTTGCAGAAATCCTATTTAAAGACAACACCTTTGAGTGCTCATCCTCCTCCACGCCTAAGACGATCAACGCGCATGACAGGCCCCATTAATATGACGCCCTGTGTAACCTTGCTCTTTCTCCCGCTCCTCCAACAGGAACAAAACTGATAGCCAAGGAGGAGGGCTTTATGTTCAGACTGAGCATGTAACAGGAGGGGTGGTGTTCATTTTTGAAAAGATGTTTTCCACATCCTCCTCTGAGTCACCTGGAGCCGCTTCTATGAGAGCAAGAAGCACAGGGAATATGGAGAAAGAAGGAAGTATGCTCTGCTCACGTCCATCACAAAAATACATTTCCGGAACATGATTATGGTTCACTTTCTTCTGTGTGGTATTTCACATATTATTTAGTATTCTTAAGAACCATTAACAATCACAGACAGACATAAAAAAAATAACCAAAAACCTGAATAGACTAAAAAAAAAAGAAAAGAAAGAAAAATTTTTAAAAAAAAGAATGCAGGTAAAAGCCTAAAAAGATCTTGTGACACACAAGTTTGAAACCAGATGTGCAGGCAGGCAGTCAGTCGGCCAGCTATTACTTGCTCAGTGCAGGACCTCGAGAAGGCCCCCGTCCCCTGAGCAGCACACAAGTGGGCTGAGCAATTAACAATTTCATGCTGATTGCCTGAAGCATGTTTTGCTATGCCATAAAGATAATAGCATGAAGGGTGCAGCAGCAGCCCCCGCCCCACCCTCCTCTGATGTTCCTCTATTGCTTCTATTTCTCAATCCTCTCCTGTGCAATTCACATGCTGGAAGGGCACACTGCCTGCTTGCTTTATTAAAGACCCTCTCCCTGCTTAGAGGGTGCATTTAAGAAAAAAATATATGAAGATGACTCCCTGAAGAGTAAACAGGGATGATTATTAAAGGGAAGGAGAAAAACTAGAGTCTTGGTCTCCCACTGGCTTCTTGATTTGAAATTCTAATTTGGCAACTGCACACAACAGGCGTTCAGGTACAAAAAACAGGTTCCATTTTGGAGCATGCTCAGAGTGGCTGCTGGTGACAGCCCTCCTCTTCATCTTTCTCTCCTCCAACATGACATGACAACAATCCAGTCTGACCATGGAGCTCACCGCTGTGCAACAGGAACATCTGTGCACCAGTAAACCCACTATTTGTGTTCAGAACAGGGGATTTCAAGGAGTGCCAGATGAGGAAGTAGAGTATGAGAAATACTGGAGCGTTTCGATGTTGGCTTTAAACAGAAAGATCTGAATTATCTGGAATTTTATCTTCTGTTGTTGCAGAAATGAAACTATATGGCTGCAGAAGTAGGGCATTTTGTTTTTTCAAGATCCATTGATAACACTGATTGTCGCATACACTTTGTCGCCTGTCAAGTTCATTTTGTCCATATATTACAGAGAATCATCATTATTCTAGAGGCAATAATTCAAATGATTTTCATATGTAAAAAAAAAAAACAACAACAAAAAAACAAAAACAAAACAGAAATGCACGTTTTACTACCTTCAAACATCATATTGCCAGTAAGAAAAATGATTAATTTGGAATCTAAGGGTATGAGCAAATAGGGAATATTTATGTAATCCAAAAGAAACTTCACTTTCTTTAAATCATTATCCTTTTTTTTTTTTTCTTTTTGTCTGTTGACCATATAGCAGCTTTATATTGGCCAGTTCACAGTGTTCAGTATTTTCACAGAAAGTACACACAATGTCCATTTTCATATCTTAATATGCCACTCAAAACTATTGGGAAAGAATATTTTGTGCTACTGACGGTGGTACATGACTGCATTGAGGCCAGCAGTCTCAGTACCTCAAGGCCACTTCATTGTCAATCTACCCTCAGGGTCACAGTTTTTTTTTTTTTTTGTTTTGTTAGTATGTGAAAACAAAACTTGAAAACATAAGGAGTAGCTGTGGACAGAGGGCTGCTGCAATGACCCCCTCTGCCACTCTGGCCTGCCCTCTGTGACCCAGACCCAACCCCCCCCCCACCACTTTCCACCCCCTGGCTTGGTGTGAAAGTCCAGCTGGTGCACCGACAGTCTCGGTTCCTCAACTGAGCAAACTGGAGCTGCATTAACGGCACCACATTGTTTATGACGCAGAACCAGTAATTTGTTTGCATTCTGAAGGAGCAAACACATACACACAGTCACTTACCACGCGATAAGTAGAAACATGTTTTTGTGTTAATTTATACAATATAATGCCCCCCCACCCCCAACCCCCCCGAAGACACACAACAACACACATGCACACTTATAAATTGCAGTCACATCCCCTGCTAGAAGGGGATGATAATTGCGGACGGCCAATAAATTACTACTGCCTCCACATCAATTATAAGCATCACGTCTGGCAATGAGGAAAATGAGATCTTGTGACAAATTTCATGAGGCTTGGCTGCCCAGCAGCCTTTCTTAACATGCTACAGATAGCAATCCCTTATCTATCCTCTGTAATGGGGAGCTAGGGATAGAGAGATGGAACTGCAGCCATTTAATTAAAAAGCTGGGGGTAGGGGGCGGAGAGGTGTAATTCATTGAAAACGCACAGGAAGGAGACAAAGCCTTTGTCTTCAATACATATTTTGCTCAATTTCGTCACACATCAAAAACAAAGTTTGCATCTCCTCTGACAACAGCTCCGGAGGTTTTTCCCGCAATCTTTGTGCACGTCTCTTCACTGTTTTCTCCTCTGTTTCATTCTCTGTGCACACCTTGTTTTTTTATATTTCCCAGGAGTCCACTGTTTTCCCCAATGAGAGAGCTACAACATTTTTTTTTGTTGTTTTGTTTTTAAATGAATGGCTGCAGTGGACAGACAGTGGCACTGAATGAAATGGGCCCTGCACCTAATTGTATTCCCACCTGGGGAAGGCAGGCAAGGGCGGAGGCTTCAAGAGCGCAGCAATGAGGATTTATGGCACACAGGGAGACGGCAAAATAAAACACCAAAAGGGATGGCCCTTAAATCTCATTCCCAGTGCAATATTCATTGTAGTTGCAATCGGGTGTGCTGATAGAGCACTGAAAAAAACGACCGCTGTGTTCAAATTATAGCTGTACTCTCTACTAATATTTAACATCATTAGAAAATCATTAGAAAACCATCATAAAACCTGGGATTATGACCAAAGCATTAAACACAACGATTATTCTGTGTGTTCCTTCCCCGCTTTGCCTTGGAAATGTGATTTGCACTGCTGCTGCCATGTAGGGGAAAAAGTATGAATATTTTTTATAATTATTGTAACATTTGAAAAACATTGATTTGCATGAATTACTATACCATTATGAAGTTGTGTTTGTCTGCCCAAAAGCAAAGTTTTCAATGAGGCCTTGCATGGGATATCATTAATGCACTTTCATGAGGCCCTCAGCAAGATAACACCAATATTTTATGAAACTTTAACCTTATCACGCATTTCCACTTATTTGGGTGCAGAGGCACACTAATTGAAACAATGCAGGAAAAATAGATTCTTTTTCTATGTATTTATGTTTGGATCATCATCAGATTTAAGTTTTTGGTGGTGCAGCTATGATGTGATGGAGTTTATAAATCCGTAAATAAACTTCACAGATGGGTATTAGGAAAAAGAAAGGAAGAGGTTGCACAAATCTGCTCTCGAGACCACAAATCAGAGTGTATATATCCACTACTGTATACTGTTGTACTCATCTACTTGAGGAAACAGAGAGCTGATATTGTCAGAGTTGAGTCTTTACTTTTTGGGATTTCTCGGCAGCCCCATTATCAACAGCAGCCATCAGCACAAAGATAAAAGATCCTAATGGAGCTGGCCCTACTAGAGATGAAAGGTGCAGAGATGGCACACTGTTATGAATCTCTAATGCAGCCCATGTTTCTAAGGTAATGACTGACTCTCACAAGCATCGCTGCTCAGGGCACAGGCGATAAAGGTCTCCTATTCCTTGCCACTACAGTAAGCAGTGTGGTAGAATCCACCATGTTCTGACTTACTGGGAACTGTGCCGAGAAGGGACAAAAGGGTTTTTGTAGAAACACACATTTCTGTGTCTGTCCCGATTTGGTCAGCAATTCAACATAATCAGTTCAAAACAATGTCAAGGCTGACAATAATAACCCTTGACAACACTAAATTTGACTTAAAGTCTGTTGCTCCTAGTCAAGTAAATGCTGTCCTCTGTGGTAACAGACACAAATTTTTTGGTGAAGCGACTGTATGTTGAAAATGCACATCCCACTTTCTATGAATTGAAGAAGGGTTTACTGCTGGTGAAGACTATAAACAACATTTTTTGGGGGGTCAGGACGAGCAGGGGGGTAATCTTAGAATGATTCCTTATCAAGCTTTTCAGAGTAATTGAAATGACACTTATGAGAAGA
>JBAMYA010000018.1:9918183-9974631 GCA_037176975.1 Arrhamphus sclerolepis
TAACGTATATATATATATATATATATATATATATATATATATATATATATATATATATAAAAAACTCATGCCCTTTGAACAACAGAGAGAGGTGAAAATACATAGTGAGAGAAGTCTTTTCTCCAGTCTCTTTCACAGAACCTAATGGATTGTGAGCACTTAATGCATTAATCAATCAATATCTCTCACTGTACATCAGCAGCACGACCAAGTTATGAATGACCTTTGCAACAAAAAAGGACACTTAAATGCACAGAAGATTGCTCCTAGGTTAGTAAGATGGGCCCGGTTTTTACCACGCATGATTACACCTTCATTGGGTAGAAGGCCGTTAACAGCGCGCCAAATATACTGAGGTTACTTGTTAGACAATTTGCACACTAATTTTCTGTCAACAGACTATAACATACGCTCTTCTATAGTGAGCTCTTATTTATTCATTTTTGTGGCATTCTTATGGGTTTACAACCACTTTCTACATCATACAAAGACATGCTTTTTGTTTTTTGTTTCTTTTTCTTTTAACCTTTTGCATTATAATCTAGTATAATTAGAAGGCTTAGTCACCAGGCAACATAAGAATGACTTCAGATTGCTCTGAGAAAACATCTTGAAGGTAAGTGCTCCTTTCTGTATTATGGCTTGAAAGCTAATTTAAAGATAGCCCTTACCTTAAGATAAAAGAACACCAATATAAAGGCTTATTAAATAAAGGGAGTCAGTCAGATTTACAGCTACCTAAAAGCTAGCTATACCTAAAAACTCATTTGGCAGTAATTCTCAGCAATTACATGCATGTGAGTGAAAATACATGTTTTTCTCCAAAATATTGATTAATACACACTTCTGTCTTTTCATAAGCGTAGAGAAGAATGGATGATCGGATGATGGCAGATGATGGTAGAGGAAAAGATGGATGTTGGAGGTAGTCAGGATTGCATTGGTGGAGTTCGGAGCTGAAGCTTGACAGAGAAGAACGGACAAGAGTCCGAGAAAAAAAAAAAAAGAGCACAAAACAGGAGCACAACCTCAAGCTATTGTGGTCAAATGAACAATGGTCTTGAAAGCTGACTGCATCTGGCCCTTAAACAAAGCGACTATCGCCAGTCACTCTCTCCAATCTAATTAGATTCTTTTGCCCCGTTTAACATGACAAAAACGGACAATTCCTCCTAATTCTGGCTGCCACTGGCCCCAGTACCACCTTAAATTGAGTAAGCCCCAGAGTGCAGGCCTCCCTGCTAGACTGACAACGACTTGTGACATGGATTCAAACACAACCACTGTGTTCTCTGCTCTACATCTCACACACAAATATGTGCCCCTTCTCAGCTTTGCCACGTGCTTGAAATATTCAGCATCTACATGAGAAGGGCTCAGTTCCCATGAAGCCCCCACTCACCAGGCACTACTTTACAGATTTGACTGAAAAATACCTGCAATTTTTTTTTTTGTTTTGTTTTAAGAACCGATCTTCAAATAGATTTTATGCTCCTGTGCAACCAAAAGTTGATGTGTCTCCCATAGCAAGGAGACATCACGGAAAACGTGGTCCTCTGGAGACAGAGCTCCGTATACGCTTCTGGTAATAAGAAATGAAGAGAAAACAGGGGAAAAACACACACAAATTAGCTGATGATCATGTGGCCCTCGAAATAGCTTAATAGCCAGTTACAATGAAGTGCTGGTGCTGCGGAGGGTATTGTATTTCAATTTCAAACAAGTATTTGTATTATTGGCATACAAACCCATCTTGTGTGTGTTTTTTTTTTTTTTTTTACTTACATTTTAAATAAACATTCACAAACTACCAATAATAAGCTCTTACATACAACATATGTGTGATTTGTAAATGGTCTTTTGTCACATAGTGTTCAACCATGCTTAGCTAAATTAGATTTATGGAGTCATTATTCACTGACAAGAAACCATGCTAATATTGATCATAATTTCATGAATCCAATTCTACATCATAATTGCCTACGTCCAATTGATTTGTAAAATTGTATAGTCTCAGCAGAACATAGCTTATGAGCATGTTTATATTGCATACAAGTTACACATAACGTGCCTTTTTCCAGAAGAAAGTTACTGAAAGTGAAAACATTAACTACTTCTAACTACTTCTTTCAAACTGATGATTAAACTGAAAAAAGTTGCAAAATGAAAGCTGAAAAACTATCGCTATCAACTTAATGGTTGTTAAAAAAAAAACCTTTATAGCAGAAATCAGTTGACAAAACATGTTTATGTTAAAAATAAACAAATAAATAGAACAACTAAAGATTGAAGTCAGTACTGCTTTGCTGTCGAACTGACTTGATGTTTCATCCTGCATGTTTACTGAGCAAATAGTAGAAACATTGACCTTTCTTCCTTTCTTTGCTTTTCAAAATCATAGATACATCATCTACTCGGCAACTGCCTGTGCGAAAGGTTGAATGTAATATTAATCACATTCGGTTCCACTGAGAGAAAGCAGTTAAACAACATTGCCAATACATTAAGAGAAAGAAAATCCAGATTTTTATTGGTATTGATTAATTGGTAGGCTGATAAGTCAAAATGTATCCATTGCATTAAAACTCCCTTTTTAGCATATGTTTCCAGTGTAAAAACCTAACTTCAGCTTCCCTTTTCCCTCACTTCAGTGTCATCTATCACTTTTCTCACCCAGGCTCCTTTGCTCCAAACGGACAGTGGGATGAACACGTCTACAGCCAACTAATAAAACAACAGCCAAAACAACAGCATTTCCAGCCCATAATCCAGCCAAACAAAGAGATACAACGAGGGATGGGCTATCTGCTGGAAAAGGAGGAACATTATAAATCTGACTGAGTCAAAGAAAAACTATTCGGTCTTGGACTTTTCAGCTGGCAAGCATTCATATCTGCTTAATTATACAGATCATGACATCTTTCCGTTAAAACACATTGCTTCCATAAAGTACACAGTCTGGTAAGAAACCAGGACCTAAAAACAGAGAGCGCTCTTTGCATTTTCTATGAGAAAACTCTATGAGAGAACTGAGAGATTCTCCGCACACATGAACAGCCCCTTACTCTGTCAACTCAATGGAAATATTACCTGAAAGTAGGCAGACCTGAAGACCTGAAGGTGCCTTGTAATCAATGGCATCTTACGGCTGCGATGCCACGAGTGGTATCACACTCAAAGTGGTGTGAGAATTTCTGTTTGGTGCCAATATCCAGCTAAGTATTGGGGGAGGAGGGGGTGCAAATCCAGAATTTTTCCCAGTATCCAACTGTGGAAAGTTCCCTCTAATGTAATATACACCAACGTACGGCAGAGCCACCCTCCCACTCATATTATCCTTTTGTGTTTTTCACCAAACTCATCCATTTCTCTTCATCCTCCCTCCTCTTACCCTCCTCAGGTGGTGTGTAGTGTACTGTCAAGCACAGTATGAATCAATGACGGGTGCTCACGCCCACAGGTAAAGGTTAGAGAGGTTCACTATTGAATTATTTCTGCACTTCTCTCATTGCTGCCATCTGCCCGACTGCTTTTAGTTGATGTGGTTGAGGCACTGGAGGGGACTCTTTGCTAATGCACTGAAAACATCAGCGCATGTGTGCATTTTGTGTATAACCAGTCAGAGTTTATTTTCTTTTTTTTTGTTGTTGTTGCTGTAATGATGTTTTCTTCACATGCAGTGCACACTGAGCAACATACACACACTTGCACACACAGAGAAGCTTATGTGCACTGTGTTACTGCTCGTCCCTATCTATCAGACAGTGGATAATGATTCAACACGTGTGTTTTCAGCCAGCTTTTGTTTCATCTGCCTTTATTCTAATGGAGCCTTCTGAGTTTGAGGGCAACATGCTGTTGGATAGGGCATCCTTCATTCTCAGTTATTTTTTTTGCTTTGCTGTCAGCAAGGCAGATCGTCTCTGCTGGACCCAAGCTGAACTCATCCATAGCGCACATCATGCCCTTTGATCCACCCGCTCTCTCTGGGGGGCATAAACAGGCTTATTAAAAATAGCTAAATAAAACTTTCCTGCCTCAACTCAGTAGTTCCCAAACTTTAGCTTCTTCTCTGATGCTGCAGATGGTCAAATTGAGCTGCCTAATTCTGACAGCGTGGGGCAATGCGTAGCCAATAGCAAAACACAGAAACAAATGAAGCATTCCAAGTGTTTAACAATTTATTGGTTCTACTTCCTAGAATACCTGGCATACGCTTGCACTACAATCAATACTACAGACAAGAACATGCTGGATTTAAGATGATCATAAACGCCTTACGGGAAAGTTCAAGTAAGGATCATGTGGGAAACTTGTGAAGAAATTAAATATGATAACTATAACCATTTACCGATAAGAAAAGAACAGAAAACAGGCAAACGTGAGACAAAAAGTATTTGGAATTATTCTAAAATGTATATTATGGAACAAGTGTTTCATTGTTAAGTTTGTCTGACAATCATCCAAGGTGGGTTTGATAATGAGAGACAAATTTAATTGGCTCTTTGTAATAGTGATCATTAAAAAAGTCAT
This sequence comes from Arrhamphus sclerolepis, assembly GCA_037176975.1. Taxonomy (NCBI): domain Eukaryota; kingdom Metazoa; phylum Chordata; class Actinopteri; order Beloniformes; family Hemiramphidae; genus Arrhamphus; species Arrhamphus sclerolepis. The sequence goes on from JBAMYA010000018.1 coordinate 9,922,717, forward strand.
TGGATTCTTCTCAGATATACTTGTGAAGATATTGGCAACTTGCATTGTATTCTCTGATGCATAAATAAACTGCTTACACATTTCACATTTAGCTCAGACTGCGGTAGAAATAACATGACATGAACATCAATCTGTGCATTATCTACTCAACTACATTTCATATAAATCAGCCCTTAAAGAGTAGAATCGTGTTTCTCCTTCATCTGATCTACCTGTGACAGTGACATGACTGCTGCTATAATTAAATCCATCACAAGCATTATGTCTCTGACATCTAATCTATTTCCTCCTCCTCTGTCCGTCTGAAACCACAAACTTTCCTCCTCAGCCCTGACTGACAGACCCCATGGAGGCTGTGGTCACTCTGCATGAGTGACATGAGGGGCAGCAGGGCTACTGCATTACCCCCTCCCCCCGCCTGTGATCCCCTCCTGATCATGCAATCCAGCACCTCACACCACCGATCGCCACCTCTGCTCCAATATCCAGCAGCCGAGCGTCTGGGCCTGAAAATAGAACTCATTAACACGTTTAGTAAGTACAAATGAGATGACTGTCTCCTGATGGACTGTCTATCTTTTGGATCAGCTTTCAAGGAGAGTGTGTGGTAATGACAAGTGAGGGGGAAACCAATATTATAATGTGCTGCCGGCCTCCTCTGAAAATGGGCTCGATGACAGGGGAGAGCCTCTTGCACCCACACACAGCCTGTTTTTTTCTGGGCAGACACCTATGTGTATTCTCATTTATCGGTACGCAAGTTTGCAAAATAAAATCTGGTGCATACTTACACCCACGTGCCATAGCTAACAGTAAAATCATGCGCAGGACATAAAACACACAGAGGACAAACAAGGTGAGCTCAACTTGTTGCAAATCTACTGCATTAACCGGTTCATGATGGAATTTTGAACAGCTATTATACTCCTTTAGTTCAGTATATTTCAGATCTACTCTGTCTTTGTTTGTATTATTGCTCATCTTTGACATTAATGGTGTTTTTTCGCTCTGTTAATGAGAAGTGTTAGACAGGGTGGCACAACTGTAGTCAGACTTTACCCACTTTCCATTCAGGGAAAAAGGTAGGCAGTGGAAGGTTCCGTTAGGAGTGCTAGTCTGGACACCAGACATCTTTATTCGCAGCCTGTCCGAGAATAGAGCAGTGGCTTTTTGGTCAATTTGCTATAACAGGATGAGCAAGGAGAGGAATTCATACCAAGCCTGTGAAGGAGGAGGCACAGGGAAAGGGGAAAGAAAGGACTTGCTTGTGTTAGTTTGAGCAGCAGGGTCATATTAATGCCCAAATACAACTGGAAAATCTATAAAGCCATAATTTTGGCTTTTTAATAAATGTCTAGTCTTTTGTAATATTTTCAAAATGAAAAGTAATGTATTTATGAATTTCCTGGCACGTTCTGCAGACAGCAAACAATTTCCTACGCTGCCTAGATGCCCTTCGGACAGGGATTAGAAGGCAGGCGACTGACAGAGGCCTGACTGAGCTTTGGGCCCTCTGGGGCCCTGCTCATCCAGGCCTGCAGAGCCCTCATCCTCATATCCACTCTACATCACCAGGGCAATAACAGCCTTTATTAAAAGCGCATTGCAGCAGTGTCTGTCCATACAGCTTACTTTCAGATCGCCCATAATGTGGCATGTAGAAAGGGTCTGGTGGTTAGGGGCAACAATATCCTGTTTCTGGAAAGGTTTACTTTGCATTTTAACAAGCATGAATAAAGAAAGACATTCCAGAAACAGCTACCATCTATTTTGCTCTTGCCTGTGGGAGCAAAAGCTCAGACTATGGCCCTTGCATGTCATCAAAGCGTGGCCTGGCTCACCTCCGATTTTACCTAGTTTTCACAGCTGTAGTACAGCCAAGGGTCACAAAGATAAAATGATACCAAACAAGGTCAAATCCATAGGTTGTAAAGAACGCACGAAGCAGAAATGAAAGAGAAAGGATCATTACTACGTATAATACATATTTGATGGGACACAGAGATTTCAACAGACTGGATGTCAAGTACATCCCATCTGACATCACAAAATCTTAATGGGAGCTGCAAGGTGCTGAGTGATCATAAAATATGTTTTCTATTCTCATTTAGAACATCTTTGCACGCCACTGTGCATTTTCAAGCTTTTTTTTTTTCTTAAGAATTACGCATGAGGAAAGAGGGAGGCATGTGAGGGGGGGAGAGAGAAATGCCTCTGTTATCAGAACAGGCCTTGCTATTAGGCATGTGACCCTGAAAGTACACCCCTTTTAGTGAAACAAGCAATGGATCTAATATTGGATACCACTTTTATGCAGTAATTTGTATGCATCCTTTCGTCTCATTTCCATTTAATAATGCACACAGTTCCCCTGACCAGTTTCTCAAACTGGTCATTAAAAGTAATGCCAGTCTAAACTGCAGGCTTAAGTTCCACTTGCAAACAGTAACGCAGCGGCAGAAAACAAAGGAAGCGTAAGATAACCCCTCCCCAAACCAGTCTTCGCCCCTGAATGGGCAGGCTTCTATGTCCACACAGACAGGAGACATTGACTGGTGGCTGCTCAGGTGGCCCCAGCCCCAGTCCTCTTCTTCCCAGCCTCCTCGGCTCACAGACAGGGATTTCCTCCTACGACGAGAGCCAAGCCGTCACAGCCCAGCGATCAAGGGCCTGCCATCTGTGACTGAAGCAGATTTACAGCAGGAGCTAATCCACACTGTCAGCCACGTTTGTTCTCCATCCTTGCCTCCTTCATGCACATACATAAACTCACACACATGCAACACCACTGAAAAATCGTAATGTTTTACCCTCCTAAGATGCCCCCTTCTTTTTTTTTTTTTTTTCATCTGTGGTCTGGTGGTTAGGGACCTTTTTATCTGCGCTCGTTTCTCCTCGTCTCTCTCGTACACACACAGTCACAAAGCAAATAGTTCTTGCAGAGAGGCATTCACCCTTCAAAGCAATTTTACTTTGCCCTTTATAAAATCATGATCTCATTCTGTTCTATACTCAAAAAATAACTTTGTTGATTAAAAACTAAGAAATGAGAAACCCCAATGTGTCACTGAGTTATATGCCCTGGTGAACATCATTCAAATGAAATAGGGTCATCATATGCTTGAGTGTCAAACGAGCTCACAGACACAAGCCCCCAAACTTGTTTTCCCCTCTTGTCCTGCATCAGTTTCTGAATACATTCTCTTTCTTATCCAGATACCCTTCTCTCTAGTGTAGCCTATGGTCATACATTCACATTTGACATCATTATCTGTTAACATCACTGTAAAATCTAAACACAAAATATATTTTGCTCACACCCCGTGAACTCAGTTCTCCTCAGGAGTGAACATTTCCTTTGTGCTCTCTGAGACATGCAGGCCTCCATTGTTTGTGTATTTCTGTGACCTTGCAATGAGCAACGATTCTTAAAACTTGAGACTAGCAGTGGTGCATTGGTTTAAGTCAGCTAAGCTTTATTCGGTGATCTCTGCACACGGGGCAGCTGTGTGAGGCTGGGGTCCCTCTGAGACCTCTTTTGTTTCCCCACAGATAAAGGGTTAAAGGAGACAAATGGAGGTGGGGCCACAGAGCAACATGCCGAAGCAGCACATTTACAGCATGAGCAAGAATTAAAACAATGCAGGCCTTTGGTCCCTGCGTTAGTCTAATTAAAATGAAACCTAATTTCTGCAGCCATTGCTCTCCTCGAGCTCAGAGGAGATTTGTGGGACCAAATCCCCACAGTCCATATTTGCTACATCCTCATAAAGAACTTTGATATGCAGAGTTGTAAAGCACACCAGATCCTGCATGAGCAGATCTCAAATTTATTCCCTTCCCATCACAGCAACAGAATAAACTGCCACTATCAGTTAACTACATGTGAAGATCATGACTCAAAAGTGTTGTTGATAAAATCTGGAAGGATTTGATGCCACCTGTCTGTGAAATACAACATTTGTTTGATCGTTTTTTGAACGAAGACTCATTGTATTTTTGGGGAAAATCCAATGCAGGATATAAGCCAAGCACTGAGACCAGCAGAGAAACACTTGCAAGATCACAGGAGCAGGCAAGGAAATTACTCTCTAGGTGACCCAGAAATCCAGGGGCAACTTAGTTTAACAAACCAGGGATTGTTCCACCACTTTAGCAACCAGGCCTTAACCACAAAAAAGAGCCCTGTGCCACAGAAGAGCTACAGAGGAGGAAATTAAATATTACTGTGAAAGAAAGTGGTTCAGCGTAAGCTGTTGGGCGGAGCTATGAGTTGGACCAATACAGCTGATGCTTTTGGTTTGTGAAATGGTGAGAGGTGTTGAGTAAGCAATTTTAAAGATTATAGATCAAGATCATTATTGGGGCAATTGGATCCAGATGCGTGGTCAAACTTTCTTTTTACAAAGAAAACAAATATGAGGTGCTGTTGAAAACAACTAGAATAATACTGCATCATAATCACTGACACAATTCATTTTCCAATGGAGGAGTTTCATTTTCAAAATCAGTACATAAAACAGTTATGTTAAACTAATCTAAAGCACCCAATGAATTATAAATACATAAGGTATTGGCATTTTCACTGATGTCAACAGCCAAGCATCATTGTCAAAGTACATTAAAATATGGAAAGATTACGCTCGATACCAGAGGTCTGTTTAAATACACAAGGGTCTTTGTACTTTGATTAAGTTTCGCAAATCATTAGCCGTTGTTTGTGTGAAAGCGTGTCAGATGATACTGGCCAAGCACAGCCCCACTGTGAGGGCACGTTTCCTAACTCAAACCTTGGATCCCTCACCCTGGCGCAAGCGTGGGCATCCGAAGACATGAAAAGTAAAAGAAAAAAGAAAAGAAAAGAAAGAAACAGAGGTTTTACTAAACACAAGAAAAACAAAATTATTTGCAAACCGCGCAACTCTTCTTCTCTGAAAATGAAAGATAAATTCCCAACCCCCATCCTTTTTAATCTAAAAGGCCCTTCCTCTTGCCTTACATGTTCGCTTGTCCACTGTACTGTAGTCATTAACATATTTGGAGTGCAGTGAGCAGAAAGCTTAATTGTCCCTAATTGCTCAGCTAAATATGTTCTCTAATGATTTGCTTCAGATCTGTGACTGCCTTTTGCGCAATTTCCCGGCCGCTGGCTTCATTATCCCTGCCTCCTTGGAACAAAGCGTCTTCACAAGCTGGCCTTTTTTCTCCCACATAACAGAGACAGCGAGTATGTGTGTGAGGGAAGTAATGTTTCCCTCTTGGAGGAACTCACAATAGAGGCCCTTTGTCAGGGCACAGGAGTTAAAGTGATTAGAAAACCAAATCTCGACTAAGAAAGAGTGTTAATTGACCACAGCTCACTCTTCCTAATCAGTTCATAATAAATGGGCAGTAGAAGCACTTTGCATCAGCCGTGTTACTGTTGTAACTGTTTGTTTTTCGGTGTTCTTGTTTTTGTAGCAGGCTGCTGTTGTTGTTCAGCTCCTTCTTCTCCAGCTTTAATGCTTGGCCTCAATGTGCCTTTAATGGCCAAAAAAGCGCAGCCTCCATTAACAGGGTCCTCTGCCTTTGCAAGGAATAAATTGTGAAAATCACATTTGCACCTAAAAGTTTATAGAGAAAAAAAAAAAGAATTGTATATTTGTTTATTTTGTCACTCGATTCAATCAGCGTAAAAAGCACATTTAATTGTGTCTAAGAGTAGTCCTATGCAAAAAAAAAAAAAAACGACAGTCGGTAAACTAAGAATGATTAAAACAACTGAAACACAAACTCCCATTATATAAATGTTGTGCTCTTGGAGCCAAACATCATCTGTCAACGTTATGGGAAAATTCCAGAGTTGAAACAACCTCAGGTCTATTATTAGATGGTAGGAAGTGTAAACATTTGTTAGTGACTAAAACGATGCAAATCAAAGCAGTTCTGAGAGGGAACAGAATATAAGTTTGCAACGAAATGGACATTCTGCGTCCAACGCCTATTTTATCATAAATATATAAGTTATGATCCTGTTCTATGGAAACAGAGGCCATAAACTTTTCTCCTTTTGCATCTATTGACAGTAGTTTGCACAAACTGGTAGTCAACTTGTAAAGATTTCTAACAATGTAGCACAGAAAGGACAGACAATCCTGCACAAACAGTCCTTTTTATGCAGTTCTGTAAAACAGTATTTTATTCTGATATATGTAGATTGTCAGCTAAAATTAAAGGCCATTCTTACTGCAAACGTGTATTCCATTTTGATGCAAAATTTCTTTGAATCACACTGCTTTTGGTCTGTTTGGAAAGTTTATACTCCTTATCATCTTAATAAAGTATGAATTCACATTTTTACAGGTCAAACTTTTCATCTGAGTGAGTTCATGTGTATAAAAAACAGAAACATAAGAAGCAAACAAAAAAGAAAAAGCTGTTAACACATAGAGAGAAAGAGTGGCGCCGTCCTACCTGTATCTGAAGTCGGGCATTTGCGGATGGTGAAGATGGAGCTGAGGTCCTCCTCCTCCTCTGGCAGGCCCTTCTGCATGCGCTGAAGCTTCCTAAGGCTCTCACTGCGTTGGTGCTTCATGGAGCGTACATGCTGGATCAGGTTGAGCTTGGCCTTGGTCGAGTAGTTGCACAGCACGCAATGGTAGTAGCAAGCATCACCCTCCACCGCGTTTTCGTGCTGCTGCAGGTGCTGTGGAAGGGGATGGAGAGACACAGAAGGAGAGAAAAAAAAGAAAGAAGTTATTCTAGATAGCAGATAGCTGGCTAGGCATCACCGACTCACTTTCACTCACACAGCTGGCAAATGAACAAATCAATTCCCAATCACAGCCCTGTTGTTTAACATCCAAACCTCTTCCACATCAGGACAACTGTTTGGACTGCACACTTGTCTGCGTGAGTGTCTGTATCAGCGGGCTAACAGGACAGGAGAGGCCAGGGAGGCACGAAAATCTCAGGGGCCCAAGGAAGGACAGAAATCGCATCAGCTATCCTTCAGAAGCAGCGGGTCTGTAGCCTCACAGACGGAAGGAAGCATTGATCCCCTTCACTCAACAGAAGCTTCCCGCCTCTGAAAAGGAAACTCCAAACATCTGCCTGTTTCACGCATGGGATGCTAAATATTGATCAGGGCGAGTTAAATCCTTGCTCTCATAGAGAAAAAGAGCCAAAGCTAGCCTGTGGTGAGACAGGAGGGGGACTGAGTGCATTCTGAGGGAAAATGGAACATTCCACAACAGAAGGACAACCGTCAGAGGACATAAAAATCAGCATCAGTATTGACCCGTCAACTCCAGCAATTCTTCCATGATTCAACATCCTGCCTCGTCCAGTCCACCCTCTGTAGCACCACAACATGTGAAACACCCCCGTAGCGACACCATGCCACCACGACCTCGAGTCGCACCACTAAACTCAAGTCTAATTACCTCCTGCATGGCTCAATCAATGATGCAAGGCCGACAAAATATGGCAAGCAACAGTTATTGACCATTATGTTAAAGCCTCACATCGACGCGTGTATAGAATAAAAGCCCCACACTCGGCATGACCACTTGTATCACACCTGCCATTTGTTGCTCTTATACACAACTTGGAGCTCTTGCTGAGAATTTCTGTGGCCACAATCAAAGTCAATCACTCAAAGTTTCCCTCCTGATCCTCTAATCCTTTTGACCCCTGTGTCGGCCATGAGGGATGTTAAGAAAGCAAAAAGATTTTTTTGTGTGTGTGTGTAAATTTCAGCATGTCATGAATATAAATGTTTCACATGAAAACAGGTTTTTAAAATATTTATGTAGCAATTTCGAGCTACCAGGGTTCTCAGTCAGCACAAAGTCCACAACAATATGCAGTTGTCCAGTGTTGTTGTTTTTTGTTTTTTTTTGTTTGTTTTTTTATTCAGGCTCACACAAGAAGCAGCGTGTGACCTTTGTGGTCCCTGCAGCAGTGGTGCCGTTTCCTAAACGGTTGCGTCATCTCCCCTCTGCAGCTGAGCATAAACCACACCCCGTCGCCACAATTTAAATATACATTATTTACATAGCTAATGATAAACAAATGCAGATTGACTACATTAAATAATAAGTCATCTCTCAAACTCACAACATTTTCCAAGACCTAATGTAAATAAAAACTGAAAAAAAAGTGAGAAGGAGCTAACTATTCAAATTATTTTCAGTGATGACTTTGCTTTTGTGCAGTTTTACGCTTAAAGGGTACTATGCTGTGAGTACATTTCAATTAGACATGAGACCTTCACATATATCAACAGAAAAAATACTACCATTTATCAAGAAAGCCAAACTATTCTTTTTTTGTACTAAATTGTCTCTTTGGCTGGCTGGAAGATTTAAAAGCAATGGAAACATTACACATTTAACCGAATTACATCTAAATCAGGTGTTGACAGCCTGGTGAAAAAAAAAAAAAAAGTCATAACGATATTACACCCCCCTTACCCCCTCCCTAAAATGCTCTTGTCCCTTTCTCCTAATGTTTAATTTTCTGGCAATATTGTAATATTGCCATGGGGTTTTCTGAGCTATTGTGTTTCATTCTCTTTGGTTTCACATTTCTCACTTCTACACCTAAAATGTGCATTAAGACACCGCTTCCAGGAAAAGGAATAGGAGATTTTTTTTTCTTCTTTGTGAGCCCCACAGCTCAGTGTAATAGAGTTATTAGGTGATTGTAAAAAGCTCTGTGTGCTCTCCTTTCTCGCCTCGTTTTAAGCCATCCATGATGTCATGAATAGGTGTTGCTGGATATAGAGGGGGCCCTCCTCCTTCCCCTCCTTTTCCTCTGTGCACAAATATTGCATCAGACCGAAGGTAGAGAGAAATCTGAGAGAAAGATTCAGTTATAGATGACAGCAAATCAATCAAATTACCTTTAGTCACAGCAGATGGCCTGAATTAAAAAAAAAAGAAAGAATGAAAGAAAAAGGAAAAGAAAAAAAAGTTGGTGCTGCAAATGACTCAAGGCTCCAAAAATCTACAAGAAGACAAGTTTTAAAAAATGACAGCACCTGACTGAAACTTCAAAGCTAGCCTCATGAGGTCGAAAAAAAGAAAAAGAGTTTTATAGTTTCCCATAAAAAGCATGGGCTTTATATAGGAGTGAACTCGAGACTGCCTGCCCCAGAATCAACCATAATTCACTATAAACCTGACTGCCTGAGGAGATGGCCTCAGCAGGGCCAAAGTGGGCCTGCCCCAGTCCTTGTAGCTGTGTCTATGATGTCAAACGGTTACACCTGTAAACCAACACTTTCACCATCACTGCACTGGCCATGAACCAAAGCAGACTGAAGCATTTTAGAGTCAGCCTAAGATGAAGGAGATCAAACCAATAAAGAGTGAGGTGGTCTCTGCTCATTCAGTATTTCAGAGAAGAGACTGGGGGCAAAATTGCATCGCGCAAGACTGAAACACAGAGAACAACAACTCTGTGATCACAACACACACAAACTTTCTCTAACATTGATTCTCACTGGATTGCTTGAATTATCCATGTTAGAGATTCCTAGGATTACATCTCAAAGCACAAACATAGATTGGACACAGTATTCTTGCAGCCCAGCTCCTTTTCTGGTTCTGCCTCTCCCCTCTTTCTCTCTCACTCACACACACAAACACACACACACACACTCTGAATGTGAAACATAATAATGCATGAGACAGGGTTTGTGTCTGTTTCCTATGAACCTGCAAAGAAGCCACTAGCTGATAAATCACCTCCAACTGGAGTGCAGGAATTTGGAGGCTTAATGAAAAAGTCATGTTGGGCTCGGAAGAATGGGGTTGCCTGACTCTGGGGTCTCTAACCGCCCTATCAAGGCCCCAACAGGAGGGGAGCTGTGGAGCATAAAGGGGGAAAGCTGACTGGGTCAGTGGCATGGTTTCAATACCACTGAACAGTCTGGGAATTTACAGCAATTATATAGTAGATTCAGCTAAGCAAATGAATGTGCGTGACCACCTTTACTGCAGATTTAGTCGACAGCAGGAGACATGCAGTCTGCATGTGGATAAAATATACATGAATGTGTGGTGTGAAATAAACAGGTAATGTTTTTAATGTTATATATGCAGAACATCATCATAACATCAGGACATATTATGTAAAAAAAGAAAGACAAAGAATATATTCAGGAGAATGTAACATGATTAAATAAGCTTAAACTATAGTCAACAACATTTGGATGTTTTTAATCAAATTTCTGCTCGATAATCCAGTTCTGAGCCGTGTTTTATATTCTGTTGGTTTTCATGGTTTTAAACTACAATTGTGGCTTTTCTCTTTTCGCTGAAGGACCTCCTCTTTTTTTCTGCTGTGGAGGCTGAAGCGGTGCTCTGTGCTTTTCCAGGTAAAGAGGGACAGGGGTGGTGTGGGCACCACCCCATCCTCTCTCTCACGACTCTTCGCTGCACCTAACCATCTGAGTGGGCAATACATGCCTGTATCAGTTTCACCACCCACCCAGAGCACGGCACATATCTGCATTTACATCCACTTAAATGCAAAGTAAAAGTGCACCTTTAACACAAAACACTGTGGCTGCTGAGAGAGTCCAGCTAACAGAAGATGGAGGTGGGTATTACTGGAAGAGTGGAAGGGAGAAAGAAAGCCGGTAATTTCAAAGAATGGCTCCCAAAAGAGCTTTATAGTACAGTGCGTGCCCACGGTAAACACATACAACAGTATAGACAAAAGGAATATTAGAAGTGTACACACACACATGCCAAAATACACATTCAGACACACACAGAGACATGCCATTATGATCATGCCCTAATTTCCACCATTAAACTTGGCGGTGCTGTTAATACAAAATTAATGCATTAAAACAGATGACTATTTGTGAGCTAAATAGCTATCAATTCCAAGAGAGCAACCAAATTCCCTCAGTGACAGCCAGTGAGTATCTGCTTGGATATTGCTTTGTAATTGTCTCTGAGATTCTCAGCACGAAAAAAGCTCTTTTCTGTGTGTGAGCGCCTGCTTGTGTGTACTTCATGGCAGGTGTACATAGTTCAGAAAACTGCAATTCAGACCCGAAGCTGTGCAATGGGCTCCAACAGGCAGATCTATGAGAAGATTATATCCTCTAAATCACACAGGAAGGAGTCAGATTTTGACTTCCTGGCTTGTGAAGTGTTACAATAAGTCATACAGAACCTTTGTTATTCAACTGCAGTGAGGTAATGGCAGCAATTATAACCAATGAGGTAACTGTATTTCACTCTAAAAGGAGACAATGAAATGTGCCTGTTGAGTTTAAAAACCTACTGTGGTCATAGGAAGAAGAAAACACCCCTGTGTGCTTCAATTTATCAAACCTATGGCCATAGTAGGTACTGTTAAGCATAAGCATGCTTATTCCAGAGAGAATATTTGAAAAGGGAGTTGCAACCCAGCTATGAACGTTTTAAACCAAAATTAAGTTGCAGTAAAAAAGAAAAAGAAAATACAGATTGGTATAATAAGCAGGATTAAGTATGGGGTTAGGGTCTACAGAGAAATAAAATATTTCAAGAGAGTGACCCAATTTTTCCCAGAAGCTTTTCATTTTTTCATGCACAGAGATCTGTTGAGAACTTGAGTCTCATCAATGTGTACTCTGGGATTCCCCTGGAACATAAGCAGGTTATTTAGCAAAGCAAAAAAAAAAAAAAAAAAGGGACCAGAGTCGCAAATGCTTGCAGTTTTTGGCCTGAGATGCTCTGTCTGCCCGTGGTACGAACAACAGCTCCAACCGCAGAGGCCCCACTGGGTGCCAACTGTGGTGGCTGCTTTGAATTAGCCACTGCAAGTTACAACATGCCTAAAAGTTAGGTTGTGGCTTCAGGGGACTGTGTATTGTAGGCGTAAACTGTGTACCGACTGCTTCCTGAACCTCATCCCCTCCCGTGTCCTTTCTTTCCCTTTGCACTTTAATCCCTGACACCCCTCCACTGCATCCTGTCCCTCTGTTACAAAGCCCATAATGTGCAATGTTCCTTCCTCGACTGCTTTACTGCAGAAATGATCCATCACTACCGGTGAATAAAAACAGGTTGCATATTTGTCTCCGGCTGCAAAGGGACCAACCAAATGGACCTCTGTGTCTTAAAGAAATGCAGAAAGGTAAAGATGGATCACCGTAGGTGTCCTTGGAGAGGATGACTTAACATTGGCCTCTGAAACGAAGTAGTTTGGGAGGGGTCATGGAGACACTTAAAGACAATACAGCTACTGGTGCTCTACACCCACCACTCTTACTTACTTTTACATTAAATAAAGCAATAATTATTGAATTCCATTTGAATGAGTAAGATGCTAGAAAGTAAACAATGGGAACATAATTGCAGATGGAAGGCAATCAATGCAGGCAGTCATTTGGGCCATGTTGATTGTGTAGGCTGCTGTATGCGGCCATCGTGCACGAGTGTGTGTTTTTGTGCAGCCATTGCAAATTTGAGGTGAGCCAAGGGGAGAGTGTGCTGTGACAAGGAGCTGAGTAATACACTCTCCCACATGCACACACAAAACAAGAGTTGGGTAATCCTTCCTTCAATAATGACCCATGGGCTCTAAACAATAGCTCTCAATCAGCTGATCAATGTGTCCACATAATTCATGTGCGACTCACTGTCTTTGAGAGGGGGTGGAGAGGGAGGATAAGCAAGCAGGCGGTTGAGAGATCAATGCCCTGTGTGGTGATAACGAGCCTGGGTCTATGCCCACAGGAGCCCCACGCTGGCGTCCAGGGTCTCTCTCATTAAGAACATTTGGATAAGCATGGCTATACATACATAATGTACACTTCTAATCATACCAAGATCAACACATTTCTCCTCTTTTTAATGAGCTTGGTTTTGCTTTTGTGACATACAGCAATAACTCCAAAACAGCCAGGAAATGATGTCAGTCTTCAAATAAGACAAAAAAAAAGGGTAAAGCAAATTAACAGCAAGCTGTTGGCCTCCTCTTTCAGTAGCTTATTAACAGCTTAACCTCCTGGAGCTTTTATGAAAGCCATGCTGGGAGGAGCTTGCCAAAACTGCAGTACAATAAGTTTACCTACAGGAGGCAAGGGCAGGGTGGAGCCACAGGGTAACCAAACAACTGTTACAGCCACTTTATGACATGTGTTCTGGCAAGGTAAAACTGAATGGGGCAAATCAGACCCTACCCAGGCCCTTCTCTCCAGTATCCAGAGTACAGTCTTAAAATATGAACCTTCCATTTTCGACAAGGTTGACATTAACTCGTTTTACAAGATCGAAAAAGATTTCTTTTTTTTCTGCTCAGATTTTCATTAAGTAAAGCCTAAGGCACACAGCAGGTTGGAATGTTCAGATTTTGAGCCTAAATAATATTCTATTGCATCAGATTATCTTTGGGGAAAAACTGAAATAAGCTGATCTGTTCGAAGAAACACACCTGTTTTCAGCACACACAAAGGACGTACAGTAGCTAGCTTCTCAACGCTCCAACCCAGTTTTGGGGGGATTTTTCATAAACAAAGATGGCATCAATCAGAGGGGTCTTGCCACTGAAAATGACTCCCTGTCCTCAGGCTGTGAAATTGGGCCAATATGTGAGTGTGAAACACGAGTGTCCAACTTCTGTGTGTATAAAGGCTTTTCACTGCTTCCTGTATCAAGTTATTTGCAATGCAAATTAGAATATGATGGTAGATGATGACGTTAGGCTATGGAAAGTTAAAACTATCAAGCACAATTGCCATTTGCATCTCTATTTGTGAGTTCCATCAGATTTAGAAGATCATCTGAGCTATGTTTGAGAAGAACTGTAAGGATCTCTCTGAAATTGAAGTTGCATCGGGATGTGAATGGAAGTCAGAATGCATACGAGCGAGATGTCTGATTTGGCTGTATTGTAGATCACTGACGTGGTGGTGGGCTGAAGTCAGAGCAGCGCTGCAGACACACAACTGACAATTCGTCTACACCTCACAGCCTCTCAATTTGTCACTTGCCAGTCGGACAATGGCAGGTGGGCCTTGTGGAGATGTTACAAATGTGATAAGCAGAAGGCTTGTTAGATAGAGACGGAGAATTAAAAAGAGTTTGGAAATGGCAGAGGGGAATGAGCCCTGAGAATATGCACATGGGAGATGGTGAGCCGTAGGATGGGAGGGTGTTGGATTAAGATACAGGCAAACATCACTTGTAATGATCAATGCATTCAGGGAACATTAAATTCAAAGCAGGAACATTGCCCAAACACAATTAGTCTTTGAGAACAAACATCACAGTCTGCAGTGAATGCAGATTCACAGCCATATCATCCTGAGGGAGAAGTTGACTGAAATCAAGGACTACAGTGGTGCAGCAGAACATGTCTGACTTGGACATCCAGGGAGTCACAGTTACAGTTATATATCCCCTTCCAACCTCATTGGCTTCTGTGCCCCAGAGAGGAGCTGAAATGTTCCTCGCAGCAGAAGTGGTGAACAACAAGCCAACTTACTGAGCTGCACATGTGTCCAAATTCATCCACGTATGCATCGGTCTATAGCAGCCAATCTCTTGTTCTACCTTTAAACTGATGTAGCAGCAGGGAGGAGACAGAATCCAGTCTCTTCATGCTTGTATTATCTAGCTCTCACCCCTGGCGTTCTCAGTTTGGTAGTGTAAATATTTCATTAACACATAATTGGTTGCAGCTTCAGGCGATGCAATAAGGCTGTGATAGCTGTAACACTATGTTTCCCAACTATTCTGTATCCTTTTTTATGTAAAATTCATAGAAATATGTTTTTGGGCAGAGGGTTTTTGAGCTCTCATAAGGGGAAATGTTTCGTTTTTCATGTCCTGCCCTCACACAGCCTCACTAGAGACACCAGCTAATTAAGAACAGTGATGATGTGCTCAGCCAGTGTCAATATTTAACCCAGTCTTATGCTGCTATCTTTATTAGCAGCACTGTAAAGGAGCAATGTGCCCTCTGAGAGGTCCTCTTCTTAAAATGAAAATTAATGAGTGGGGTTGAGTGGAGGTGAATATACAGAGTAGGTCTATATGGGGGCTTATTTGCATGGAACATGGAGTACCTTCCTGGAGTGAAACTGCTGTTGAGGGTTTTTGAAGCAGCTCATATACCAAACACCCACCAGTTTCACCTGTAAACCCTTCCATAGCTGACTACTACTAAAAAAAACAACAAAAAAAAACAGAAAGAAGTCATAATCTTAAACGCTTTACATTTCAATTGTAATGTATACTACTTCCAAACTTTGGAAACTATGCACCTTGAAGGGTTCCATTTCATTCTTTG
The DNA here is from genome assembly GCA_037176975.1 of Arrhamphus sclerolepis. Lineage (NCBI taxonomy): Eukaryota > Metazoa > Chordata > Actinopteri > Beloniformes > Hemiramphidae > Arrhamphus > Arrhamphus sclerolepis. The sequence continues at coordinate 9,938,002 of JBAMYA010000018.1, forward strand.
GCGAGAGGTCTTTAAGTGATTACGTCTCTGAGTTAGGACCACATAGTTAAAAGATACACCCATTAGGTACCGTGTTTTCATCAGACCCATCATATACCCATGGGTGACTTTTGGACTGAAAAATGGTGCTCTCTGGATCTCCTCCCCTTTCACATAAGTGTAAGCAGCTGTATCAGTAATACATATGGGTCAGTGTCGGGTGTGCTCATTAGTTTAAAAAAAAAAAGAGGAAGCATAATTGCACTTTCCATAACAACAACAACAAAAAAAGATACTAAAGTGCTCATTGATCAGGATGATCAATTGAGGATCAATAACTTAAATCCTCATCATTCCTAGTGCAGCATAATTGCTGCTGAGATACAGTTGTCATTACTAAAAATCAAACAAAAACACGCTAATTAGGAGAGGTCTATCGCGTTGGTCATGCTGGCAAAAAGCTTTGTAAGCCCCAGAAAGACTTGATGATGAACGGTCACTGGAGCTTCCCAAAATAACTTTTCATGCCATTAGCAAGTGTCATAATGGAGGTCATTGTGCTGGCTTTGGGGACATAAAGTACAGGACATAACAAGCTAACACAAGAGCTTTGCATCACTTTCTTTGAAATTTGTGCAGTTTTGAAAATCAATTTCATACTCACATTTATAGATGAAGTTGATTTTAATAAGATTTTGTGGAATAATTAGTAGAAAATTCCTTTCTGACCTTTGTGTTAAGCAGTCCTCAGCCTGTCATTTTTCACTGCGGTAGCTGAGAACTGTAAAGATGCTTGAAACACAGTTAAAGCAAAGAGGCATGACTGATAGTTTAGATATTTAACGGGCTGGCATCACAACCAAGCTGCCCACACTTGCCACACCATATTTGTTTCTGCATAAAGTATAAAACTATACTTCAAAGACTTCCACTTTTCCCCTTCCTGTTTATTGATTAGGTAGAGCTCTTGTTCAGTAATTGTGCAGTAAATCAAGCATGGTGAGCACTAATCTCAACCCCGGGAGGAAAGTGTTAAAGGTAAAACCTGCTGAAAAGTGCATAATTATGGTGCTGTGTTCAGCCAGGAGAGAGGATATACTCCTCCCTCTCACATTTCTCGCTCACTGCTTGCCTGCACAACAAGAGGCAGCCGGGAGAGGGATTGGCAGAGGAGCAACGGGAAGTGTATACAGTTTCTAGCCACCTCTCGCTCCCTCCCTTACTCTTTCAATTCCTCTCCCTCTCAATGCATTCCCAACCAAAGCGCCGGGGGCGCCATGCTTGTAAAGAAACCACAGCCTTTTGAGTGCCTCTTGTATTTACAAACGGAGGCATGTTGGAATCAAAGGCATTACCACATGACATAAAACATTAAACAGTTGGCAGATTGAGATTTTATATACTGAATAGATAGTGAGTGGGGTAAACAGGAATAGCAACCTTGTTTAACTAGCAATACGTGGTATGAGAGCCAGACTTACCTAAACCAGAGTATAATAAAGGAGTCAACAGCAGCAGCTCCCTCCTTTCCCTTGCTTTGCCTCCCTTCTTAACACACAGCTCAGGCTATACTCCAGGTGGAGACAGCTATCACTTTCCCATCAACTTCCTGTTCCTCTTGTCTCTCCGCCCCCCTTTTCTCTCCACTCTCTCACTCCCAGCTGCCTTAACTTTTTTTTTCTGTGCCATTTTTGAAGTAATATAAAGCTATATCTCTTCCCCCCATCTTCACAAATACTCAACTCTACAGTTAAGAGTCACCCCCCCCTCTCTCTCTCTTTTCATGCCTTTGTCTCTTATCCTCCTCCCTGAACAGTTTCCCCATGTTGCTGTTCTGCCCGATCTCACCTCAGTTTTTATTACACCGTCATCAGCAGGGATCTAAAAATAAATGATAAATGGAATATGATATTTTAAAGTCTTCTCTTATCTGTTCTTACAGAGGAATAATAAGGTAGCGAATCCTGCAGATCCTACTCAAATTGATTAATCAGCACATGCGGACAATCAAATAAATGATTAATATTCCCCAGTCCTGTGGTCGGACAGTTACCTCTGAAACCATCAGTAATAATTCAGTAACCCTTCCCAGACCACAGGCTGCAGCTAGTCAGCCTCACTCAGCATCAGCCCTCTGATGTTCAGCAGGACTTTGAACTCCCCACACAGAAACTCAGACACTCTTGGGGTAAAACTATCTGCAGTCTACTCTCTCTAAAGCATTTCTACAATGCTTGCTTACTTGATCAGAATAATCTGCTACATACAATGTTTACAGGCAGATTGACCAGATATAGGACAGAGCAGGCTTCACCAAGACGTGGCTAAACATGCAACATAATCTCATGTCATGGTGGGAGACCACAGAAACCAATCCAGATTTTCTGGTTTCCCAGCAAGTTACACGTGCAGAAGAATGATGTGTTCAAGTAGAATGAAATGAAAATAAAACAACAAAAAAAACCACCCTTCATTACAAAAAAAAGGCCTACCTGAGCTGATGTGTTACATAAGCTAAGTGAAGCGCTGGAAAAATAGCTCTCATTGCAGCAGAACCAGATATTTTCAGGTGCAGACAGATTGAAAGAACGACTGTTTAGCAGCCACTCTCCCAGGCCTCACCAAACTGAGCTTTCCCTGTCTCGTTGATGGAAAAAAAAGGCAGTCTCCATTGAAAAAGGCGTTCTTTTCTATGCCATTACCAAAACTATTAGCGAGCAGTGGACAAACATCTTCACGGTGGTCATCTTCATTTGTCATCTGTAACAGTTATTAATAAAGAAGAGGGCTGCAGGTAGAAGACAGCAACATACACTGCTTCACATCTGCACCAAAACTGAGAGGGGTAGGATGGAATATGAATATTTGATCAGTGGGTGCAGGCTGTGTCGTCTGTCTCTGCATTTGTATAACTTTATGTGTACAAGCAAAGTCTTTACAACAGCAAAGGCATGGATACTGTTTATGCTACATGTACACATCCCACTTCAGCTCTGTCCTAATCCCTCCTTTCTACTTTACAAAACACTTTTACTGCATCTGACCAGCTGGTTTCCTCAATCAGCACATGCAGCTGTCTACTGTGACAAAGGCTACTTTACCATGACCAGGAACCTGCAACTCTTTACTGCACTGCAATGTTTTAATATGGCCTTCCAACATTACTACAGCCATTTAAAATCAATCTTAAAGGTCACTGACCTTTCACATAGGCTGAGATCAAGTTGAACTTCAGTTATAACACACTCTGATGGCCTTTATCGTGTGCTGAGAACCTTGGAGAGTAAACTGCCAGGTAAGGCCTTATGCCCTAAAGTTGAAGAGGGTTATTCAGTTCTTGCCAATGTGCCTTGAGATAAATGACTTTTAGTGTAATAGCTACAAGTGTGGCGTGTATAGTAGTGTCATGTAAAACCAAGAGTTTTATATAAAAGCATTACAGTTCACTTTGATCTCTTCTCTTGCTCCACTGTTTATAAATCAGCCACACAAATATTTATGAGTATAATGAGGAAAATGGCTGGTCTGGTTTGTATCTCTGCCCTTCTTCCTGCCCTCCCCCCATGGCTGATGTGTGGATGAGGCCACCACAGATGCAGAATAAGCATACGGGCCCCAGGCCACATCCATCATGTCTTTTCTGTCTTCAGCTATTGAGTGGCCTCAGAGAAGGCTAAACTAACCAAACTGAGTAACAGAAATGATGGCGTATTTACTATAAATGAAAGCGAAAATGGTAAGGACCAGTAAAATGTCCCTTATCATTTGTTTAGCTTACGGAAAATGTTAAATAACTGTTGAATTGGTACACTGCGAGCACAGTCTGTTTGAAATCAGGAAACAGAGTTGTGCATGTAAAAGTGTGTGACATTTGAGCACACGCATGCATTTGTGCCCCTCACAAATGGATGAGTAGTTCATCAGTAACAAAGCTCAATAAATTAATACAGACATGTTCAATACATGCAGCCTCTGCCTCTCATTTAGCTCACCTATCTATTTCTGCCCGAAACAAGCACAATGGAATGGACCCTGAGCTGCTGCATCTATACACTTTAATTGCTCCCTCCTGTCCTGACCTCTGATCCAGATCACTCTGATATACAGAACCTCTATTAAAGTGGGAAGCAGGAAAATATTCCTTCAGTGCCTCTCAGTTCTGGTGACACCCATGGAAATGGGTGTCACCAGAACTGCCATTTTTGCCCTTGACTGTATTGCAGTCGTTTTCATCTGAAGTTTGACTCAAAAAATGTGGAGGGAGATCAAGCAGAATTAATTTTCTACACCCGTTCTGACAGGGCAATGGACTTTTCTCTGATGCATTTCGAGTAAATTACAAACCTGCGGTTAGAGAAAATTATCTTTGGGGCATCATTTTGACAGTCCATACACATTGAGTTTACTGACTTAATTCAAAGAAAGGTGAGACAGTTCTTATCTGAACTTGGTGGAATGTTGATTGTGAAATCTAGATTGATAAATCAGGTGATAGTAAGGACTTTTAGTGGAGAAGAGACTAACTAGACTAAATGTTACTAGCTAATAGTACACAAAAAGAAAAGCTGTGCACGTTTGTCTGTGCATGTGTCTGTTGTACAGTAAAAGCTGATGAACCATGCATGTGTGTCTGCGGGCAGGGGTGGGTGGGGGCAGAGAGGGGGTGGCAGTGGTGGACTGGCTTGTCGATCGATGCGGTGATTGGCAGTTAATGGCTTTTCCTGTTCTGCCTTGGTAACCCTGGCCTGATGGCTGTTGCGTCTGATCAGAGATGGCAGATGGTGTTTGATTTTCGTATATAAACCTCTGACTTTGTGGAGATGGCTTCATCATGTTTAATGATTTAAAAGTTAAGTTGAATACTGGGAATACTCCAATGCTGGATCTCTCATTTAAAAAGCCCTAACCTCCCTTCCAGATGGAAGAGCTAATCTCTTTTAACTACGTGCACATCTCATGGTTAGTATTGTGTTGTAAGCCCCTGTCCTTAAATGATAAATCATAACAACAGAATTCACAACACATATGCTTTTCTCCATCTTCTGCTATCCAGACATTTCAGTCGCAGGCCTCATTTACAACATACATCCCCACAGGCTGCTCGCTCGCAAACTCCTGACCTAATATGATGACTTAAAGAGTCAAAAATCCCCAAAGATCAAAGATAATCCTAAATACCAAAAGCTCTATTACCAAATTATTCCAGACCTTTTCACCCAAGTAGTCAGTAATGAGAGCACAGACCAGAAACTGAGCCTTCAAAAAAGGTTGTAAGTGGAGGAAAATTGAATGATAAGCTCCATCTGATGTGTAAGAAAAGATGGCAGGAGAGTACAAACAGCAGGTCCTGAAGTCTCAGATTTTTCACAGTAATTTCATGTCCTGGTGGCTCTGCATTTATGTGGCTCCTCACTTAGCCAGTTTCAGCTGGTATAAGTCTGTGGTGTAAGTCTCTCTATTATCCCGTTGCTTGAGACATTTCATCTCCCTACAAGTTCAAGATTGTAACAATAGAAGATGAATCCAGAATACAGTGGGATTTGCAGGTTTGACTGTTAAAATGAGTCCTTAACATTTTAGAAAACGCATTGTGAGGGCTTTTGAGGTTGTTAGTCATAGCATTCCTCATGTCATCAGATGAATCTGTGGTTATTTAAAACAACTAGTAAAAACGTATTAGCAGGTTAATCCTAGTTGATCCTGCTTGATTTTATTTTTTGTCCCTAGTTATGCACTCACATTTTACTATTTTAGGTGTGTCCTGTATGTCTATTTTTCTATGTGCAACATTTAGGCAAGTACACGTACCCACATGTGGATCTCGTCTCATTTATGAAGTACTTTCTGAGTTTTAAAACATTGTTTATATTGTTAGTATTAGTAGTAGTAGTAGTAGTATTCTTATTATTATTATAAAAACTCTGCTTTCCAGAGCTTATTAAGATCATCTCTCTGTGTGTCATTCCTTTCAGCATCGAAATTAAAACATGGATGATTTGGATGATCATTTACATTCCTGATCTGACAATTTCATGTGCAAACTTTAACAACTCCCAGAGTACTCTTAACTGTAGCTGACAGGCAGCGCTTATGGCTCAGATTAAGTTGACACGACTATTCCAACCACACAAACATGAATTAGGGAAATTCCTATTATATGACAGACACAGGCCATCAAAAAGAGGGATTCTAGTATGATTTTTTTAGCTGGCTTTAATTTTAGGGGTACTATTGATCAGAAGTGGTGACATTATTTAAAGAAAAAAAGTAAAAATAGTTTGTTGGGATGGCAGCGAGGGATAACAGTATGTTATCTGGGAGTGAGCCTGGACGTTCAGTGATGATGGAGGCTTCCTTCGTAAAGATCACATTTGAAAGAGGCCTCGGTAAATCAAAAGATCAAAAGATTGGTTTGAAACGCAGTTTATAAAACACAAATGTGCAAAACCGCTGACGCTGAACAAATCCTACAGTAAAGTCGTCTGCCTTCACTTGCCTCTGCCAAAGAAAGAAAGAGTTAAAACTGACCAACAGGTTGTTGACCTCAATGAGGAAGGGTGAAGGCATGAAGAAGTAAGAAAGGCAGATGACATGTTGGGGTGTGGATTTCAGGTAGTTTAGTTCAATTTTCTTTTTGTTCCCACACTACCGTGTCTATTCTGAGTATCATCCAGGAGGAATGTTGGGCCTATAAAGCGCCAGTGTCCTTGAAAAGCTGAAAGGCGTTCTCGTCCTCAACTCTTAAAAGCTGTCTTTTACTCACTATCACCTTTCCCAGCTCACGACACTTCTTTCTCTTTCCAGCAGTATATTTTAAGTACAAGGTAAGTGTACATCTTCAGGAATGATAGCATTTTGCAATAGCTTTGGATTAAAGATAATGCCTTTGTGCTTTGTCTCTGCTGCACACTCCCCAGTACTACCCTTACATCACTACCATGTAATTTCCATATAATAATTTTAAAAAGGGAATCTATTTTTCAAGTACTTATTACCTTTTCACCCTTTCATTTCATCCATCTTTTGTATTCAGGAATAAAAGGCATAATGAGAAAACAAGGTGCAAAACGATCTTTTCCAGAGCTCCTAATAAAAACCACATGACACCCTGGGCTGCACCGCTTAATTACAAAAGGATGAAATCTTTTCTTCTACATCTGGAGAAAACATTGTCTGCATAACACTGGGAGATTTACAGATCCCCGTTCTGGACTCCAGCTCACAGCAATTAGACAAAACATGGATGGACAACCAGAGCCATGAAATTCAGGAAGAGATGGCTTTTCTCTCGTGACACAAGTCGTCCCACAATTTCACATAAAAATTCTTGACTCAGACAACTGATGGATGATACTTTTTTTCTTTTTTCTCTCTCTCTAAAGTTATGACAATGGTAAAAAGAAAAGTGAAAAGAATTTTGACTTCATGGAGTAGTTCACATTGTTTCTTGTGCTACATAAACCATCCAAAATAGACTGTAGCAGAGTGCCTGCTTACAGGCATCAGCATGTCTCTGAAACCATTATTAACCACAAACTGACAGTGAAATCCAGGTGAGAATTTAAGTAAATTCTCCAATGCAGTTATCAATGACTCATAAAAAGGAACGTTTCCATCAGCAGAATTGCAGAGATGAAGAAGAACCAAGGAGATATCAGAGGCCAGTGTATTTAGGAGTAATGAAATAACGTAGTGCAATACTGTATACTAGGCATGTGTTTGAATGTTATTCCATTTAAGTACAAAAGAGGTCCAAGTTTCACACTCAGTTTTAGATAAATCTATATAAAACTACAGTAGAGCTTCTAATATTGCATTTAGCTTCTAAAACTAACCTTTTTGACTTGCAAGTGGAACATCAAAAGAACAGGAAACTGAAACAACAACTGGGGAGCACATCCATCCCTGCGTAAAATTTATCTGTCCCATGACTCTACCCCATATTCCAAAACCAAAGCAAATGGGTCCCTGTATACTCATCCTAGCAGCCAGCAACTTTTTTTTCCCTCTTCATCTTTCTCTTCACCCCACCTTACTTTCATGTATAGCTCCATTCAACACAGACCTCAGAACTGAGTAGTATTGTGGCCTTGACCACTTAGGGGCCATTAATCTGGTGGCTAAACCACTGATGTATTGATGGCACAGAACAGTGTCTGCCTTGCTTTCTTTTAGGATCTGTACATTTAGAGGAGCCTCCTGCTGGCCTCATCAGTTCAACTTTTACCTGTCAGTTGCAGCTGTTATCCTCTCAGGTGTGATGGATGTCAGGTGAGAATGAGAAGTGCTTCAGTGTAGCCAGAATAACGACCTAATGTGCTCACGTGCAATGGAGATCCATTGCTTGCATATGAGAAGATGGGTTGCTGAAAGAGTTAACATTTAGGTGCCCTTTGAATCAGGAACTACCAATAAGAACAAGGACAGAATTATTAGAGGTGAGTTTGATGAATACTGATTATTGAAACACAGTATCTTTAACAGTTATTTCAAACTGGAGATTCATAATGATTTACTTATTTTTAAATGATAGTCAGCCTACATGGCAACTCAGTAACACTGCAGTTTGACTACAGAATAAATAATAAGCTCAGGGAAACTGAAGCTGCCACTGATTGCATGAAATCCTACAGGGGTCTTTTTGAAGACAAAATGGACACCATCATTCTGGAATCTTCACAGTGGGGGATTTGTGGGGCTGGTAAAAAAAGACAGGACCATGACTAATACTGCATGTCTGGAGTATCATCTTTACAAGACAGAGGCAGGCAGAGTCAACTTACAAGATTAGATACAGAGATCATCTGGTTGGTGCTGGAAGAAGCTTCACCAACATGCAACCGTCCTTTAAGTAGTGCCTAATAACTACACAAAAGGAATGACTTCGTTTTTATTTTTTGTAAAAATATCAAACGTGAAGCCAGAAAAAAGTATTGTGAGTCAACTTTTTTTTTTTTTTTTTTTGAGACACAGACCTGTTAATTTAATAAAAGACTTTGCAGGATGAAAATAATGTTACAAACACTGCTCTTCAGTAACGACAGCAGGAGAAGTATGAGAAGGGTGAGAAAGCGCCATACTTCATCACACACTCGGGAAAATGTTTAGTTTTCCATAATGTTTAATTAAAAGATTATTTTTTTTCTGTGTAAAGAACATTTTTAAAATCTATTTTGCGGAAGCATAGGAGAAATATGAAAATGCAAAAGAAGTGAAAATGGCTATGTAGCATTGAGGAAGGGATGTTTGAAATATTTCTTTGTGTTTTTTCTTCTTCTCATGTTTAAAAGACTAAAAATAATGTGAATTAGGTGAGAGGTACAAACTGCATATCTGCACCGTGCATCCATAGGCCGTTGCCTACAGTGATACAATTACCCACACAAAGTGCAGCTTTTCTCCACCTTGAACTGTGATGAACTCAAGTAACAAAAACTGATAGAACCTTCCATCTTGTTTTATTCCTTCTTAGAAGATGAACACTAACCTTTCTTTTCTACTGATCTGGCTAAAAATATGAGGATTACCAATATTTCTTGAACATGAAGTAATATGTAAGAAGTCTAATGCTCTTGTCCAAGTAAGCTCTTGTAGTTCAAAATTTAACACGTCACGTAATCTCTATTTTCTGTCACTGACACAAGGAATACAGACAATATCTGAACCTTGAACTGTCCCAGGACAGGGAACCATGCCTACATTAAGCTGCTCATTAAACTATTGCAGTTGTGGTAAACAGACATTCAAAAAAAAAAAAAAAATTGCAGCTGGGAAAAGATCTGGCTCCCTTGTCTGAAAAGCTTCCCCCTCATGTGCTTTTCATTCACTGTCACTTTGTTAGTCCCAAACAACACCCACAGTAGGGCCTTAGTGCGTACAATCAACACCACCGGCAGTAACAGCTGTACCACGGGTCACAGCCTGACCTTTTCGTTGGCCTTCTTGAGGGGTAGGAGCTAGAAGAGTTGTGAAATTCTTGCACACTGCCAAACACTGAGCCGTATTAGCCCTCCTTTGCTTGCCTGACAGCCGTGTTATGCAGTCTACTCTGATTTTAAGATGTGTGCCCCTCTTTCCTTGTTTCACCCATCGCTAACTGAGATTTCTTTGAGAGAATATGCTCGAGTTTAAAACCCTGCAGGCAACTGACACCTGACACAAAGAGGGTTACTGGGGCCCTGGTTCATAACAGTGATGACTGAAGTATTGTTAAAGCGAATTCAAATATCGTTCTTCTCTACGAGCTCCTAAAATGATACATTTCATGAGCCCTGTGGCATTTTAGGGTATGACTGCTGTGAGTGTCTGCCCGTCCATCTGCCTGCGCGCATTCACACGCTTGTGCATGTGAAAGGAGACAATAGGCTGTCTCCCAGGATGTACAGCTCACGCTTTATTAGAGCAGTAGTACCAGTAAATCAGAGCTCAGCTCTTCCTGGAACTGCTGCAACTTTTCCCACTGAGCACTATTACTGAACAATCATAGGCTAGCCATGATAATTAGCAGAGTATCCATCCACCCGTACCCTCCCCCACCACCTCTACTTTCTTACTCCTTTCTGTCTCTCTTCATCCACTTTCTATTCATCCCCCTCTGTGAAATGTCTGGTGTGTGGTGGCGAAGATAAGGCCCCCGCTAGCCATCACTTTGAGGACATCTTGCATTAGGGCCCACCTGCCTGAAGTTTTACTTTGAGGTTGGATGATGTGACAACTTGTTCAGCTCTGCTCTGCAAAACCACCAAGAAATTACAAACTTAAGAAGATGGGAAAAGTAAAACGAACAAACTACCAAACTAGCAAATCAACAAACACAAAAATAATTAGCAACATCAGAAAACTTGTCAGCAATCAATCATACGGTTGGCTAGTGTGCACTTGACTGAGTCAGAAGGACTTGATCCCTTGTATGCGCCTCTGTTCTGTTCGACTGCAAACAAGCTGGAATACAAATATAATCTAGTTGTGGTTGTTGTCCACCAGCACTGTACTGTACAGTCCAAGGGGGTGAGATCAATCCTAGCATAAATGGAAAGAGGTGATCATGGCTTGCATTCCAGAGTTTGAGAAGCTAGAACTTCGGCTGAATAATACCATCAGTAAAACACGTTAATGCCCCTTTATTTTACCATTAATCCCTTTTGTTTACATTATAGCCACTTTTCCTCTGCCATGTTCCAGTGTGATCATTTGCTCTCTACATAGTATAGACATTTTCATTCATTGGGTTTCACTGATTCTTTTAGACTGCACTTAGGGGTGAAATAAGAGAAGTAACTCTTTCCAAGATACACATGTATTGTTGCTTGTTAATAGGTAGAGCACATGACCAAAAGTCTTGCTCCTTATGGTACAGGAAAAAAAAAAAAAACACTGGATTTGACTGGGTGTTTATAGCAGAAAGCTTTTTCTTCACCCTCAATTGAGTGTTGTGTTCTCGGTACAGCAGGACCAGGACAGAGGAAGGGATGTCAAGACTATCTTAGTTAAAGATTCCCCATTTGATAGTGACGGCACTTTCTCCCTGTCTTTCCATGGCCAAGCAGCATCTGGAGTGGATTTTGTGCTAGCAGACACCGAGGAACATGATTACATTCGGCTAACTGCGCTCTAAACTGATTATGCACGTGCCAAGCTAATGGACTACATTTGCAAGAGGAAAAATAACATCCAATCAATCTCAATTACTGCCGATTGCACCGGCCCCTGAGACAAGGATAGTAGCCCCCCCACCCCACCAACCCCCACCCAATGCTCCTCCCCTTTACCCCAACCCTTGACTGGAAGCTGAGGCTTGGGGCTAGACCTGGTTAGGCCCCACCCATTCCATCTCGTCAGAGAACACAGGGTCTGATGTTGGATCAGCTTCTCACCTCCACATCCTGAGGCCTTCTGCTAGTGGTATACAACATTTATATACAGTACATTGCTAATTGTAAAAAGGCCATTTAAATCTCAGTCTGTCTCAGTGGAGAGCTGTATAATTTAAAAACATATTACTCAAAGCAGTGGTGGATTATCTGCACTGCAACAGAACCAAATAGGGCTGGTCAACCCATTAGGAGTTGAATGCTCATCATACTGTCATAAAAGCTACTAAAATCCCTATGGTGCATGGGAATGAATGAATGAATGAATGAATGAGTGAATAAATGAATGAAGTGAAGATTAGCTTTAGATTCAAGGTACAGTTAATAGGGTGCACAATACTCAGAATGAGCATCTTTCAGTTGAGAACACTGCACACAGTAGAAGACACCATCACCCCCCACTGTGTGGTGGTCCAGTGGTCAGGATGACTTGCTGGATCGTTCTCTGGTCTTTTGGAACATTCCAATACATGGGGTGGTGGGGGTGATATTTTTAGAAAGCCCTAATATGGGCCGCATACCACAGACTCTCAAATTATCCCATCCAGCTTAGCCCTAAGTTTAAACCTTCCTTTTTAATTCCAGTAATTACAGGCTCCAATTTATATGGAGCTGTGCACACAAAGGGCCTGTTTAATGCAAACCAGTTTGATTTGGGTGAAGTGTCCCAAGCATCTCCCACATCTTACAGCCTTTTTATGCTGACTTGATGATTTATTTTCTCCCCAAAAAGGTTAAAAATGGTGCCATTTGCATCAGATTTCTATGGGGAGGAATAAATGAATGGTGATTTTCCTATTTTTGTCTGTGCACAAGATACCAAGTGGGGTTTACAGACTTGTGGTGAACTGTGGGCTTATGCCTGTCAGTTTTTCTAGCAGGGCTGTAAATCCAGCAGAGTAAGAAAACTGTGACATTGTGAGACATGAGCCAGTGCAGACAAGATGCCTCACAACCATGTACTTGTTGTCACATTGGTAAGCCATAAACTACTCTAATGATTCTTGTCTACTTGTGAACATCTGTGTTTTTGACTAGTGTCTGGGATGAGGAGGAGCTTATAAGGAATAGAGTTCTCTGACGGAGAGCAGTTAATTTCTGGACAAATGCACACACTCTTAGATGAAAGATCAATTGGTTTTAAGAAATATGGAGTCATCTTAAGAGGCTTAAGTCATAAAAAATGATCATTCCTGGATGTGTTGTACATATTTAATCCCCCACAGCCTGCACAGCAGCGTGGCATATGTGTCTTCTCCACTACAAAAAAGAAAAAAAAATGCATGGAAAAAAAGATACAGAGGAGAAAAAATATAACAGCCACTTTTGGTTTTGGGGCTCACTCAAAGCTGAAAGCATAGAGACAATGCTTTATAACTTGTACCCTATCCTGGAAGGCAAAAAACTAAATCTTTCAACTGAAGGTGCAAAGAAGAGAGAGAGTAACAACAATCCTGGTCTAATGTGAAACACTCATTGGAATTTTGTTCAATAGATCCAGCAGCCAAGGCCAAGAGAGGTGGACCAAAGACTGGGGAATGCACATAAACTCAACAAATTCACATATGGTATTGCATGCATGCATCAACACATCCTGGTGCAAACCATAAGCTGGCAAACCACAGTTCTTCCCTCTTCTTTAACAGCTGCAGGAGGACCACTACGTTACACCTGCCCCTTCAAGAGAAATTGGAAAATTGATTTCTCAATTTAGCTGTTATTTCAAAACAGAGGACACGTTGGCTGCAAATATATCTGCCCCACGTCAGTATCTGTGATGAAACATTCATATGATTTTTGAATAGACAGAATTTCTGCAGGTTTCAAAATGACCAAGTCATGATGCTTGAAGCGAGTACATTTTTCATGTAGTTGGATGCTTTCTTGTAATAAGACACTAACGCCACAAATGTCAAGCAAAATACTTGTCAACATACAAACACTATGTATCCTAATGGAGATGGCACAAAGTCAAGATCAACTTAAAAGCTGATATTCTGTATGATATGCAGTATATGCTTACAGAAAGTATGTGCTGCTGTGCATGTGCAACTATGCCAGTTTGGGTTAAGCACAGACTGGCCGAAGCCGCAGACACACAGGATAGGTACCTAAGTGGAATCAGGCCTGTTAGATTTATGGCCATTTGTTCGGAGAGTGTTCATCCACTGGCTATTATGGAATGATTAGAGGAGAAGGTGAAGCTCCAAGTCCAGCAAAAATCAATAGGGCTGTCGAGAACAATTCAGCCTTTCCCGCTCCAAGGAGTATTAGCACCAAACCTCTGTCTCCTAACACTTCTTCATTCGTCTCCAAGTCATTCAGCCTTAAGCTTCCAAAGCAGCTTCTCCTGCCATGTTGTTGTTCTGGCAGCAGTGTGGCACTTCCTCTGAACGACTACTGGGGAAGCAACAGTTACACAACAAAGCTACCGTGCATACATTGGGAGAGCTTGTGGGAGTGTTGGAAGCACTTGAACATTCACTGTGAGGATCATCTCAGCATGTTAGGATGATTGGAGATGTGCTTTGCCACATTAACAAAACTCCTGTAAAGGTCTTGTTATCTTTCTCCAACTCCATCATTCCGTAGATATACAGTCGTATTGACAGAGACGTGGATCTTTCAGACTTTTGCGTTGCTTGGTGAGTGTTGCAAAGCAATTCACCGACAGGACAATAGGTGGCATTGCTTTTTTTTTCGGAGACCAGTCTGCTATCCCATGATAGCTATGGTTGACAATCATAAATGCTATCGGATAAATAAACAATAAACAGACTGACAGATAAACAGCCACAGATTTTTTATTTACCCCAGCCTGCCACATACAGACCTGGGGTCCGTTTCAGAAAGCGAGGTTATTGAACCCTGAGCCAGTTGAGCCGGTTTGAGAAACTAACTGTTGTGGTGACTGCCTCTCTGAAGTAAACCTGGTTGAGAGCAGTATAACTTAAACATTCCCTGAGTTACTTTCTGTCTCCTCTCCTTCATGAAGCTGAAACAGGTTTAATTTAATCAGGAAACCGATCGTATAACGATCATTTTGGAGACGTCTGCACGATGACAAGTCACATTTGCGTAAGTAACATATATTCAAGATCTCAGTAGATAGTTTAATACGGTCAAACCAGCCATGACTTGTACTCATCACACCCTGATTATTATTTTTCTTAAGATCGTTAGGTCTTTTTGGTACAGTTTGCCAAACAAACATAACATTGAAGGGGGCTCTGCATGTCTGTCAGAGAAGTATAAACTATGCTTATGCCCCCAAATGCCACTAAATAAAAATAAATATTAATCTCATCTCTTCTTTATATTATAGTGCCTCACTTGAGTATAGTGCCAGAAGAAAAGACAACATGGTATTGCAAATTTTCTCCTGTGTTTTGCATAATTGATATCTTATTAGCAAAAAAAAGATCTTTCCTGTAGGTTATGAAACAACTTGTGACACACTATCGTGATGTGATAAACTGGTAGGTGGAAAAAGGAACCTGAGTATCACTAACCTTGTATAGTTTGAGGCTCGCCTCATGCCGGGAATTGACGGTGTGCATCCTCAGCTTCTCCAGACTATTGGTGTAATAGTCGCAGGCATTACACTTCAGGTGCACTGGATTGCCTATGGCCACACATTTCAGACGCCATTCATTGCCTTTGCCCCCTTCTTTGATGTGGGCCACGAGCTGGTATTTTTGCACATGCTTGTCTGTTTTGCAGTGCAGCTGGAAGTTGGCCTTGAGCTGAGTGGTGTAGTGGCACAACTTGCATTGATGAGAGTCTCCCACCACAGCACGCCACTCCTCCTCTGGCAAGCTGCGTTCAGCTCCCATATGCATGCCAAGCACATCCAGGTTGTCAGTGGTGAAGCGGTTGCACACAGCACACTGAAAGAGCTTGAGCGAGGGATCCGTGGTTTGTGATAGACTTTCTCCCAGGGTCATCAGCTCCTCGGAAACCAGCTGCCCACTACCTAGGCGTACGTCCATTGGGATTTCCCCACCTACTAGGAAGTAGATAAAAAGAGGGAAAGGACGGAAGAAAAGGCATTTAGATGACATGCATTGATTACTAGACTGCACAAATTCTAAGCTTCAAGACTAAAGTATAATTCATTCTTAAAGATGAACAAGACTCAGGTAAAACAATGAAAAAGCTTGCTCTGTATGTTGGTGTTATGTTGCATAGATGATGTCCTTGTTTTTATTTATGGATCATCAACAGTAATGTCTCCTCAGTGTGTGAAGGCCACCTTGAAAAATGAATACTTAAAAAATGAGGTAAGAGGCAGCGCTTTTGCTTTTGCTCACTGATCTTTAATCTTTCACTGCCCAGACTGAGCATGCAGGCTTAACCTGGCCAAGCTTTACACTAAATTAATTCCAGCAACTCTTTTTTTTTTCTTTTTTTAATTTATTGCTTTAGTTTGCAGCAACTCATGGACTTTTCTCCATTACCTGGGCTTTTACAGGCAGGAGAGGGAGACCTTTAAGAAGTCCGCTGAAATCACTAACAGACCTATCTACAAAGTTATGGCTGCTTGCACACACATGCGCACAGACGCACACATACACACACATGCCAGCACATGTTCGTACGTGTATTCTGTTCTAATTTTGCATTGTTCTGCACTCCAAAAGACCTTGCTTGCACTGTACACGAAATGTCAAAGTGTTTGTGAACAACAGCTTTCAGAGTTCCTTAAATTTGACCACGGATAACATGACACCTGCCCCTTTAAGAAAAGGGGTAACAGACCCAGTCTGTGTAATCATTCCCTCTCTTGTAATAAGCTTATTTCTGCTCACTCCCAAAAATGAACCAGATGGCAGAAGAGGGAAAAAGAATTAGCCACAGCAATCAATTCTTGTTTGTGTCTTCGACTGGTGACATTTGGGAGACAAGTCTGTACAAACTATGTGGTTGTAACTGATCCTTGAAACATTTGGCTATCCTTCTGAATTACCCTTGCTGAGCCCTCTGACCTTCCTTCTGAGACCAAAATAAAATTTACAGCTGCAATTACTAAGTTGAAAAAAAATGGAGAAGTGCTGAGGTTCAGCAGCAGTTTGGAATAATGACATAAAAAAGTTGAGGGTTGCTGCTTGTGGGAAGAGAAGGGAGGGGAGAACATTGAGGTTTGGCTCTCAAACTCACATGGGCCATGTGATGTTTTTTTTTTTTTTTTTTAATTTATTTCCTTGAAAAAAAAAAAAAAGAAAGATCAATTAATGCGGGAGTCTGTTTGCCAGTTGACATGCTTCCTGCTATAGATGAGTAAATTTTATTATTTAACAAACTGAACATTTGCAACAGAAGGTTTTACTATTGATGACATGAGAGCAAATTTAAAACACAGTGATGAATATGGTATGCCTAACTGCAGGAAGGGTGGCTATTGCTACTTGTCATTTTTGTATTATTAGCTGTCTAAAAAGTTACATTACTAGAACACATCCCTCTTCATTGATGACACTGAACACTGAAACAAATACCATGGAAAAAGAAAAAAAATCTGAGCTTTACTTTGTGATGTTCTTTGGATAACTTTTTGAGGACAAGAAAAACAATATGGGACTCACCGAGTGCTGGAGCCAGGGCAGCCATGCTGGGATCCAGGTGAAAGCTTCCCATTAAGAACTGGGCCTCAGCTCCTGTGGGGTCTATCTTCAGGCCTGGTGGAAGGCTCATGTTCTGGGTCAAGTAATATTGGTATAGCTCAGCTTCAGAGGGTGAAGGCATGGCTCCCAAGCCAAGTCGTCCATGCTGCATCTGAGTCACATTTTGCTGGAGGAGCATCATGTTGTGCATGTGCTTCTCACTGGTCATGTGGATGCGCAGATTTCGAGCCACGTTGGTCTCATAGTCACATACCTCACACCGCCAAGTAGGCTTGCTCTTTGGCTTGGTTGGTGAGGGGGCTCCACAGGGTACAGACATATGGGTGGAGGACTGTGTAGGATGGTGGTGAGTAGGATGATGACTACTGGCCTGGGTCACTGAAGGGACAGCCACCACCCCTCCTGGGGTATGTCCAAATACCTGCTCCTGCGCAGAGCCAATAGAGCCTCCATTTTGCAGTGTCTGCATGTTGTTCAGGTGTTTATCAGATTGCATGTGAATGCTTAGGTTGCCCTTTGTGGTAGTGGAGTAATTACACACCTGTGGAGCATAACACATTTTCTCTTGAAGCACAGCAGAGCTATCATCATGAATTTAAACATTTGATCACACAAACATGAATTAACAAATTGAATACATAAATAGAAGAATTTAAGCACATTTCTTGGCTACTTACCTCACACCGGAAGGGCTTGTAACCACAGGTATAACTTTCTCCGCGAGCCAAACGAGGGTGACTCTGACCGCTGCTGCAATACACACAGGAGCCTCCAGAGTCTGGGTGCTTCTCTTTCATGTGGGCCTCCAAAGTCTGCTGGTACTTGTAATGCCAGTTGCATTTGGGACACTTCAGTGTCTTGCATGAGTTCCGTGAATGCATCATGGTCATATGACCACCCAAGGAGCGTGAGGAACCTAAAACTGTGTCACATTTAGGGCACTCTACTCCACTTCCTCCACTGCCACTAGGGCCATGGTTTTGTGAACACTCGCCCATTCCTGTTATGTCACAGGAACCCCCTGGTAAGGGGAGTGAGTGACCATGAGATGAAGGGTGGAGGTGATGATGATGGTGGTGCATGTGATGATGATGCAGAAGGGCTCCATTTTCCTCCTCTCCTTCTGCTGGGCAATCATTTGGTTCTGGAGCTGTGGCACTATCTCGATTGGCACTTTCATCAGCAGCAGCATTGGAGGACAGAGGCGAAGAAGAAGTGCCAGCAGTGTCATCCTCACTCCTTCTAATGGGTGCTGCAGCCATTGCCATGGGAACAGTGGCTCCTTGGCAGTTAAAGCTCTGGGGGAGCTCTGAGGTCCTCCCCCCACTGTCTGCAGCTGAACCCTCTTCCTTGACAGAGGAAGAAATGGAAGCAAGGGCTTTGCTGTTGAGTGTGGAACTGACTGCAGAGGTGCAGGCAGAAGGCTGGAGAGTGCTACTAGGCATTAATAAAGGAGATTTGGAAATGCTTTGGTTTGAGACAGCTGGTTCCTCCACCTCACACCCACCGCTACTACTGTTACCACCACAGGCCACTGCAGTGCTTTCTGCCTCCACCTCATCTTCCTCCTCACCTAATAACAGTTCATCCTCTTCTTCTGAGCCTCCCATTTGGTTGGATAGGTGCACCTTGCTTTTTTGTCCCTCATTGCTCCCATTCTCCCCCTTACATGACACCTCTTTCCCTACAGGCTCCTCTGTATTCCCTCCCTGTTTGGCCAGGGCACTGGAGTCTTTGGCAGAGCCTGGGGATGAGGTAAGAGTGGATGCTTTGGGAAAGCTCAGCCCACCAAGAGAGAGAACTGAGCCAAGTGGAGGTTGCTGCTGCTGCTGTTGGTGGAGGCCAGAGTCAGAGTCTTTGTTCAGGAGGGTATCACTGCCCCTGCTGCTGCTTCCAGGATCCAGATGGACACCACTAAATGTGCCATAGAAGCTCTGTCCAGAGTTCATAGGAAGCAGCGTAGGTGGCAGAGGAGTGCTCTTATTTTTTGGTTCCAGGAAACTAATGAGGGGCTCTTTGTCCTTTCCAATGCCCTGGATGATGGCAGAAGCATGCTTGTCCCCAAGTAGCCGCCGTTCGTCCTCACACAGTGTCATACGGTGATCATGGACAGCATGAGTGGCAAAGGAACGCGCATAGCCAAAAGACAACTTGCAGAGAAAACACATGAGAATGGGTTTACCCTTGCCATAGAGGGCTAGCCCATCAAATTTGGAGAAATCCACGTTGTTGGGAACATCTTTGGATACACAAGACTTCTTGGCAGACCCATCGCTGTTCAGATAATCATTGTTGCTTTTGTGCCGCACATCAAAGACACGGAAACTGTGCAGGACAGGGCTGATGCCCGCCATTGTTGAGGTATTGGGAAAACCTTGGTCTGAATTGCCAAACCACTTCCCAAAAGACGAGGCTATGTGGAAAGTGTTGATAATCTGTGGGTAGACTGAGGATGAAGTCCCAGCAGGTTCCCCTGGTTTTCCCCCACTTGTGAGAGAGTTTGTGGGAAGCAGGCCAGGTACCATGCTTCCACTACTTTGGATCAACTGACTGAGGCTCTCCACAATGTAGGCTGAGCCATCTGGCTGGTAGACTATCTCTCCAGCCAGGTTTTCAACATCACTGGTTTCTTCTTCCTCTTCCTCCTCTCCTTCCTCACTCCCACTTTCAGGTGGTCCCTGCTGCTGTGAGGGCTGATGACGTAGTAGAGTGGGTATGCCCCCACCACCTGATGCCATAGGTACCCCAGGGAAGGGCTGAAGACTCGGGAAACAGCTGTCAATCTCCATTTCATCCAAGTCCTCAGATTCTTCTTCCTCTCCACAGCTCACTCCTTCCTGCTCAACTTCCTCAAGACCCTCTCCTCTGGAATGCAGCTGACTTATGGCAGAGATATCACGGTGTGTCTGGGATGCTGTCTGTTTTGGCTGCTGCTGCGACTGTACTTCCCTCACCCCGTCATGAGGTGCAATGGAGTTTTGAGGTTGAGAAGGATAGGGAGCAGAGAGAGACAGGGCATCCAGGGAAGGGGCCTGGTTGGTGCAAGTGACCTGTGAGCTTGAGTGATCGTTCCAGGGCTGTGGTGGTTGCTGCTGCTGGGAGGAGCCAAGCCCATCGTCTGTCCCAGAAATCACGGGAGACTCACAGCTGTCCATGCTGATGCCTACATGAGGCGTTCATCGCATCCAGGCCTGCAGACATAGATTGATAGATACCAGGTTAGATTCATGTATCAACAGTACAGCCTGTGTGTGTATATGTATGTGTGTGTGTATGTATGTATATATATATATACATACACACACACACACATATATATATATATATATATATATGTGTGTGTGTGTGTTAAAAACATATGCCAACATTATTAATATGCCTACTATTACACCTATAGAAGAAGCCTCATGCAGAGAAATCTTGAATTAAAAACACCAAAAAATCAAATAGACGGCACGCTGAATGAGAGACAAAAGTCTGAGATAAAACTGGAAAAGTGACACTATGCTCATTATGCTAGATTAGACACTTAAGCACAATACCCGAGAAAAGCACTAATAAGCTGTCCATGATTCATCTTCCTGCCATATCACAAAGGTACCATCTTTTATCTTCACCTTCCAAACAACACCCCTAGTCTTATATTGTGCAAATCCTACATCCGTTTTTAATTAACTTGCAGTCAGGCTAATGTAATGGATCAAATATATTTCTTGTGTGATAATTAGACACTGAGAAGCCACCCATCAGCGCATCACACATTTATGTAACTGGAAGAAAAAGTGAAAATGTGTTTTTTTAAGAGAGAGAGAAAAAAAAAACTTTAAAAGTATGATTATTCCAGTTAAAGTTGTGCACAAAAACTAGAATATAGCACATGCACATTAATGAAAAAGAGATGGCTGAACTTTAACATAAGCAATAAAAGGCAGTATTTTCTATGATCTCCAAATATATAAGCTCGGCTGGGACTTCATCGCAGCTGTGTTTAGATCTTGCATCCAATAACCTCTACGTTTAGCCTGGTTTCAAACACTCCAGCCATCATCCGCCTCTGAAATAATAAATGGGAGCTGAGCTTTCGGGAGCTGGCCATGCCCCGAGCATCTGAGAGGCCCAAGACAGGCTGCAATTTAGAGTGCAGAAGAGATAAAATGATAGCGCAAGATACTGCTGAGCTAATAATTTTATTAAAGGGATGCAGCCAACATTGATTAAAGGGGGCAATCGGGCTGAAACCAATAACTCTGGGCTGCCCTTTAACCCACCGGTGCTGAATATTACATGAGCAAATTTTCCCGGCACCAAGCTCACTGCCATGTCCTGGCTGATTAGCACATTCAGTGCTCGCGCTTGATTTATTTACTTATTTACTTAAGGATGCAAATTTCAGCTGTGATCAGAATGGAGTCTACCCCCACACCCTAACATATTAACCACTAAGGGAGAGGAGAGATTGATAATGTCTGTCTGTCTCTTCATGAATGTCTGATGAAGCTCACCTCCACCACAACATAACTGACTGCAGCTTAAATGCTACCATCTAAAAAAAAACAAAAAAAAAACAAGAAAAGGCATTTTTATTTAAATTTCAGTTAAAATAGCAATAGTTTGATAGGCAAGAAAAAATACAAATTAAATATATTTGTAGACATTATATTATAATTTTCATAAATGCACATGCATTGCTGATGGTATGGTCCATGACCTGATTGTTTTGTTTAATGCCACAGAAGCTAACCTCGATGACCTTTGAGTTACTTTGCATATAAAATAATGAGATGCTAGACTGGCTAGCTTATTAACAAGATTGCTTTATACAGCCAGACATGATTTAAAGTTGGCTGCCATATTGAGTGAAGGGATACTAGCCCTACTGGTCTGTATTTATCATCTGCTCCATTAATAAGAGGCTATGAGCTCAACAGCCATTTCACACAAATGGACTGAAGGCAGTGAGAGTGAGGCAAGAAAAAAAAGTCACATGTCAAATACAGTGTTTGTTCAAACTAAAAGCAAGTGGATAAATTGTGAAAATTGAATGAAAAAAAGTCAGAAAATGAGTCGTGTCTAAAAGGAAAACATCTCCATGTCTGAACATGGAGTGTTTCACACTTTGCTGCTGTAATCTATCAGCCCCTCCTCCAGATTCCACTGACTGTCTGGAGCATGCCTGGGAACACTGGGCCCACTTGCACAACTAGCAGTTAAAACTGCTAGTTAACATGGTGGTTAGCATTAAACATGGCAGTTAACATCCCATTTGATTAGATGAGTGTGAACAATAGTACCGTGGGCTGTAAAAGGACATTTAGCCACCAGTTCCCATTACACCTACCATGAGCAATTAGCAGTATGCACATTACACATACGTACACAATGACAGTTGATCAGAACTAGAGCTTTGAACCAGCTTGGTGTGTTCTCTGTTTACAGAAAACAGGATTGCCCTTTAAAATCAAGATTGTGTAATTCAATAACCTGCAGTGGTTACTGATGAGCAATGGGATTGTCTGGAGTCAGAAAGTCGCAGATGGGCCAACAGATATAACGCTGTTTGTCTCTTGCAGGCCTGCCTGGCTCAGTGACACCTGTTTAAAGCAGGAAAAGCTTTAATCTCTGGGAGGTACTAAACAAGCCGGAAGACACACAAAGAAATGGGGCTGAAGTAGAGAGGAAGTGGAGGTGTGTAGTGTTTCTCAGCGTTCACTGTTTACTTACCCACAAGCCTAAATGATGGACCAGCCACCTAAAGGTGATGACTACTACTGGTTTTATCATGTACATTATATGCTGTATGTAGTATGTAGAAAATAACATGTTCTTTTACATACTGGCACTCTAGCAAGTGATTGTGCTGTGGCCCCTGCTCTTGTGTTGCATTGTAATTCTGAATGTGGGCCCACTGAGTTAACAATAAGCAGGCTGTGTGCAGCCAAAACAAGCCTTAGTTGACAATATGAGATAATCACAGTGAAGAAAAGGTTGGATTCCTGAGCTGATCTAAGGGAAACCATGCCAATTCACAGAATCTAACTGTTAGACTCATCCTCTGCTGCCACCTGCCTTCAGAGAACCCATGCCAGTGTTTCTTTACTCTCTCCATTTCCATAACAAAACAAAAGAAACTCTGTAGTACGCCTTCAAGGAGAAGGTTAAAACCTTCGAAAAAGGCCTTGGTTCTAATGATCAAGGTCAGAAAGTGGATTTGGATATCATTTAGCAAGGATCCAAAATGAGATGAGTTTTAAGTTCTGGGTCTTTTCATTAGGTGGGATCTACCAGTCAACCTAGGGACAAATTAAAGGCTATAGAACCATCTGATTATAAGCATGCTTGATCACCTGCCTTGAAGGCTGGGCATTGCCCCAAAGGACCATGCTCTCCTGGTTGTCCTGAGGGAATAAGCACTGACTCAGATTGTGAAAACTATAGGCAGGATAATACCCTCACCACTTATGCTTCTTACCCACATATGGATTGGCAGTTTCTTATATGACTTAAAGATCACTAAAAAAACAAAAAAACAAACAAACATCAGATCTGATTTTCAATTGTGCCTCAGTGATGTTGCTTGTCTGTGTCTGGTCTCTGAGCCATCACAGAGCCTGGCCAGCCACCGCAGGGTAAGGGGCGCTTATTGGAAAATCAATGGCGTGAACGCTAAGCAAGTTACTGGAAGATGTGGGAAGGAAGGGTTCTTATTGATAAAGCAGGAGAAGGCTTTTGATGTTGCACTGGGGACACGCTCATTGACGGGGGAACCATTGTAGTCCTTAGGCAGACAGAAGCCTGGGTTTATCTCCTAGTTTTGTTCCAATTAATCACCAATAAAAGAATGCATGCACTGTACTCTTTAACATAAGTACACTTTAATGCCTAACATGGCTTTGTGATATCTGGTTTCACTCTCACAGTTGGGGATTTAATATCTCTAACACTGCACAGTGAGTGTCTTTTTCTACAATTCTCAATGGTCTGTTCCCTTCTAAAACTACCTTTTCCTTAATATAATATAGAAACCTGTTACTTTGCTAAGGTACAACTTGGTTGCTGGTGAGTGCAGAAAAGTGGCCCTGTGCAAGCTGACCCATGTTGCAGAATGATTTAACGTACAGGATGACTTACTATGAGGAATAAATACATAGAAGATCAGACACTAACAGATTTTACATTAATTAGAATATGTAGTTGTAGTTGCTGTATCAGTGCAGTCCAGACACATATTACACACATATTTCAGTATTTTACTGTCAATGTAGCTGTTAAGGAATTGAAACAGAAACAAAACCTGTAATATGCAGTAAACTAATGTAATTATGTTCGGCACGTGCAGTTATTGTTCTCTTTTATCCCCCAACACTATAACCCTGACAAGTAGCCATCTACAATGTTGTTGTTTGTTGTTTTCTGAAAATATTCAGTCTATTATTCTACCAATGCAGACATAAGGATGCTCCAACTGCAGGAGGCAAAAAGTCACCTCAGGTCGATGGCACTCAGCCTGTAAACAGTGCTTCCCGTAAAATCAATGATCTTCAGTGGGAGCTATCAGTCTGTGAAACAGAAATAGCCATGGCTGTGTTGAGTCTAAAGCAGGGAGGAATAGTGCTGTGTGTTTACAAGAGTGTGCGTTAGTACAGGAGCTTGGCCACTGGCATTTCTGGGAGTATTTCTCAAATATAGCAGAACTGAAGCATGTAACCTCTGTCATGCATGTGGTAAGGTGCTGTTGAGACAAGACTTGCACACTGATGAATCTTTGAACTGATGGAAATAAGTAACTTACAGAAAAAAAATTATCATTCTTGCTGATAAAAATATGACCCCACAGTAACACCCTGGAGACACCACACCAGATGTTTTAGATTCATTGCACTCAATTATTTTAAGCATTCTGCACTAGCAGTAGTGGCCAGAGAAGGTAAATTGATTTGATCAGTGTATCAATTGCTTCCTTTGTTAATAAACCTGAAACAGATCCTGATCTTACCCTTGATGCAACACCATCACATTGTCCTAATTCTTTTTTCTTTTGCAGAATGAGAGAAAAATTACATAAGATAAAGTATCAGTGAAATCCCAGACTGCAGCTGGATTGACTAGTCTGATAAAAATGATCATAACTCGAGCACATCAAACCTTCAAAACCCTGCAGAAAAGACTGATGCCGCACTAAAGTGTTTCCCCAGTTTTGGAAAGTATGATAGAAACAGCATGCTGGTGTAATTAGGAGTAATTAATTAGCTGAGGGTTAATTACTAAGTTCTGCGGAGAGATGGTGGAAGACCTGGTGGGGTGGCAAAGCAGAGGGAAGCAGCGAACACACAGCAGGAAGCTCCCAGTCTCCCACCAATTAGCAAACAGCATGGGGGAGAATCGCTGGTGCACTCCAAGTACAAATGTGAGAAACTTCACATCATTTCAGTCCAACGACAGTACAGGGAAAGAGGAGGCAAAAATGCCCATGCTGTAAGACTTTATTATTACTCTCGCATAAAAAACAAAAACAAAAAACATTCAACAATAAGTTCTATGTGAAACTTCAAACAACAACAACAATAAAAAAAATCAACACTCAGGTATTTTGAAGAATGAAGAAAAGTGTGCAGAAATTTTCATACAGCAGCTCTTCATTCTGAAAGGCTGCACTGTTATTTTCCTCCTATGTCCCGTGTGGTTTGTTTAGAAAGCTTTGTAATTTATAAGCGCATAAATTATCCTTGGAATTAAGGTATTGATGTATAATCAGAGAAGGGCTATTGGACACAAACTAACGTTCACCCCCCCAGGCAAACCAGTACATGGAGCACTGGTACACATTCACAAACAGTAGGATGTCTGTAAAATTGCAAGCTGGAGCGGGAAAGACGTTTAAATACTTATCAGATTGGTTAGATACACATCATCCACTTCTGCTCAGCTTTAGATCAAGAGACATGGACGTTGAAGGATTTAGAACGGTTTAACATGCAGCGCTGACTTTCTCACAGTAAGGAATGCAAAAAAGCTGAGAGGATAGTCAACACTTTGTACGTTCATCTGTCGGGGACTATTCCTGATTCTTGAGAAAACTACCGAACGTACAAAAGTATAAAAACCCAGAAAAACAGTTGTTGAGACAGAGTGTGTGTGCAAATGTGCCTCTTTAGTGTTTTCAGATTAGAACGACAGAGAGATAGAAGATTTAGAGATATAGCATGGGAGATTAAGATATGGGGCAAGATAGTAGAAAGCCAGAAAACCAAAGACACTTGTCCTATAAAAGGTCAGGGACAAGGAAAATGTGCTGATTAAAGTCTTTGAGTCCCAGGACCTTAGTTTCTATTAATTATAAAATGTCCTTTTATTTATATGTGAAGGCATTCTTGGGACAGAAGTGAATTCAGCAAACCTCAGTGGTTTCAGAACTTCTCCTTGCTTGTACTTGGTCCATTTCATTCGTTCTATTGTAATAGGATGAAGGTAATTGAGGAAAATGAGGAGAACCACTGACCATAACTTGTTTGGAAATGTTATCAAAGTAAAGGACAGAAAACTGCCTTCAGAGGACTGCAATGCTAATGAAGATGTCAAATGCTGTATCGCCCTCTTGTCAGAGGTGGCATGATCACTTGAGTCATTTTAGAAAGGAGTTGAGATCTCATGCTCCTAAACAGACATGCATACGAGACACACACACAGAGACACTAGCATGTACACACCTTCCTGCAGTGTTTCTGTGAAGGCAAGGCAACCACAAACACAGTTGTTAAAATGATCAATACCATTGAAATATTAAACTTTAAGAAGCCACATTATTGATTTGGAGCCCAATGATAAAACGGTTTATTATCGCAATGGTGGGACTTTATGTAAATGTTTTGGAAAGGCCATCAGCGGTCCATCCAGCATGGGCTGTGGCTAAATTTGACCCCCAACCACACACATGCCACACAGCCCTCCTCTGTTACCTTGCTACCCAAAACCAGAGGGATTGGGGTGGACAAAAGACATCCTTACCACTACCACTGGATCCATTATTGATAGCTGACACCGATTAGCATACTGAGCCCCTGTTGACCAAGAAAAAAGAAGAGGAATCCCCCGAGCTGTGGGATCTGTTCTAAAGGTCTCAAGCAGGCAATTCATTACTTAGAAGTATACAAGTACACCGACTGCATGCAAGGATTGTGCCCTGACAGACAGATTGGGGACATGGATGACATCTCTATCATTCTGAGCCTTACTGTGTAATCTGGAAAACAAATACCTCTGTAATGACCCAGTCCTGCACCTGGTAAAACACAGGCTTCACAGTCACCTGCAATTAGACAAATATCCCAAAGATTCTTAAAGGTACAGGCACAAAAATGGATCTTGAAATTCTGCATTCCCTAGGAGAAAACAATTTTTATTTTTATTTTTTTTAAATGCTAAGCTAGTACATAAAGCAGTGTTAGGAGGAGTGAGCTAGGCCATAGAGAGACCCAGAGAGTTCACTGCACAGTTTGGTTAAAGTGTCTAAACCTGAGTAGGGTGATAAGATCCCCTTTAGAAGGCATGTGAAGGCCAAATGACCAGGAAACCTGAGTAATGTGGGTGAAAGCTGTCTGGGGTGAGAGCAGAGAGGAGGGAAGTCATGCAGTGTTATGTGTGGAAAATGGAAACTCACTATCTCTTTTACGCACCTCATACTGAGCAGCACTGCAATCGCATCCACATAGGCTTGTGTGGGTACATACCATTGCATGTGTGAATGCACACACACTCACACACACACACACACACATAAGTAGGGATTAGAGAATGTCCCAGTGAAACCATTCTGTGGAAATTATTTCTTTGCCGGAGAAAAAAAAAAAGAAAAAAGCTGATGGTGACCTGGCCTCTAATTCTAGAGTAGGATATCCTGGATAAATAATTAGAGGGTTGCTTTGAAGACCTTGCACAGCTGAACCATTCACTCCCCACTTCACATTTGCTAAAGTCATTAATGACAAAGATTTCAAAAGGAAAAGCAAAAATCTTTCTGGTACACAAATACTTTTTTTATGAGGTCTGGCCCAAATTTCCTTCTGCAAGGCTCAAGTCTTTATCCTGGGAAAGAACTGCGTTTCTAACAATAAACCGAAGAGGAAAGTGTTTACCTCCTTTGCCCACTAAGTTAAGAGAGTTAATTGGGTTTAAATAAGAATGTTTAAAGTTCAAAAAAGCAAATATTCTTAAAATAATTAATAACCTTTAAAACCAAGGCTCGTTTTCATGCAAGAGTTTTTAAAGAAAGCATGAAACAAATCTAGCATGACCATTTGTATGAAACTGACATATCTGCAGTGTTCTTTGTTTACAAACAAAGCATGCATGCATCAAGACTTAATGCAACTGTCATCTTTAAAGGAGAGCAAAAATTGCCCTACAGTTTACAAGAACAGATTCCAAGGCAAATCTTGGAAGGTGATATGCATTCCTTCTAACTAAAGTTGTGATGGGGAACTATCAGCAGAGGAAAGGGGAAGGGAAACAAAAGGAAAAACATCTTGTTAAGTGTATAACAAGGTGGCCTGGAGGGCAATGCTGAAAGACACCTCAGCACTTGACTCTGAAGTGTGCAAGTAACATCAAACAGCATTTCTGTAGCTATGCTGAGCACTGACAGAGCCGACCACAGTACTCAGAGACCCTTGTGTGAAGAGAAAAGCTACTGCTTGGCAGGAAATAAACAGGGAAAAATGTGACTAAAAGACTAAAGTCCCCCCTGCATTACTTGTAATAAGTGTTCATATGCACTAAATCTAAGCCATAGGCCTCTGGGGAGATCTGACAATGAGAGAACGCTACTGTCATCAGATAACAAAACAGGAAAAAAAAGTAACCTAATTCTTAAATGCCTTTGAGTAAAGGTAAAGAATTTCTAGCAGAGCATGCCTGCCCCTGAGTTTTATAGCCAGAAGATGTGTGTGTGTGTGTGATTGTGTGGAACAGACAGACATAAAGCTTGTGTCATGAGAATGTGCCTCCATGGTGAGGTGTATACAGGAAGAAAAAAAAAAAAGTCAAAACAAAGCAATGCACATGTACTACAGGAAATTAACAAGTATCCATCCATTAGTGCTCTTGGCAGCACCAAAACTTCTGTCGGTGGGCCACATATACCCAAAGCTAAGACACATATCTGTACCTCTGTCACGACAGAGGCAAGTGAGAGCTGGAGAGAAGCAAAAGTGATATTTTGAGAAATGTGGAGTGCATCTTCCACCCCAAGTGTTGTGACAGCAACAGTGGTGTGGAGCTAAATTACAGAAAGGCCAACCTCCTGCCCCTCATCTCTACACACAGACACACACTGCTGCTCTTGTTCATCTGCCTTAATGAAATGGCCACATGCCTTCTCTCATGCCAGAGTTGCTTACATGCTGTAGCACCTGGTAGACATAAATCAGTCCTACTGAGCTGTATTTGGGAAGTGAGGCATTAAGCATGACACAGGCTGTCAAAGTTCACATTGCACCAACCGCAACATCTATCAGAACTGCTGCGGAACAGACCCTAGACCAGGGCGCAGGCCAAACTATCAGCCTCTTATCTCCGGCCTCCCAGCTCTGCATGACATGTCTGCCACATCTGGGCCCCAGCTGGGCAGCCTACTGAGCACAGCATAGTCCATCTAAGGCTAGGTAGTGAGGCACAAGAGCAACCATGCTCCATAGTTTCATCACAAAACTTTGTTGAGGGATCAACAGCCTCAAAAACAGTCACCACTGAAAATTGATGTTGTTTGCTGCCATTTATCTTTGGGCTTTCTTATCAGTGGGCTATGAGGGGCTTGTGGGTATTATTACAGTTTTTAAGTGGTGTAGGTTCTATTTCTGAGCAAGGAGATAAAAGCAACTGAGCGCCGATGTGTTGTGTGTATGCTGTCAGTGTGTGTGTGTGCATGCGTGCGTGTGTGTGAATGGAATTTCAGTCACTAAGCCTGGGGACTGAGGGTCAATCACTGCAATAGAACCCACACATTCCTCAGAGGACAGACACACATCTTTGGCGCATGGGCATATGTTGGTTTGCGTCAGCCTGAATGCATTGATGTGCAGGCATATCAAACTGATCAAACTTTCACTTTTTGTATACTTGAAAGTTACATATACTCTTTCAAAAAAAAAGAAAGAAAAGCCAGTCGTGTGATGACTTCTCAAACAGATGGGTCCAAAAACAAGAGAGAAAACTTCAGAAAAAGTCAGAACATGATTTTATATATATGTATGCAAAGGTTTGGTCATGGATTTTTGAAGATGAAGAAAAAGTGTTTCAAAAGATTTAATAAAGGGGCTGTGCTAGACTCAGCTTCAGTACTTCTTATTTACTCTGAGATTTTCTTAAGGAACTTACAAATGTTACGCGGGTATAAAAAATCAAAAATAAAAAAAACAAGAAAAACAACAACATTAGCAGCTTACATACTGTTGATTCAGCCCATATTGGAGCAAGCACATACTGTACAACAGGGACAAAAACTGCTCTGTGTACTGCGCAGAGTACATGTGAAACAATTTAGCAAAGTTGAGTACAGTATCAGAAGATCTGATTCTTGTGAGGAGGAGGATCCTTCAACTGACATCTGTTGGGTTGTTATGTTAAGCATAGACTTCATTTAAAATTGACAAACATCTATGTTCCCTCTGTGCACCCATGTACACACATGCATATGCTTAAACAAACATTACGTCACAGTTTAGGACTTCATTCTGAGATAAAAGAAGTGACTGCAGGAAACAAGGCAAGAGTGGCCACAGATACATGTGTAAAACATGAGTATTAGCATTATTGTGGTGAAAAATATTAAAATCCATGACATTTCCTCCCTTTGCATGGGAAAATATGATTAGCACTGCCTGGTGGTCCTTGAGAAATGCACATTTAATTCATTAATGATTTCACTCTTGACTTTTAAAGAGCATGCTAATAAACAAGTTATCAAGATCTAACGCTTAGATGAGTTCTATAAGAAGGCTAAAGGAAAGAGAAAGCTGAGGGATCACATCTTTTAGCAATTTGAACCATTTCCCTCAGCACTTAACACATCTATCCAGTGCAACACACAATGAAATCTTGCATTTAGGTTATGTGTGTTACAGATATAACACCATATTGTCAATGGGGTCTCGCAGAGAAGCAATGTTTTCACTTGGGCAGCTATGTCAGTGTCATCGTTATCCATCTTCACACATGCCCACTAGAAATACCCGCTAGAACTGGTAACGGAGCCAAGGGGCATAGAAGACAGACATATGTTAGCATACGGCACGCATAACAACACAAAACATGCCGCATATGACAAATAAAAAACCCATGAAAAGAAGGCAGCAAAATAAGAGTACAGCCATGCTTACTTCCTTATACATATCCATGACCTCACCTCTTTTTACATACAAACAGAGAAAAAAAAAACATGACAGCAAGAAGGTGGGAATGAAAGCAGGGCCAATTGGCTCTCCCTGAAAGTTCAAGTTGAGTGCTACTACAAATTACAAGTTGACAGTTTTACTTGTCCCTGGAATGTGTTTCTTACAATGCATGTGCGTGTTGTAGTTTGCCTCCAGACAGCTGTTCTGGATGAGGTATTTACATGTAAAAATTATATCTTCCACTCACACACACACACACACACACACACACACTAAAAGAACAGCAACTTTCAACATTCAAGTTCAAATAACATCAGTTGAACTACACTGAAGAGCAAGTGCACCAGATCAGCAACATCCCTCATGATATGATCCTCTAGCCCACATCTAAGAGATACCCCTAGATTTGAGCTGTGCAGATTGAGAGTGATAGGGGCAGTGTAAAACGAGAGGGTGACTAATTGGTTCATAACCTGTAATTGGTGAGAAGTAATTGGAGTGGACTCAGAGGTGCCAGGTGCACCTTCAGAAGGCGGGGCCGCGGTTTGCCCTTTTGCCTTACTGAAAGAGGGTGTGTTTGTGTTTGCACATACATGCCAGGTTCTACACAAAGATTGGTTGTGGAGCAACACAACACCACAGCAGTAAGGGTCCCCAAAGAATATAGTTTAGCTGTGATGTGTGCCTATTAGCTTCTGAAAACCGTAAGAAAGCCCATGAACCTGAACACAGCACAACCACACCCTACGGAGCACATACACTAGACTACAACCTCATGTGTGAGGGCAACCTTTGCAGTCGTCTGTTGGCTGTAAGAAATCTGCAGCTCAACATTTTCTCATGGTTCACATGGTGGGTCAATATGATCAATTTGCTCATGGTCCACATAGTCAATGCCACACCTCCTCCAATCAATGTAATGGGGGCTGAGTGTTAATTGGGACAGAGTCATGGGAGGGTAGGTGATGGAGGACGATTTGCTTTTTGCAGAAGCATCAGAAATGTTGTACAGGGTTGTGATTTAAGCTGCTTAATGTTGACAGTTGGGCTGCTTGTTTAAATGATTGTTTAAGATGTTTTTGTACAACCGATAGAGATGGAGAAATAAAAGTGCTGTTAAAGTGAAGAAGGTATTTGAGGGAACATCTGTTTAGCCTGCCCATCACCATATTATTATCAGTAATTAGCCTGCAGTTATGTCAGTGCGGTCATGCATTCCCCTCTTGGGGCAGGTATACAAGCAGCACTCTTAATATACACTACCTAGCTTGTCTTTAAAATCAACACAACCTTAAAACTATGGTTGGTTTGTAAGTCTGAATAATAATGTGAAGCAGCAGCGAGTGCAAATGTTAAGCTACTTTCCACAAAGTATCACCAGCAACACAACAACAGCGTCCCCTTGACTCTGAGCTCAGTTGTGATTTTATAGATATTTGCTCCAAAGAAAAGTGGTCTTCCCATCCTGTTGTAAACAAGATTTCAGCATCCACTCAAAGACAAACAGATAATCTGCTAACCACTCAAAAGCAATGCCTGTAATTTACTTGGGAGAAACAAATTCTCAAACTGGTGACGAAAAATAAATCTACATTTTAAAGTGGAAAGCAGTTCTTGTTGTGATCTAACTAAGACATGATTCATCATGCATAGTTAAGAAAATAAGACCTTTTCGCATCATGTATCTTTTGATGGTGATCTTGAGAAACTAATTTGAGAAATTAAATGAAATAAGAGCAGGACGTGAAGAACGACAGTGAGGGAGGCATTGCAGGGCACCATGTTCACCTAACGTATTCAGCGCATTGTTGTTGGTCATTTATGATGAGAAGCTGCAGCTGACAACTAAAGAACTCTGTAGAGTACAGGAAAAACCTGACATATATTCTGTCTGTCAGCTAAATGGAAGTAGGAAGCGATGGTAGGGGAAACAGCCTCGACCAAAGTAAAGGCTGCTTCCCGTGTGTAGCGTGTTGTCTTGCCCTTTTTATACAGGGCACAAGGTTTGTCAGCATGGCATAGAGCCCAGAAAACCGCTGCACTGCAAAAGGCACTGGAAGGTTTCACTGGCTACGTGAAACCTCTGAAAGCAGAAAATCAAAAATAGACTAAGTTTTGGTTCATATCTGTTTTCACGTTATTTATACTGTACTGAAAAAAAAAATACACAGTAGTAAAATAATGTAATAAAAAGTCGTCCGTTAAGCCTTTTTAGGTGGAAGTGAGAATGTCTGATAAAGATTAAGTGACTTTCCACCATTTTGGTGTAATTTGGTGAAGATTAACATTCTGTCTGCTCTGCCCAACATGCTGACAATATGAACGCATTTGGGTCAGAAGAAGGTCTAAAGTCAGGACACAATCAGTTTAAAAACAAGGTTCCCCTCCTTTCAGACCCAAGACAACCCCCAACCGCTAAATTACCTAAACTGACAACGGCAGGAGAAAGGGATGAGTCCAGTACAGCTCTGTACTCATGCCAGTCTGTGAGCAGGTCAAGACCTAACCATTAGAGAGCAGGTCAAAGCCACATAACTCTTTAGCTAAGGTGAGGGTCACTGCGACGCTGTGTCCAGTCAGGGTCAATCAGAGGTCTCTGACCACTGAGGTTCATGGCAATACAATAAAGTAATCAATCTGGCTGCTGGACCCTGGTCAATAATATACTCCCAGGTTGTACAGGGTCAACACCTGTTCCCTGGCCTCTCCTTGAACTGTCCTGGCCTCCTGAAGTGCCCAAGTCTTGGATTTCACTGTCCTGAAGAAAAACTTGAAGATCATGGAAGAATGTAATCAAACCTTAAGTCACATGAAGCACTTTAGTAATAAACCACAGGAGATAATACTGGTTATAAGCAACTATAAGAGCTTAACATTAACAAATATAAAGTGGTTAAATATATTTCACTCTTCTATCATTTAATACATAATTAGTAACAGACTTTCATTCAACACCATTTACACAAACAGAGAGACTGTGATACGCAGTTGACATTTTCTCTATTTATTTGTTTGTTTTTTTTGCTTTTTTTAGTAGGGGTGCAGAAACATATTTTATATCTACTACATATAAATACCTATTAGAAAGATTAAATGTTTTTTTTTTTTCAAGACGGATATTCTTTCCATTTCCAAGTCAAAGCTTCTTCCTGACTTCAGCTTTCAGTTTTTAGTAACAAACCCTATCAGCACCATCTCTTTCCCCCCATTTCTGTTCTTCCCTCTTTGATATCTCACACTCACCATGAATGGAGGCAGCATCCTTGGCAGCTGCCAGGATGAAGCTGAAGTTAATTCTTGGCTGCCCTCCCTCTCTGCGTAAAGGCAGGTATAGCATTTCCAACAGCTCCAGCTGGCTTGAAACAATGGCGGTCTTGGTGTGGGGGGTTGAGTTTGAAACAGGTGAACCAACCTTTTTTGTCTTTCCATTATAACCCTCATCCGTCTCCCAGTAATATTACTAACACCCCTAGATCTTTATAGGAGTTTACCCTATCTTTCTCAAATTCCACCCAACCCAGTGTTTCCTGGCTGACAGTCACAGAGAGGATAAAAAGAAATAGGAAACTGCAATGATAACATCTGAAACAGAATCTAATAAGCTAGTGAAATAGTGTGGGGGTTGTGGCCCAAACCAATGTTTTCAATCTGTTGCTCTACTAAAATAGTTTAAAATTTAGTAAAATAGTTTTAAATGTTCATGTCTGAATAAGTGCGTGCTGATAACATGCGAAATGACTGCTGCTCTGATTCATTTTGCATTTCCATCTCCTTCCTTTCCTTTGTCATCTCAACTCAACAACATGACATGTAATTAGGCAGTTTAATCAGCATCCTATTTGCATACATCTGCTTTATTTTATTGATTGCTACTCATTCGTTAAGATTCAAACTATGTAATTAATGACCAACCCTGCTGGTGCCACACCCTGGGGACTGCTAATTCCACTGCATGCCAAAGGGATTTCAGCAGAGGGCACAAGTGGGCTTGTCACAACGGGCACGGGGCCAGTATCAGTCCCGGTCTCCTTCCTGCCTCTGGCTGTCCTTGGTCCGAGCCAACTCGTCTAACAAAGAGAGCCTTCCAGGGCTGTGTTAACTAAAAGGACAATTATCTTGAGAATGATGCTTTTCACAGAGGCTGTTGTCATTAATGCAGTGGATCTGGTTACAGCACTAAGCTTAAGCTAATTAACAAATGCTGTCTGTGGACTCTCGCTTCTTATTAATTAAGATTCATTGGAAAATGGGGCAAAGATATTATTTTGTATGAAGTATTTACCGTTGACTTTGTTTGAAACGATCAATATATTGTTATTATCATTCCCTTTAAAACAACGACACTACACCTTTCCAGTTTGTCATGGGCTCATGAAAAATTAAAAATAAAGAAAACCTCTCTCTGGACCCCGGGGTCTGAGCATTGTTTTCCACCACTAAAAACATATTCTGATTAGAAATTGCTGATTGACTGGCTGACAGTTTGTGGCAACGAATACTGTGGGAACAGTTGCTTACCAATGAGACAGCTGACTCTCTCTGCCCAATGAGCTGACCTTTTACAAGAGAGAGGGCTGTTAGTCACCAATCACTCAGCACTGACTGACAACATAGGAAAAACTGAATGAAAGAGATCTGTGTGTTTCTGAGTGTGTGTGTGTGTGTGTGTGTGGCACCAAGAGAGAAAGAAAGACAGAAGAGGCAAGAGTAGAGACAGGCTGCAGCGAGGTGATGAATTGCTCGTAAAGTGGCTCCTCCTTAGCTGGAGGGCCT
>JBAMYA010000018.1:9975530-9992029 GCA_037176975.1 Arrhamphus sclerolepis
CCATGCCCTTTTACCAGAAGGTTCTCCTTGGTGCCTTCGGAGGTGGAAACACTCAAACACACACACACACACACACTCTCTCACGTGTGTGTATAGGCACGAACAAAGTCAAAATTCCCTGTCCTCTCAAAATGAGATACGTCATTCCACACACTCAAGACTGTAACAACCCTGTCATATTAACCACAAATCTCTCAGCATCAGCATGGGGAGCAAAGATATGATGGAGGAGAAAGCAGGATAAGAGGGAGGTCATAATACAATCTCAGTAGCTGTGGGATCAGGCAGCAAGTGTGAAACTAGTGTGCACACAGGACGGTCAGACAACGGGAAAGCTAATTCCTGCTCCTCCTCCTGCCCCAGTTGCTGTGGTTTGTGCATGACGCATTAGTAGGTGGGGAGGTCTCACACACATACACATGCAGCGTAAAGAAGAGAAGGAGAATAATCCCCTCCAAGACCTCTGCCCTTATGGGGCCCACTACTGTAATTACAAGGCACAGATTTCAGATCAGGTACTTAAGTAGCCAGCGAAGAGTGCCCAGAAAACAAAAAGCTCTGTAATTATCAGCTGCCTCGTCTCTCCTCAGCCTAACTTCAGTTACCTGTCATGCAACTGTTTTGTCAGGAGTTCGCTGTTTCCTGGATTCTCCCTAATCCATGGCTGGAAGAAGCCCTGGCAGTGCGCCTGTCTGTGCAAGATGCACATTTCAGCTCGCGGGGGCGAGTGACGACATTGCACACAAAGATAGCAGAAACCTGAGTCCTCACAGCCCCACAAGCGCATGAATGCATTTTTTTTTAAACAAGAGAAGAGAGGAAAAGAAGGAGGGGGTGTGTTCAGTTTGTGCCAGACAAAAGATCCATTGTGCAGTGAAACTTTATATACATATTAGAAACTCGAAACCCATAGCCTCTGCAAGCAGAATTCTTGTAACTGTGAACAAGATAACATTACCTACCATTCTTTCCTCGTGTCCATGGAAAAAAAGAGAGAAAGAGAGAGCGAGAGAAGGCTTCAATCCTGCTTCTCTGCCACAATTGTATTCTTCATGATAGATCCCTGTCTTTTGCGGGGGTCATCTAATATGAGTGATAAGAGAGCTGTGGTCTCCAGGCAGTTTTGTGGCCCATTAAGTAACAGATTCCCCAGGTAGAGCAGAGCAAGAGGCACAAGCTGTCGACAGGGATTGGGATTCTGCATTCCCCATAGCCAGCAGTCACCATCTGCCTAACCTCTCAGGTGTTCTACAAGGAATGTGATGCCCATTCCTAAAGTAGCTCATTCACCTGCTTCAGGCTGGAATGCATTGTGTATTTACTTCCTCTGCTTTAATAATAGAACTCAATGAGGTCTCCAATAAAGAGCAGAACATACTTTTTGTTTAATGCCTTGATACTTAGAAAACACTATGGTGAGATTTTTAAAGAAATATTACTGCACAAAAGCACATACCTGTTTCCTTATTGTGCATTCCTGTCATGATTATAAAGCTCCTTGCCAATTCATCAGCCACGTGTAAGGTACAAATTAAATCAGAGACTAAGACTAGCAACACATTAGCAGAACAAAAGCTTCATGCAGATATCACTGTTTGCGAAAGATGATGAGGACTGTTCGAAAACATGAAGCAAATTTCCAAAATGAGAATGAAACAAACTGACATGCCTGCAGTGGATATCAAAACTTAGGGTGCAGTTTCAGAGAGTCAGTCCACAAGTCTGGGAAAACTTGCCAACATGGTGACATCAACATCAGACATGTAATTAACCTATCACAGCCATGCAGTCAGGGGGAAGGCCGGACAGTGAACATCATAATGACAACCCATACAACATGTAATTATTTTTCTCAGAGGAAAAACACAGGCACAAGTACGCACAAAGCTCGCACACATAAAAAGGAGGTAGTACAAAAATAATAATAAAAAAAATAAAATAAAAAAACAACTAATGCCTGTAAATGTGTTATCATCACACAGGGTGAGTAGTAACTAGTATGCAACAAGGCTGATATACAAATGTCATGACAACTAACTTATAACATGTAATTTATGCCAAAAAGCAATGATTGTGGCGCGTGGCAGAGAAACATTGCTACATAATTAAATCAAGCACTGTTCAGTATTTTAAACATAAGATTAATGTTTACTCCAAACACATGGTCATTTGATTATTGAATTATACTTGAAGCAGTTACACAGTTAAGACTCTATATGTGTAAGCATACGTCACATGAATTTACTTAACTTCCCTGCGAGGTTTAAATGCATATTTAACATGTTGTTAATATATAACTTTATAATAAAACCACAGCTACTATTTTTCTTTTGAGTCGTGTTAATAAAGGCTTGCTGTGGATGATTCACTGTTAACCAGTCCTGGTTTTGGCTAATGTGTTCCTTCAGCTCTTTCAACAACATAACAGTAACAAACAGCTAAAGCTAACACAAACATATATGTTGAAAATTTTTAGTATTCCCTGTTGAACTTGTCTGTTTCAGGAAAAAGGACTGTAAGAACACAGTGTCTAACAGGTAACTAACCAATAGTGTATCATTTGGTGGCTTCAGTGGTTTTGCATGAGGCTAGATGAGGTGACGTCCAGCCAAATTATATAACTGGCACCGAATGTGATAGAGAGCAGGTGACCCATTGTTATTACCCATCCTATCAAAGTGTAGAAGCCACATAGATACTATACAGGGACTCAAAATAAACAAAAACAGCGCTGTCTCATCTGTTCTTTGGGCTAGGTGCGCTGAGGCTGTTTTAGCATCAAGTCTGGTTTGGTGTGGTTGTCTTAGACTCGGGGACCCTTAACAGTAGAGAAGGCTCTAAGTTAGTTTTAATTGGCACATTATTTCTATCCCTAACACCCACACAAACTCCACTCCGAGCCACCAGCTGTTTGAAGTTGGTAACAGCTGAGTTGTTTCAGCCTTTATTTAGATGACAGCACACTGACTTCACTTGAAAGTAGAGTAGGACTAAAGGACAGAGACAGAGAAAGAAAGAACGATATAAAGAAATAAATAAAAGAAATGGTAGAAGGCAGTGGATGGTGAAACAAAGAGCAGAGAACAAGTGAGAGGTGAAAGAAGGAGTTAAAAAAAGAAAGAGTTACTAGTGTGGCAAGGGATTAGCTGAGGGAGAGGTTAAAAGTTTGTGGAGTTGCATCTGGCCTCCTGCCTGCTCTGTTGTTTATTGCCGCCGGCATGAAGATCTGGTGCCAACATTAACCGCACCTGAACCGCTCTACAGCATACACATATACACTCTCTTACAGTGAAACAAAACTGGAAGAGGCATGTGCAGAGCCTACGCTTTACTCCAGTGCTTTGGCAAAATATTACAATGTACCAGCCTTTTTCACTTGCTACATCAATCAGTGTTTTTGTGACTGTGCATGTACTGTATGTGTGTGGATCTGCAACACTACCACATGCCAAGTCATGACTTCTCATTGGTTAATTCCCTGTTGTTCTTATTACCCTCATCTTTCCCTTTCCATCTTTGTGCTCTGTCACTCTGGATGGCTGCCTGGCTGCAAAGCTCTTGCCTGCGTCAGCCAAATCTCTCTAACCTAGTTGCCCGAAGCCTGGGTTGACAACAGTTCCAAGTCTGCTCAAACCTCCACAATTTGTTTGGCAAACACAAGACAGATGAGAGTTCTCATGCTCCTGACAAGAGTCCAATGTGCCATCAGCCAGTAATATAACACTCACTGGACCACAGACATAACCAGGGTCACTATGGGCAGAAATCACACACAAAGAAGAATGCTAGGATGCCACCCACGACAAACCCATAGGACAGACCCTTCTCTGTTCAACTTCTCTCTTTCACTGGAATTCCCCATAAGAACGTATCAGCTTACACAGTGAACCACATGCGCACACACACACGTACACAGACACATACAAAAATTTTTGGGGGAACACATAAAAAAAAGAATTTGGAAGAGGACAAGTTGGAATACAGAAGGGGTTGATGAGAGGGTATTCCTTTTCCCCCAGGCACTGGAGACAAGCCTGGCATCCAATTAGCGTAAGATCTCCACCACAACCCTTCTCCACTCATCACCTCCCCTCTGTTCAGGCCAGCCATGGTCTTCTGAACTTGGTATGGTCAGGGCTGGAATGCTGAAGCAGGTCATGTTCACATGCACATCAAAAGCGATTAAGTACAAGCCCCCTGGATTAAGATGAGTCTGTCGACCTTCACATCTTGGGCTAACCTCTCGAAAGCACTTGGCTGCCTCCTGCTACAACAGTATCCAAGTTCATTTTGGCCTGACACAGGCTGCTCCTTTGCTTGTGGAAGTAATACCAGATTACAGAGCAACTGTTGTTAAATGTTGATATAATGTGTTTTTCTTGTTCTTTTCTCCCCTCTCTCTGTTTTTACAGCTGTACTTTAGCAGCAGGTCATCTCACTGTTCTGCTCTTGTATGGCTCACTTTGCACAAAACTGATGTATCATTTCAGTTTAACACAGATGAAAAACATTCATGGGTTTGGCTGTGAGGGGGAACTTCTTTGATAAACCTTATGGAGTTGAATTTGTACATGCAATGTGATGTTGCACACCTGAACCTACAAAGATTAACACTCTACCTCTTTTCCTAAATAGTGTTGTGGGGGTTAATTTATCCCTCTGTGTCTGCGATTCGGTTGTACAGGACAAGTCCAGACAGGCGACTGACAACTGAAACACACTGTAGAGGGATCTACACAACCCACAAAAAGGGTTATTTTCACTAGAGCAAGAAGGTCTAAGAAAACAAAATGAGAAGAGGAAAGACAAACACGTCCTTGACAAAATTCTCTTCTTTGTTGAATCAAAGCAAGAGAGGATAAAAGAAACACCCATCAAAACACCCATTCATGAAACATGCCAGCTCTGGGGGCTTGTGCTGGAGGGTGGGAGGTGTGGTTACAGATAAAGAAATGGCACATGTGTAGGCTACAGAGAACTAACCTGTGCTGTAGTTCCCTTACTCTTTTCCCCTCCATTACTCCCTCTCCATGTGTACATGAGAGGACCTAGCTGGCTGGAAGCTCTCCCAGGACCCAGATGCTCTCTGTCAACACCAAGATTCCAGAAAGGAAGCAGGGCTTTACAGCAGCAAGCTGTACACACAGCCAGGACCTGCAAAGACCAGGAGCCAGGAGAGAAAAACCTGCTCCATGTAAACACAGACCTCCCTGTCTCCCATCTGAGCCACTGGTTCTGCTTCCTCGCTCAGGATGGGCATGGTTCAGAGGAAGAGTCATTTCAGAGTAAGCTAGCAGCAATAAAGTCCTGGGAGTGGGGAATGAGCCACAGAGTTCCTCTGGCCTCGCTAGGCCCCCTTGCTGCCTGCCACCATTCAGAGGTAAATAGCTATTGGCTGCTCAATAAGTGGCTTCAGTGGAATGGAGTGAGGGGCCTTTTTTTCTCCACACTCTCCCAGCCTTGACAAGCATGTATTGACAGAGCAGTTACACACTAACCCATTGGGGGAAATCCTCCACATTGTGCCCCAGGCATCTGATAAATAGAACTCATACAGTACCTGTAAGCATGATCTCCTAGGCATGGACACAGAAAAATACATTTGTGCATACACAGCTCAATACTACCACACTTACACATACATAATAGAGGAGAATGGGGGTCTTATGATACATCATTTGATGTACAAATACAGGAGAAGAAAGATTAAAAGAAGAAAAGTGTTTTTTTCTTTTACAAAGAAGTATAATGTTTAATCAACAGTGTGTTTCCAACACTGGGTTTTTCACAGCTTTCATGAAAACAAAAATGCAAGAGACTGTGCCTCAAGATGCTGCAGATTACAAGAAGAAAATTTGAAATGAAGCAAAGTTCATCAACAATGTCTTCATGTCATATCAATATTAGCATTAAAATGCTGCATATTACAGTTCCCATACAACAAAAAATGATATTACCTGGTTATTAAGGACTTCAGAAGTATTTTATTCCAGTATAACCTCTATTAAAAAGGTAAAAGGGGAACAAAAGACAGCAAAGAGTGACATGTCAGAATAGATAACAGTCTGCAGTTGGACTGAAACATCAGACAAGGTCATTGTCAGTTGTTAGACATCCACTGACATATATATACATATCTATATTGTTCCAGCCACTAGAGCCACAGGCCATACGAGAGCCACCACTGTCCAAGAGAGGAGTCATTGTCAGGGTAGGAAAGGAGGAGTCAGCAATTCAGCCTCCAACATTGGGGTGGAGCTATCCTGTCTCGCCCTCTCCTTCCCCTCCACCCCTTTCATGTCCGACCCACTGCTGATAAATAGCTAGGGGTGCAGCACTTGCTTTCACTTTGTGATATGATGTCAGTAACCTTCATTGATCTGCTGGCGGGTAGGCAGGCCTTATCACTGCCTCTCCCTTGTGATATACTGTGATCCAGGGCCCTGACTGCTTTTTAATACACTGCACTTTAGGTAACGGTGTCGTAGGCTAACCACCCCGACTACTAACACCTGAGGCCGTATTTTACAGCAGAGCTGTGATGGCCAGAGAGATAACAGAGAAACTCGCTCTGGGAGAGCTTGCCAGCAAAATGATAACGCTGGATAAAAAAGGAAAAGTAGAGTGTGATTTGTGAGGAAAACTGCATTCTGATCAGATATTTTGGCACACATTCATATGCTGCCAAGAAGCATGGAGAAGAGAGGCAATCTACCAAATTAAAACCCTGCAAACTAAGCATTGTAAAGACTCGTGTTATCCCTCATCAAGGCTATCAACCCTTTACAATCCCCACCTTAAAGCGTGATAGTCCTCTCTTGTCTCCAGTTGGAACCTTTCGATCTCTACTTTGTCAGAAGCTCCACCTGTGCTGTATTTCTAAGTCTAATCAACCAACTCTGTCAGATCATAGAGCTTGTGTTGACAGAGCACAAGGCTCTTTCCAGGGTTGAATTAGTGTTGACAGCTACTTCCTCACACCAGATTTATACTTATATGCGTTTGCACTAAGATAACACCTGAGCTGATTGGTAGGAGTTGGCCCCATATCAAGTGAAGGTTTTTATTTATTTATTTCTATTTAATTTTTTTAAAGGTGCCTGTTATAACACTGGTACAGCAGATTATGCGTAACAGAAAAGATTTGAAGCTGAATATTTGACAGCAATGGCCCAAGATATAACAACATGAAACAATAGGCCTGTATAAGTTAGTTAAATAAAATGCAAGCAACACATTCTTCTTACAAAAAGAAAAGTTCTATTTAACTTATAAGTATAACTTATAAGTATAACAGAGGCACGCTCCAGCTAACCACCACCCCCGTGTATATGGGTTGAAGAAGGCTGCAGATAAAGGAGACTGGACGACTAGCAGGAGAATTATCCCAAGTATTGATTTTAGCTGTTGGGTATTACAGAAGGAAACAGCGGGTTTATCAGGCCAGGATCCCTCTGCACTTTCACTAACTAAACGAGTATTTTCCAGGCTTATCAGGCAAAAAGCCTATTACTGATGTTCTCAGCCTCCCCCACTACTAGACAAAGAGAGAGGTTGGCCACTATTATGTATCCACTGGATGGGTTGGGTTGCATTCTTTTTGGGACATCTAACACTTATCCAGCACTTTAACAACCAAAAATACACTCACTGCCAACATAATTCTCCTTAAGAGTATTGCACATTTTATTATATTTATATAAATTAACAGTCATCTGCTAATGGACTTGTAACCTCAACTATCGCCTCTCCATCTTTATCTCTCACTATCTGCCTGTGTCTCTGGGTCAATGTCATTTCTATGGCTTCTGTATATGAGGTCTATATCCAGAGATAAAAGGAAGTGCTATAATCCCAGAGAAGGGGCCTAATTCCAGTCTCAGTCACAAAGACAAAGGTATACGTTTTAATTACAAACTAAAAGATCCACACTGATACCTGTGAATGCACCTATCCCAGCATCCTCAGTCAGAATGTCTTTTTATCTGTGAAGTGGAAAGAAAGCCCTGATCTCTGTATGCATGCCGCTCCGTATCAGCTGGTGTGAATTAAAAGCGCTATCATTATTTTGAGATGAAATTATGCCCACAGACATCTTGAATGTATACCCATTTCCCAATATTAATAATGAACAAGAGTAGAGACAGAGAAAATTTCCCCC
This sequence comes from Arrhamphus sclerolepis, assembly GCA_037176975.1. NCBI lineage: Eukaryota > Metazoa > Chordata > Actinopteri > Beloniformes > Hemiramphidae > Arrhamphus > Arrhamphus sclerolepis. The sequence continues at coordinate 9,983,692 of JBAMYA010000018.1, forward strand.
AGCAATTACTGTGGAAATCCATAAACTGATCAATGTGCAATTCCAAGGATTGTCTTAATACATATAAAATATATACACACCACATGTGCGTATGAATGTGCATGAATTTATTGTGGCGTAAAATGACCTCAATAAGATGACAATATTATTGAAGAAATAAAATCTGAGTGTAATGATTTAGATATTTCATCACAGGCCGCAATGAAAGGAAGTGATTAACACTCAGCAAGAAAGAGAAGGAGGAGGAGTGGGAAGAGAAAGGAATATTGACAAGACAGAGCAAGACAAACTGCTTAACAGAACAAAATGATAAAGAAATAAAACTATTTCCCATTGGGTTAGCTAGACTAAAAGTGCATCATGGAATAATGAAGACTCTTTGGATAAATATGTCCACAAGATGCCTTAAAGTGTGTTAGTCAAAACCAGTCTGATTCTAACTACAAGTAAAGCTCCACTGTGTCACCACAAACTCTTTGCATGTTCTGCACAACCACCCATGTGGTGCTCCACCAACCCAAGTGGGGAAGAGTGGCATCTGCAGAGACGGAAGAGGACAGAGTCATGGTTTAACTTGGCACCCATGAAGGGGCAGTGCTCATCTGCCCACCGACCCGGCTTTATGTCTCCAAGTCAGCCTTGTAATTTGCTTGGAGCGCAGATAAATCTTATCTCAGAGACCTGATTAAGTTTTTAATTTACACTCCAATCAATAGCCCAGGTCTATTGGCAATGTGTCTAAAACTCTATTTACCAAAGGATTCCCTGCTATCAATTGATCAAGGACCCGGCAGCCATAAATTATGGGAACACGTGTGTGAGAGAGCGAGAGAGCAAGACAGAGAAGTGGTGAGAAAGTGGCTCAAGAGCCAGACATGGAAAGAGCTGGGACACATTTGGGTGATTTTTAGCAAAGACCGGAGCCTACTTCTGCCTGCTTCCACACACTCAATATAGGCTGGTGCTCAGGAGCTGCAAAAACACACTTCTCTCCTTAATACGCTTCAAAAACATGTGGCTCAACCTGCAGTGAACCCAAAGGCAGAAAGAACTGAAACGTGAACAAGCAGGGACACCACTGAAAGTATTCATCTCTGACACCCACATGACTTTCCAAAGATTTGCACACAGAAAGTGACCATGCTAAATGTCTGGACAAGAGACCCACTCCCATTTCCGGCCCTTTCTGCATGAGTCCCATTATCTGTTTACAGTGCCTCCTTCCCCCACTGGGGTTGTCCAAATAAATAAATAAATAAATAAAAAGAAAAAAAAAGGAAACTGGGGTTTGGGTCCCCCAAACAGAAATTCAAACATCATGCTCTGCAGCACTCTGACAAAAACTGAAAAAAAGAATTTACCCAGCTATGACATTGAAGAAAACAACAGTTTTTATGCTATCTTTAACTGGTCAAATTGAAAGGAAAGCAGGAAGCCACAGTAAACGATCAGAGCTATAAAGCTAATATTCAGTAAAGAATCAAACACAGTACCATACTGGTTTAGAGTTAGAGGATACAGATACAGTTCAGAATCCTGTCTGCTGTTCCCATGCAGAGGAAGCGAAGGGGAGGGAAAGGAGGGCAGCGTTATCACCGTGGAGAAAGTGTCATCATGCCGGTTCTGCTCTGACCCTGCTGACTCGCTGATTCCTTAACATGAGATCATTTTGGACAGCTGACCTCAATATCACCATGCTCTGAGGATGAAACTGATCCAGTGGAGCTTCTTATTCCCTGATTCCAAAACATAAGTAGGATGCTCATTTAGCAGCCACATACGCAAATGTTTACCTTTATCACTTCACCACCATTTACAAAAATTACAAAGAGAAAATAAACCAGGCTTCACAAGATAATAACGTGCTTCATTTTGCTCTTTGCCTCACTCCCTTACAGTCTTGATATCTGAGCAGATAATGCGCAATTTTGTGATCAAAAGTAAGAAACTATTTTTCTTAGTTTATCAACAGGTCAGCCAAACCAGCACTGTGTGTTTTCCAGCTTGTACTTAAAATTACTACACACAATAATAAGCCAGAAAAATATTGTTGTAACAAATGTTTGGGCGGATGTTATGCACTACTTTATCATTAGTGGAGAAGCTGTCTGGTAAAATCAGGCATAAGCATGTGTCAGAATTACATGTAATTATAGTTGGAAAAACTTCCGCATGAGAGTATGAATCACCTCTGCAGCTGGCTGGCGTGGCAGGAGAGAAAACAGTACCCTGCTATCCTCACCTTCATAACTGCAGTGGGGGAGGGGAGCAAACCATGGGAGACATGCAGTCTAAAGAAGACAGACAGGCTCATACTAAGCCTGAGAGCCCAACTTGCTGGTCCTCTGCAGGATTATCTAAAGAGCCACCGACGGATATGTGTAATCAGCCCCATCCCCATGTTTCTCTCTCACTCTCTGCCTCTCTGGCTAATGTCTCCGCCTGATTCGATTGAGGCAATTAGGCAGTAATCTATAGAGCTAGGGAGTGATGGAAACATTTCCCACTGTCCTCCTCATGTTTCTCAGAGCTGCTATAATTAGCTAACTTTGTTTCTCATTAAACATCAGAGGAGTATTTACATACCCAGATCCAATTTGGCTCTGTAGAGCCCATTCCTTTTAAACCATCGTGAAATCCTGAAACATGTCTGTAAACAAAGGAATGAGGGAGCTGTAATCTGCAATTATTTCAAACAAACATTTATATACTATATTGGTAAGACGCAATGAATCCAGAATGTACAGGATATGAAAAATGTCAAAAGGGTGAGTACAGGACAGCTTGGATGATGATTCTCGTGGATTGTGTCGTTGTTGATGTATAGCTGAAGCTTGGTTGATATTAAGTTTGACCTTACAAACGGAAGACATCTTTCAGTCTTTTGTTTCATCAAACCATCAAAGAACTAAAATGACTGGCTCACTTCTATTTGCCTGTTGCTCATAGTCACTCAAAATCACTTTTACAGGAACTAAAACAGCGAACAGGAACATTTAACAAACCTGGACAGTTTTTAATCTTCTCATCTGCCTAAACGGTTAACATTCCTCGGTCTAAGTCTGAACATTATACTAATATTAGATTAAAAGCAAAAAGCCACCTAAAATTGCACTTCTCTGTAATAGGTTTTACTACGTAGACAATGTCATTCTCATAAATATTTGGCCATTTCAAACCAAGTGGAACTCAATGTTCAGTAAGAATAAACAGACAATAAAGACTATTGTACAGTTATGGTTTAACTCAGAGTCACTTTCACCAGTATCAAACAAACAATGTTCCTTTAAAAAAACAAAAAACAACAACAGCAATAATTATAATAATCTGTATTGATATTTAATACTAAAGTAATGTAGAAAAATCATGGAAACATTCATTCAGGAAAGACTGCTCAATAATCAGCTTCACTGGAATACAAACACCCTGTTGAGCTAATCCATAGAGTTCAGTGGAAGGGACAGATGATATCAAAAGATCAACACACTCTTTAAAACCGAAGCCTTTAGCAGATCGGGGAACTAGTCACAGTAGTACACCATTTGTAAACTTTTCAGGTCACATGCAAAGCAGCATGGATCACTTTATGTTCCTATGGTAAGAAAGATCCTGCTTTGCAAATGTAGCCACGATTGATCATGGTCATTGTTTCAACATTAACAGAAAGTGTGTGAGAGTGAGTGAGGGCTTTGTTTTTGTTTTATGTGGATGGGGGGGGGGTTTACCATAGGAGGAAATATAGTTGAGGACTTTGGATGCGTTAGTGTAGCTTTAATTGTTAGGTTATTTTTCAGTTGTAACTACATCAATATCCTACATACCAAATGAACACAATGAGCTGTAACTTCATACTAAAACTTCTTACTTTGTGACTCTGCTGGATATTTCACACACATTACATTCGTCTGTAGGCCTGTGAATTTCAACTTCCCTTCCTTGGTACCTAGTGAATTCCTAAAACTAATTTCTGTTCCTCAAATTGAGATATTTACAAGTTCTGCAATGCCTTAAAATTGTAGCCCCCCACATTTTTGCCTCTTTTCATATGCGTGGCTGTAGCGATATGCAAAGCGGCCCTACCTCTATAACTCCATGGCTCACCAGGCTGCAGTAGCTCACTCTTCACTCCTCTAAAACAATCTCACTGTGGCCTGACAGTCATAACAAACATGAGCTACACGTTAAGTAATAATGTGTCGCTATTGTTAAATGAGCTATGCTTCCCTACTAAATCTCTGACAAGTCCCATGACTCTCACCCCACAAGTCATTGGGATTGGTTTCTTAGATTTGTGATATATTAAGTACTGTCAGAATAAATGCAACTTTGTGACTGTTGCAGCTCATATGTTCTCCAACTCATTTTGCTCATATTATATGCTCTATTGTGAGAAAAAAACAAAAAAACAAACAAAACACTGGACATCTTTCCATGACTGAAAACTTGATTTTTCACTGGTTTACCTTACTGTACACCAAAGAAAAGCACCCATATTTTCATATTCAAGCCACTAAAGGTGAGTTTGGTGCCGAAAAATATCAAGAGATTTGAGCAGTGAGATTTTTAATTTAAGTACAATATAGACATATCTAGATTTCCAATGTAAAAATAATACAGATAAACAGAATTCTGACTCTAATCGTACAGTTTTGATAATTTGGATGTGGAAAAAGCACACAGACGTTCTATCTCATCTTCTGCTCATCTATACTGTGGAGTTGCTTGAATACATATGTGGGAGTACAGCCATCATTGAAAAAGGAGTAATTCAATCAGCAGCATTCCAATGTAACTCACTTTATGAATTGTGCTTTACCAGTAGTTCACCTTTAGGAAAACAGAAACTACCTCAGCAGTAAGTTTCTTTCAACTCTCCTGCTTGGTAAGGCAGTTCATAAAATTCTAATAAAAGCTGTTGGTTAACACTATAATCATTACAGATCTTACCCTAACAGGTATGGTTCCTTTCCCTGACGTTCCAGGGAAAGAAAAAGCTACTCACGTCATGCTTAGCGGGATGCAAATTCCTGCATTTAAGGTTTAACTCACGAGTGACAACACTTTTATACAGAGTGTATGAGCACACATGTGCACATTAATTATTAGTGGAATGCATAAGTAAACAGTGTGAAGGGCAGGGCTGTGTGTAGAAGTCCAGATGGACTGGCAGGGAGGCTTGTCCTGGGAAAAAAAAAAAAAAAAAAAAACTTGCACCCCTCCTTTGCTCCACTCTGGCCCTGTGTGCAGGACTGCAGCTAGTCTGGCCTGAGCAGCAGAGGGTTAACTGCACTGCCCAGTCACAGGCGTGAAGTGAAACAATGAAATAATGGCAGGGAGTGAATGCTCAAAGGCAGGGGGCACAGTGGGTGTGGGAGGGCGGGCGCTCACCATAGGCTCCTGCAGATGTTGCAGAGCTTCTGCGGGTCACACAATCCCAAGTATTAGCATTCCTGATAGAGGGAGCCTGGATGAGGGAGCTGAATGCCTTTTTCAACTCTGTCAAAGTTTGAACACACTGCAGAAGCAAAGCAGTAGGACAGGAATCCCAGAAATTTGGTCAGGAAAAGTGGAAAGAAGTGTTTAGTAAAGGGAGGGCACCCACAAAGGCATCTATTTTAGGGAGACTTAGCTAAAAAAAATGGCAAAATGCTAAAATCAGGAGAGAGACAAAAAATGATTTGAAATAATAATGAAATAATATTGAAAGACAAATTCTATCAAATTATCTAAACATCTAATGAGCTGAACACACAACAAAAAAAATGAGGCATGTTATAATGTATTGGTTTTGTGAACATGGCAGAGGGAGTCTGTATATGAAACAAAGATTTTTATTTGCAGCTGAATGAGTGACAGAGCAAAGACAAACAGCTTTTTTTCCCCCCTTTTGTATGTCTGCATAAGTGAGGAAGAGTGGGAGAGAACAGAAACAAAAGCTTTTCAGAGAGTATGTGTGCTGTCCTGTCCTTTTTTCCCAGGACAGAGGTCTAGAGAGGACTCATATTTCTAGCTGCTGTCAGGCCAGGGTGAGAGGCAGAGACAGCAAGGGCCAGCTGTTTTCTATGAAGTAGCCTGGCTCCCTCAAACATGGCCTTTGATCCGCTTTGGTTTCTTTGGTCGGCCAATCTGCCACCTTCCCACCCGTGCATATGTTTGTATGTGTGTATGTATGTATAAATGTATGTATGTATGTATGTATGTATGTGTGTGTTGGGGGGTGGGTGTATTGTAATTAACATGGTAAATGGCACAAGTTGTGGCAAAACATGGAACCAACTCTGAAACTTAAGCAGTATAATGAAGTGAAAAGAAACACAAAACCAGGGTCTTTGCTCTCTTCCTCTCTTTTTGTTTTAACACAAGGCATTATTTCACAGGAATGCAGCCAAGCCAGTCTTATACTGTTGTGCACTCAGCAGAGTAGTAGAGGTTTTTTTTCAGAGAGGAGAAACTGAACAATAAACCATCTATATTTTGATAGACAATGATTAAAAATACAGTAATAACAAACGTTCTACAGAGGGACACAACAGTATCGTAACTGTAGGTAATGCAGATAGTTAGATTTTTACAACAGAAGCCGTGTGGCCTGTCTCTGTCAAAACTAGACAGTTTTGAAACCTGTGTTCACTCACAGAATTCAGGGAATCCAACAGATGTAAGCAAAAATCCTTCTGAAGCAAACACAATGAGATCAATGAGTTCTCTGCAAGAGGAAAAAAAAGTGCACTTGAGCCCAAACAATGTTTTTCCAAAGCTTCTACACCAAATACTTTTATTACCTTAACATATCCAAACTTGTGGGCAACTTTCTAAACCAGACAGGGACTCAAACTCGGGTTTCCTGGCAGAAAGTTCTTTGTTTATCCTCTGTCTCCTTTCAAACCACCAAATATTGATTTTGTTTTCTGTAAAAGCCCTCACCTGGCAAAAAGCAGGAGAAAAAAATGCTTAAGGATACATGCTGTATTGAAATGTAAGAAAGGAACAAGTTGAGGGTGTGAATGGGCTTTTTCACTTGTGATATTCAAAATAATCTTTTTTTCAATTATGGCACACTACGTTCACATTTTCAAACTCAAGCAATAGTTTTATTAGTACTTCTAGAATCTAGTTCAACATATTAAAAAAATGTGGACTTTAATGTATTATAATGTTGTATGCAGGATATTGTAATACAAGTTCGGGCAGGGTAACGCACAGCTGTAAAATACTCAGTGAACCCTGCTGTCATTGTCCTTAGTTCCCTGACAACAAAGAGATGAAAAAAATGGGCAAAGAAAATGAGAGTACACACAAACCTTCATATGTGACATTTAAGGGAGGTGTACCTTTGTCCCCAACCAATAACTATCAGTCACTCCACAAGTTAATATTTGCTTCTGTCTTCTCATAAATTTGCATTGCATTAGAACCTGACCTAAATGCATTTTTATCACCCGTAGTAATTAGCTGAGCATTGGTTGTAAGAGAGAGCGAGAGTGCGATGGGGCTGAATACTTCCTGAATGTGTGGTTACTGAACGAAAGCTACAGAGGGGATGGCTACAGAGTGGAGCAGAGCTGGGCCACCAGATGAAAGAGGAAGTAAACATGGCCAGAGTGCTGCCTCTTTAATCTGCTACATTAACTCCAGCACCACAAGGGGAGGAGCCAGCAAGCAGGCAAACGGCACAGCCATACAAAAGGGGAGTGTCAATGAGGGGGTAATAAGGAAAGACAATGAGTAAACAAGCAAGGGTAGTCCAGGCCTGCCGTGTTAGAAGCTCCCTGTTTCTCACTGACTGGCACACACAAAGGCCCTGCTGTAATTAGCCACCCCAATAGGTTGTTTAACATTTGCATATAAATGCCCTCACAGGCAAACGCTAAATACGCTGACACAAGCCATGCCCAAAACAGACGTTCGCCACACCTCTACCCCTCCAGGAGGTCTCAGGGGTCCACTTATGCTGGGGTGCCCCCTCCCTCTGCCTTGTGCTTGTACCCACTACAGGCAAGCTGGCATCCATGACAAAAAAAAAAAGACGGCGAGTACACCATAATGTGGGTGCTCTGTTCTCGTTTTTTGAGGGATTGTGAAACACTGTAGCCAGGCTTCCTGTTGAAGGCCCACACATACCCATCTGTCATGTGAAAGTGCCTTTTGCCCTGACCACAAGACTCAACGGGACAGTACGTGCAGGTGTCAGTCATATATATGAATATATATATATATATATATATATATATGTACACACACACACACACACACACACACACACACACACACACACACATTATTCTCAACAGACATTCCACTCATATCTTACCCTCCATTCTGTGTCCCTCAGGGGCCA
>JBAMYA010000018.1:9992129-10012473 GCA_037176975.1 Arrhamphus sclerolepis
ATATATATATATATATATATATATATATATATATACACACACACACACACACACACACACACACACACACACACACATATATAGCGGAGATTATGTGGGAAAACGTGGGAAACAAATGATGGTTCATGGTCAGGTTTAAAACATACAGGCTTCTTTAATGTATCCTGTTTGGCAAAAAAGGAGAAGATTTCTATCTGTGGAAAGGAAGATTCAAGTGGTAGATTGCATACAGAACCAGACTACATTCACAAAATATGTTTAAATACATTCTCATATTTTCTGCACATTGAATTGAATGCATTAGTGTTAGAGTGTTTTCATATGGCCTCTATTTCAGCTCCATAATTCATCCTGTGTGTACTGTTGTTTTGACAATGGCAAGTCAAAGAAAAAAAAAATACAGAAAGGAAGGAAGTGATGAGACTGGTGTGTGCCTTCCCCTGCCCTGACCACGTCCTCTCTCTTTTCTCTCCTTTAAACCCATATTCTCTCCAGTGTAAACAACGGCTGTGTCATCCCCACACTCATCCTGCTCCTGGTACTGCGAGGAGGAAGAGACTCCTGCGCCATACAAGGGCTAATTCCTGTGTTAATCCTCAACAAAGAGCCCAACTTTACGAGTATATTTTGTTTTTTGGCAATAGGGTTCTGAGCTCTGCTTGTAGCGCACAAAGACAACAGGGCAGTAAAAGAAAAAGAAAAAAAAAAAAAAAAAAAACACCAACTGCTGAACACTTGGTTTTCACCTGCCATACAGCCTGTTGTTCCCCATCAGGGCATGATCCAACATGAGGAAACACCTGGTTATAACAAAAAGCAGTCTGTATGAAGAGTAGTTTGCCTGAGTTACAGGGCTGACTGGGTGTAAAGAAGGTATGATGCCCAAATAACACGAGTATATATATGTAGGCTATACGAAAATACGTTTTAATGTTGCTCTTAGGTAGTGGGGAGGGGAGGTGTTGAGCATACATCTTGCCAATGGTATGGAACTTTACATGTGAAAAGAAAAAAAAAAAAAAAAAACAGTTGTAACCGTCAGTATCAGTTTTGGGCCTAGCTATTACCTCAGAGTGACTTCCTATAAGTGGTCAGGGTGTATTTTGTTTTAGTGCTTCACCCAACAATGCACACACACCGTTTGCCCACCACATGGGTGAAACAGAAATGTCAGATGTTCAACTCTACCAGAAAAAGAGCAGAAAATGTCACTTTTAATTCAACTTAAACCAAGGCTTACCAGACTTGCAGGCGTACAGCAGATGATGAGGTGGAATGGGGGGGGATGTTTTAAACCCAATCTGTGATTATAAATATACATAATGCTTTCTTAGGCCGGTGTTAACCTTCCCGTTCAGCTGCACAACGAATAGCTGCATGAACTAGCCTGGGGACCCAATCTTCATTCATTAAACAGAAGGGAAAATGAAATCCATGGTGACCAGACGAGGCAGATGACGTCACAAAGCCGAGGTCACAAGTCTGTTACAACCGTGTAGCCCCGTGTCAGTCCCACGGGACCTCCCCCACCCTCTCCAGTCTATTGGCTAAACCCAAACGCCGTAGTACTGAACATTACAATTCAAACAGTCAAGGATGGTTTTATGTCAAATCCGTAAACACCGTGGTGTGTCGCCGTCATGAGACGTCAGCAGTTGGCTACAGTGCAGCAGACAGAGCATTAAATGCAAGAGCGGTGGAGGTGCGAGGACACAAATACAAGAACTGCCATTGAACTGGTTACATTTATAAGCATTTTTATTCACTGTATTCATGTATGAATGGTAGGGAGTAGAAGAGAGTATGTCCCCTCCTCCTCAGGCTACACACACACACACACACACACACACACACACATACAAATATCCAGTTTTCGGTGATGCTTTGTGGGAGTCTGCTTCGCTCTAATCAATTTATTATGAGGCACCAAAGTCCTAATGTTTGTTCATTTAACACAGCGAAAATGAGAAACAGCATTTGTTTTTGGTACACTGAGACCTCGAATAAAACCCACACTTGCTTCATGACGGTTTGAGGCAAGTGGGGATAAGGGGGAAGCAAAGGCACACAAGATGCAGACACCCCCATGAATCATACAAAAGGTGTAATAATGTGGCTTTAAGGAAATGTTGCTTTAATTGCAGTTTGGCGCAACATTTAATGCAGACTGCATGACACCCGGTGTGAATGGTTTACACTTAGGACAGTGCCAATTACAATTCAGCCAATCAGAAATCTTTCATAAATCCACCGACATGCTCACTGGAACAGCTAGATGCTTATTTGACGAGGTGAGATGGGAGGGGATAGCGAGAGACGCGCATGTAGTATATCTTCTTTTTAATTACAATGTCTGCAGAGGTAGGACTCCACTATCAACAATCATCTGTGCAATCAAACACAATAGTACCAACACTGCATTATAATATATGCTCAAATTGTAAAACAAAATTATTATTTGGAGTATTTGGATCATTGTTCCTTGTAATACATCTAAAAAAGTAAAATAACAGAGCAGTGGACAGCTTAAGAGCTGAGCGGTCTAAATCTTCAGGCTATCATTCTTTTGGCAGCTATAACAGCAAGACCTCCTCATTCGATTTTATAATGCCGATCAGGTGGTGGTTTTGGTCAGATCAGCATAAATATTTATTGGTATTCACAGAGCCAGATACACATCACTGAATATTAAGAATAATATTCAATTCTATTCCCATTTTGCTGAATGTAAAGTTCCAGTACTTCATCATTTTCATAGATCATAAAAATATAAAATGTGCTTTGTGTGTGTGTGTGTGTGTGTTTCTTCCAAGAAGCCAGCACTTTCTCACTCATTTTTAACAATGCAGGTGCTAAAAAGACTGTCACATTTATCTTCTATAATATATTCTGCTCATGTGAATTGTGTGCAAAGCTGTGGCACAACTAAAATTAAGTGAAATACTATTTGGGAGCTTGCACTTTCCTGTAGAGAAACTAGTAGATGCAAGCTTATTCTGACAAAGACTAGCCATGCATGAGTGATAAAAATTTGTTGCTATGATAAATTCATTGTGCACTGTAAAGTTCTGTACACAGAAACAGAGAAAAAAAAATATCGGCAGAAGCTGTTAGAGAGCTAACATCACTACGGAGGGTACAGCTCTTAGAGGCCATTTTATTGCTTTGCTGTGGTCAAGTGAGGTGCGCCGAGCTCAATTCCACCACAACAATGGCAAAGAGGGCCGCAGAGACAAAAGAAGGCTATTCTTGCTCCTTAACCCCTTCACTACTGGCAGATCAGAGGCCCAGGGCACTGAGCAAACAGTACAAGGCCACCACAGGGGAAAATAGAGAATGAACAGTCCCAGACTGCAGAATACACCGATGACAACACCTCACAATATACAGATGTGATTAACTATTTACACAGTTAAAAAAACATTGAATTCACATAATCCTGAAAAAATCTATTAGTGGGCAGACGAAGTGTGATATATTTTATTTTCTGAGCAATAGAAAGCTTCGGAGCTTCACCTCAGCTCTGCCTCACACTGAGAACACACTGCAGCCTTCTGTCTGCATCTTCCCATCTCTGCCTCTCTCTCCCCTCTTCTCTCTCCTCAGCTTGGAGCATGGATGGCCTATTACACATTTGCAAGTGAATCACTTTTTCTTTTTTTTCTTTTTTTTTTGAGATTTGTGGGTGCGTGTTTAAAAAAAAGAGAGAGAGAGAAACAGGGTGTGGAGGGAAAGGGTGCTCCTGCCATCGCTTTTTTCTTTTCTTCTCTCCATAATCCCAAGGAGGATAAGCTGTGAGGTACACAGAGAGGAAGTGGCACAGACTTGCTGGGGTCCAGCACATCCCAGCAGTGCATTCCTGCAGCCTGGCTATCAAACATATAGACAGAGACAGACTAAACCCATCTCAGATGTACACAAGAACCGTTACAACCACAGCGAGGACTGGATCCATGGTTTACAAGGACCGTGAACTGAAATCAGTGGCACAAATATAAAATCAAAAATATCATAACATTTGCCAGAATACCTGACCCGTTCCACATATGTCATTTAGCAAAGCAACCATTCCCACTATCTTTAAAAGCAATCATGAGAAAATTGCAAATGTGAATGATTAATTTAGCAGACTATATTCATTTTACGTTGAAGTTTTCAGTCTTTCCAATCCAGCTCACTAACCAACAGCTAGACTGACACACATATGACACGGTGCCAAAACAAGGTATGATGTCACAGCTGTAAATGAGATACAAAAACATCATACGTGTGGTGTGAAGCACAAGTCATACGACTGCATCAACATGGACCTTCTGTTAAAGCAAAATTAAATTTCTTCAGGTGATAAAAATGATTAAAATTGTTGTTTGACCCTTGTTACACGAGTATGCTTTTCTTTCCATATAAATATTTGGAATTGCATTTTAAAAATAAATAATATTTATGAAATAAGAAAGGGGGAACTGCACTGTCAATATGTTAAACCTGTCACCCTCACTCTCTCCAAAACCCAGACGCGCGCACAGGCACACACTTACATTTTGATTACACAATGCAGATTTCACAGACACAGATAAACAATGTGAGGGCAGTTATCACTCTGCAGTGCACAGTAACACAGAGGAAGAGGAAAAGCATGACAAAGAAATAGGGGAGGACAAGAAGACGGCGTGTGTGTCGTCAGAGTCACAGGCCAGAGGGGCCCACGTATTGTTCCAGGGCTCAGCATAGGGAGAAAAAGGCGACCTGGGCCGCCTCTGTCTAAGCGTCCTCCATGTTTTATGCATTCTGTCCTTTGTGATGATAAGCACCAGTGTGGAGGGTGGAATGTTGGCCTCCAGGGTCCAGGAGAAGGGTGGGCTTATGAGGAGCAGGGGGGCTGGGGTGCTGCTCCGTTAAATTTTGCAGCCCTTGCTGTGCTCCCCATCATCCCTGCCTTACCCGCATGTAGACGTATGCAGCCTATGCAGACACAAAACTGCTGTTCCTCCCATCCTTAAACATAAGAACAAGCTGCTGCTCCTGATGCCTGAAACAGGATACAGTTGGTTATGTCTGCTATGACCCTCTCCCTCTCTCACTCACACACACTTACACAATGCTATCACTCTTGAACAGGCTTGCATCTCGCAGGTCTTCTGCTCACGGTGGATACAGTAATCCAGAAAAAACAGTTTTTAATCAGTTGTAACACTGCGATCTAACAAACAGTCTTGTTTGCTACAAAAGTGAGAAAACATGGAGATTCAAGGACACAGAAACACATTAAAACCGCTATCCGTGACTAAAAGAACTTTAAATTTATTGTTAGTAATAGGCTAAAAAAAAATGTAGAGATATGTCTCACACATTATTGAATTCTATTCTATGATAACAGCAGCCAGTGAAGAAGAGGAAGTAAAAACAGAGGCATTGCTTTGCTTTAAAATACATTTCTTAAAGTTAAAGTTAAAGATTTTTTTCTCCTCCTCACCTGTCAGCTATCTGTATGACTGAGTATGTTTGCTTTGTCAAAACACCCAAATTTGTTTTAGGTTTTAAAAAAAAATTGTTTTATCTTTTTAAGCCAAAACAGGAGTATTAAATTAAAATCATTGTTTTTAAAAAAAAAAAAAAAAAATTGATACGGTACATTCAAAAGCAAAGGAAATTTGATTTTCAGGATATCTGTGTACCCACAAATCTGAATTAAGCTGCACGTGCATGCATACGGTGACACACACATATAGCTTCTCAATCATAAATCGAGTCAACCACAATAATTTAACCATGACTACTAACAAGATAACATATTGAGAAAGAGCAAACCACAGACAAAAAAGACCCAGAAGCTTCAAGAAGATTAAAAGATGACAATAAAGAGGAAAAAGGGAACGTAATATGAAAAAAGAAAAAAGAAATAAATAAATAACTGTGTGATCTCTGTGGATAAAGAGGGGCCTCTTGGACACCAAGCTCCTGGAATGATTGATAAGAAGATTCATTCACCATGTTAGCATACCTACACACACACACACTCACACACACACACACACACACACTCTTGTCCCTTCCACCATGCCATCCCACTTTTTTGATACTGAGAGCTTAGCTAGGACCACGCCCCCACCCGTCAACCTGCTCCTCTGTGACAGCACGACATCTACACTGGCCTCAGCTGCAGGACAGCTGGAAGAATTGGTCTTCAGCGCAGGATCATTTTGGAAGGCATACATCATATTCAAAGCAAAAATCTGTGTCTGTCGACTGCACTCATTTAAACGTGCACACGACTAGTGGTAGGGATAGACGCTTAATATTTCTGATATCAGAGAATACACATCCACACAAAGGCAGGCTGTGATGCTCTGCCTCTCAAATTTTGGAAGATGCACAGAAAAGGGGAATTCATTTTTAATGCCTGTGATTATTTAGGGAAAAAAAAGAAATTGAAAATAGAAGTAATAACGTCCAGGATTTGAGCAATTTCTTTATTTTATTTATAAAGGGATATTTTATTTAAGAGCATAAATCCATAGATATTTGTTTTCTGCATCCATACATGCATACACTTTGTTAAACAAACCAGCCACACTGCGCTTAATCTCACATGTATAGTCCTAGCCAACAGTTCACCCAAAGAGGGCTCCCTCTGACCGAGGACATGGCAGCAAGCTCCCCTACTGTGCCAGTGCCCAAGCAAGGAGAGGTGGGAGTTATGGAGAGAGATGTGCACAGACACTGAGAATAAGACAGGAAGAAGAAGAGGCAAAGGGAGGAGAAAAGACGATGACAGCCAGAGGCACTGTCTCTCCGTTCTGTGTGTTACCCCTAAAACCATAAAACAAGCCTATCCGTGACGGCTGCGCCTCTCCTCATCTCATTTACCCAACTGGACGCGATGCTTCCACTCAGTCAAATGGCGTCTGGATTCTTTGAATATACCTGTCATCAAACATTATAACAGACGAGGACCAAGTGCAAACACTGGACAACTGTTCTGATGCTGTGCAGGACCAATGGCAACTGTGCATCTCCACAGTTATAACTGGCATCTTATAGCAGCATTACAACACCACACATTCCCTCCACATCATAAATAACAATCACAACGGCAACTACACAGCAATAGAACTTAGACCACATGCACCTGCTTTATCAATCAAACTGCTACTTCATCACCAAATGCACAACACTACAGTCCCAAATAAAGCATCTCTAAACAGGATTTGTCACATCTCCAACAAATTAATATAATATCCTTACAATTCTGTTTTTCATGACATGTGACAGTTTTCAACAGCTACTTGATGTTTTTAAATTTCCATCCAATTACAAATAATTAACAGATTCTGATAAAATTTGTCTTCCTTAAAAAAGACATTAAAAATGTGTCTATTCAAATAAAAATATTGTAATTAACACTCATGCAACTAAAGGTTTCTTATTTTAAATAATTATATATATTAAAATGTGTATTGGAAAAATGTAGATGTTATAAAGCTCTGCAAAAAAAAAGAAAAAAAAAGCCTATTTTCAAATATTTTCCCAAAAGGCTGTCTGTGGCAAAGCCATCACTCTAGCGTTTCAATACGATCGGAATACACCGAGTATGAGTCAGAGATGAGCTTGAGATAATACAGCTAGAGAGACTACACACAACACATGATCATATTCTGAAATAGGATACATAAGTAAAGCCAGTGACATTCCCATACTTTTCCCCCCAGAACTGTTATAATTAAACATAAATATGACAATGAGACAAGACAGGAAAACGAGACAGGTGAGATGACAGTAAACATTTCTCCTGTCTTTGTTTTGTAACAGAAAAGGGAGGAGGAGGAGGAGGAGGGTGTTACTGTCAGACAGAGGAAGAAGGGAGATCACTGCTGTTTTGGCACGGCAGCCACGCTGTCCTATAGAACACCTAAAAGGGTCCTGTCACTGCAATCTGACCACACAAAAGTTACTTTTGTAAATATTCAAATAAAACTACAAAATAAAAAGGAAAAAGAGGAAGGAAATCACTGATCACTGATAAAATTCTGTGCTGAGAAGGCCAGTTTCTCTTTTCTCTCACACAGCTAATCTCTGTCTGCATGCTCCTTTCCAATATGAGAAGTAAAGGGATCTGTTTACTTGACCTCTTCCTCTGTGGTCCATAGCTATCTGACCTCTCCGCACTACTTACCTCAAAGCCCCCCCCCCTTTTAGAAGTGTATTTTTTTTCTCACTGCTCTGCAGCACAAAACCAAACTTTAATATAAACATGCCCATAATATATTTGTGTATGCCACCTTTGAAAAAAGCCAGTCTTAATCATGCAGATGCTGACAACCTTAAGCGCTTTGTGTGGCTCCCAAAACATACCAACAACCACCATCACCCTGTTCTAGCAGCCAGAAGTCCACCTCCCCACCCCCTCACTCCCCCCCTTATCCTTCGGCTGTTTGCGAGGGGGTTTCCTCTCTCTTTTTTATCTCTGCACTCACTCCGTGACCCCTGTTCCCCCGTTTCTTGCTGTCTGACCTACACCCCCCTCCATCCACTACCACCACCACCACCCCACCCACACACTCCCAGCTCCTCACCCCCTCTCTCTGTTTTCCCCAACGGTGGGCGCACATATCCTCTTCTTGCCTCTGCTCGCTCGCAAAAACCTTCTCTCTTTTTTTTTCCTTCTCTTTTTTTTCCGTCGCGAAAAATATCCAACACTGACTTAAAAACTGCCGAAGTTATTATTATTTGTTTGTTTTTTTCCTGAGTCTATATAGGTCTATTCATTCATTCAAAAAAAAAAAAAGAAGAAGTTATTTTTTTGGATTAGATTTAAGGATAATTTTGTATTTGATTTGCAACTAAATATTATACGGTGCTAATTGCGTTTTGTTTTTATTCTTCTGCACAGATTCATTTTGGGTGAGTTTAGTACAGGCAGCAATAAACTAGGCCTATATATGTATATGTATATATAGGCTATATATATATATATATACATATACACACACACACACACACACTGTTATTTGGGGTATGTAGAAGTTACCTTGTGTAGTTTGCCTCTAATTTAAGTTAATCTTACAAATGTTAACTGACTAAGCGATGAATAGGCTAAATGCAGGCAAAGACCCGCGGATTTATCCTGGAGCACGCTTAAAGTTACTTTGGAATTATTATATCAGCTTAAGTCAGACTTATAGGGGAGCGTTTTGTCTTCTTTCCGGTCAGCGTTTCTCAGAGAGGAAAAAAAAAATGTTCTTTAGAAAGTCAGATACGGTAGCCAAGTTGTTCGTGGCAGGAGAGCCAACCTCTCTGTCTTCCCTAAACCACATGTCTGCTCTCATTCCCAGGCTGTCCGTGTACGAGGTCCTGCTGATCCGCTCTTGTCATTGAAGGAGACCCGGGGCTCGGTTTTCCCTAAACACACCGCATTCACACAGCACACACGCTCGCAAACACTAAACCCTCTCACGCACGCACACGTCTACACACACACACACACACACACACACACACACACTTGTCGATCGATTTGCATGTGACTTCGCCAGTGAATGAGCGAGAATCGACTTAAAAACAACGCTCGAAAGAGGCAAACAGCTGTGGAAAAAAAATAAATAAAGAAAACGAAAACATGGACAAAGTGGGGTAAAGAGGGAAAGTGTAGCTGGAGGAACTAAAGACAGGGCGGAGGGATTGCACATTTCAGACTGAGACGTGTCGGAGAAGAACAAAAAAATGTCTTTATCCGGAGGAGGATTTTATAAGCACACGACGGTCCTGAAGCCTCTTGGATGTGGCAAGTGCCGAATCTGTCAAAAAAGAAAAAAAAAGAAAAAGAAAACAGAAAGCGAGAGATGTCCTCCTTTCCCCCCCACCCCGGACTCACACGGACCCACAGGCTGGACTTGGAGCCCCTTTCCTGGGCTGCGCTCATGTGGAGCCGCCGCTGCCCTCCGTCAGCTCAACGCAGCGCTTTCTTGTTGCATTTGTGCCTTAAAACACGTTTCTCGACAACCATAAGCCCCGCATGCCTGTTCTCCAGCCCTCCAAAAAAGAAAACAAAAAAACAAAACACATATATGTTTTAAAAGCGTGCTCTTTTTTTCTACGATCAACTGCTTGGAGTGGATCGCTGTCTTGCTCGTTTCTTATCGTCCATTCATGAGGAGGAGAGGACGAACGCTCATGTAAACACAGGTAACGATACGGATAAAAAAAAAAATCAAGAATAAAGACAACTATCTTGCATGAAAATGAACTTGTGATCGCCGAGAATCTCTCAGAATGTGAGAATAGCCAGCTTCGCTTCACGAAAAGCCCGGACAGACAGAGAAGAGAATCAGATAAGTCACAGCGAAAAGAATAGGATCGTGGAAACAGAGAGGAAAAGAGACAAACGCAAAGTTGAAACTTACAATTCCTCGCTGCCGCTTTGTGATCCTCGCTTTTTAATCCAGTATTGAGATGATTTAGCTAAAGATCCCATCAAGGCAGTCTCCTTTTGGTCAGTTTGCGCTTAGGGGTGGCAAAAGAAAGATCACTGTTGTTGCGGTGTGTAAAAACCCGAAGTAGGTACTTTTAGTAGTTAAAGGCAATATAAAAATAATTTGGATGCAAAGCAGCCGATGAGTCTTGTGTTACGGGGAGCGAGGAAGAGGTGAAAGTGAGATCTGATGATTGAAAAGAAAAAACTCTTTGGATCTTTATTCCTGCTAATTAGTTTCCTGCAAAAAATGGCTGTGATTAATTCAGTGCGCATGTGCTTCATTACACAGGCACGAAGGGAAGGGCTAATTAGCCGCCTTCTGGATCAATAAGATTCAGCAAAGGAGAGAGCTGGGAGAGAGAGGGAGGGAGGGAGGGAGAAAGAGAAGGGAGGGAGGGATGGAGGGATAGATACAAGTAGAAAAAAGAGGAAAGTAATGATCAGGAATTGAAAATATGGAATTAAGAACAGCGGAAAGTAAGAGTTTGATTAGACGGAAGACAGTGAAAGTTAATACTGAAGCAGGCGAAGCCTGGCGCTGCAGCCGCAGCTTCTCCTCCGCTCTTTTATACTTTTAAAAACGCTTTTGTCCCGACTCTTGATTTTTTTTTTTTTTTTTAATATATAGGCTATAATAATAATAATGATAATAAAATTCAAATAGACGCAGATTGTGGCGGCCACAAAGCAGTCAAGCGACCAGACTTTATTTAACTCTGTATTTTTTTACTGTCTGACATTCTGCTCGTACCAAAGTCACAGACTGGACTGTGTTTCCGACGAGTTTATACTTTTAAACAACTTACTGAAAAACCATAACTGAGTGAAATGGCTAAAAGGGAAATGTGCTGTTCCTCAGCAGTCCGGACCATAAGCATGAAGGCAGTTGTTTGTAAGCAAATTGCATTTTCCGAAAGAAAAAAAAAAATCACAGAACGTCCAAAGCGATTTTTATATCCAAAAAGTGTACAAGCACATGAGCTGCATGCAGCTCTGCAAAGACCAGAGCTCATCGCAAATACAGTGGCACCTGCATGACTTATTTTCGGGGCAAAGTGTGTATTTGTACCGGTAAAGATATCTTTTGAGTATTAAGAGTAATATGACATACCCAGAGCCAAAAGTTGACATTAAATACACTAGTGTTTACGGATAACTACTGCGTTTTAACTTTATTAAACTTCATATAATCCCACCTGCATGCAGGGTTGTTACATAGTAGATATATAATTGTTTAATGTTCAGATTGTACAACAATATGAATCTAACAGTGACAGGTTTAATGATAAGATAAATGCATAACACAACTTAAAGCAATAGATGCTCCTTAATTCATCAGCGTGCACTCTTGTATTCATTTTGAATAAAATACCAAAATAAAGGGTCGTGATTACTTATATTTAAAGTATTGAAATTCAGCTTTATACGATATTATTAAGATAACAGAGAGTGTAAAAGGCGTCTCAGGTTTGTCAACTCAAAATGTTAGCCTGAATTAAATTAAACGCGTTGCTATTTAACACCGATGATAAAAGAAAATGATTTAAAGATGTGGAGGAATACATAAAACAAAGGTTTAAATATTGTTGTTATTTTTTTCTCTCTCTCTAGTGAAATTGGATAAACTCTTTAGAGCTGCTCTCATTTGCCAAGCCAGTTCAGCTTCTTTTGGAAATACTTGTTGAAGACTCACTGCATTGTATAAGATTGCATTTAATTTTAACTATTTTTTTTTGTTTGTTTGTTTTGTTTAACATGTATGCATGCATTGGACATTTTTTAAATATGAATGTTTGTTTTGAAGCAGACGAGTGAAAGACTTGTAAGTGTATGTGACACAGAAGGGAGATGAACAAGTAGACTATCGTGACATCTTCAACAAAACTACTGAAAATAAAAATATGAATAACACTATTACTCTGTGCTGCTCACAGGTATCTAAAGGTGCTCGGCTCCGGTCTGTCCGCGTTACATGTGTTATAATATGATAGTTATTCTAACAGCCAGATGGTCACTGAGGTATCCCATTTTATCCCATTTCAGGAGCCTCGTGATGATATTTTCTGAAAGTCTTGTTTTAAAAAAATGTTGAGGTTGTCCTCTTTTTTTATGTTTTTTTTTTTGTTTGTTTGTTTTGTTTTTTTCCAAACAATATTTACGTCAAGTGATTCGCCCTCTTTTCTCTGATGTCTCATCACTTCCTCCGAGTGAAAAGATTATATGGAGAGAAAAAAAAAACTCAGTCACTCTTTTGTTATGATAATTTTATTGTTGATTGTCCGAGCAAATGGACAATACTCAGACCTCAGTGTGCACACGTTCCGTGCAAAGACATCACCGTGCAGTCCTGGTCCAGTGAATGCAAGCAGCAGCTTTCACTGATCACACAACGTGTTGTGTTGATTGAAACAACACGGATGTGTTAGTTTGCGTCTTTGTGGTGAATTCCGACGCACAGTTAATAGTTAAATTGCAAATAATACCCGAATCTGAACATTGCCAGTGCATTGTGTGAACAGAAAGTAGTCATTATGCAGCTTTTTGAGAAACGAGTCACATCTGGGTTAATAAAAACGCCTGATATTTATTTGTTCAGATGTGTATAGAAATGCACATAGAGAGCAGATAAATCAAACGCGTGTGTGAGTGTGTGTGTGTATTTAGGTGGAGATTGCACATTGCTGAAATGCTGAAGCCCTTCGTGATGTTGTAGTAGAGAGGGTGGCTGATGAAACAAATAGACTATATTTTATATTTTCCAAAGGTCTTCGACTTAAAGGTTGGAGAGGTTATGAAACCCCCACGGGACACGGCGTCTCTACAGATCCAATAGCACATATTCCTTTGAAGAGTCTATGAAAATCAAACTTCTTACAATGTAGCCTATGTGGCCAGGACCCAACTCCCCTCTTCCATCACGCTCTCCCTCCTCTCTCCTCTCTCACACTGTCTGTCTCCCTCTCCCTTCTGCACAAAAAAAGAAAAAAAGTATGGTGTGCTGTAACACGGCATTTCCTCAGCACTTGCCTTCCACAAGCCGCGACAGGCACTGATACCAGCATCTGCAGCTCAGAATGCCCCTCTCTGAGAACAAAACAAGACAACCGCGTCGCCCGCCGAACGGTTCACATGTTTGCAGTGTGAGAGGCAGTCTGCAGGAATCCGGAGGATTTGCGACGTGCCTGCCCTCTCGGGAAGAAGAGGTTGTAAAAATGAATAGGTTGAAAATAGCGTGCGAGAGGAGTTAAAGGAGCTACGAGATAATAAAAGAGTCTGGTCTAATTTGAGGCTTGTAGGAGGCAGCTTTCAGCCAGTCAGTCGCCCAAAGCCCCAACAATGCAAACTTCACTTTACAAATTAATGCAGAGGCCTGATTGACATTACTCCATCAGTGGCCATATTGAGTGGAGTGCATGGCTAAATCAAAAGAGGGCCTGCCAGACGGAGGCCTTGATGCTTTTAGGGCCTATGCATCAGTGAAAAGAGAAAAAAGGGGGACTGATAGGGTCTGAGGCTTTTGTGTTTCCTGCATTCAATTGCGCCTCTCAGTGGGAAGGATAACTGTCCACGTGCCAGCCTCAATAGGCATACATAGATGAGTGGCATTGCAAATTCAACGCAACCTGTGGCTATGACAGCCCGTGGATGGGACAAAGAAAGGGAGGTGCAGCTTAAATGCAAAATGTTCAGCGGATGTGGGGCTCATGGGAATGTTTGACCATCACCAGAACTGCAAGGAACAAAACAGCGCATTGAGACAGAGGGCGAAGCACCCCATAATCGCTTCAAACGTGCTTTAACCGCTATTCCGTGAATTGTCGCAGAAGCAGCTCACCACTTCTCAAATTTTAGAAATTGTAATATAGCTACTGGAATTAAATTGAATTTTATTTTATAAAGTGGGTTCACGCGGGTTTATGCGAAAAAGCACAAAGGGAAACAGGGGAAATGAGTGGAGTGGAAGTGTTTTAACACGAAAAGCTGCAATCGATATATGAAATATAACTTTATAAAGAGATAATGACCATCATATTTGGATTTGGAGTTTTATAGCGTTCACAGATTGTGATATTAACAATAAGGTTTCCAACCACGTGTTCAGATTGTAGTAACAAAAGGAAAGATTAGACTTTCTGAATGAGATGTTGCCCTGAAAATATTTAAATAAGGGAGGGGGGCAAGAAGCTCAAGGTGGGACAATGATGCTTGAGCAGTTTTTGAATGGCAATAAAAACTCGTAATTTTCTTTAGGTGTGAGCTTAATGAAGATGTCACGTGCAAGGCCTGCTGATTCCTCTCTGGGACCAAAGTTGAACTGCTGATCCCAGCTGAGGCTTCTTGATTCATTTAACCTATTGTTTTTTGTTGTTGTTGTTGTTTGTTTGTTTTCTTTTCAACATATGACTTTGAAGGGTAAACGAATCTTAAAGCATTTATCACTTAAAACAATCATTGTAATAACTGAAATGATTAAGAATAAAGTTTAATCCGAAGTAAAAGAGAATCGGCTGCATGTATAATCGTAAGTATTTATTCATCTTTTTAAAAATTTCCTTCATGATAAAATGCGCTGGAACAGCTAGGGCTGCGCTCTTTACCACCACATCACGCATGAGAGGCTGCTGTCCGGCTCTCCCCGGGTCTGGGGTGGATAGGGCAGCGCAGCCAGGTGCACTGGGAGCGCCCTCTTATGTTCAGTCTGACCACTGGGATCAAGCAGCGCATCAACTCTTTCACAGGAGCCAAGCGCCTGCGGAGCAGCTGGCGTCTGCAGGAGCGCTTTACTTCCCACTTAGCACTATACAGCGTTTTAAAAAAATGTCCAAAATTAAATAATGTAAGCGCTTTTTTGGGGGGTGAGTGGGGGTGGGGTGTTAAAGAGATGAAGGCTTCTCCATAGCGGGATTATCCTAATTTTTTACAGACGCACATTTTGATCAAAAATAATTTATCGATTAATCACAGTGCATGCACTTTTCCAACCTGCTGTACTTTGGAAATGTGTCCCATTAAAGCGAGTGATTGACATGAGCAAATCCCCCAGATGCAACTTGAACTTGGCAAAATTAGCGGGACAAACCACAGATATCAATGTAACTGCCACACGAATCCAGAGAAAATGTTTACTTAAAACGTACACAATTTATTTATTTTTGTTCTATATCTTTAGAGTGTAACAATCTGTGTCTGTCGATGCAGCGTTTTCGTGACAGTCTTAAGCACGTCCCTCGTGGACAGGGGGACAAGTCGCTTTGAAACTCTTGATTTATAACCTGATGTTTGTTCAGCTTTCTTTTCTATTCTAGAATGGGAAATGTTCCACTCACTCTGCATTCGGTTGTGAACACGAGTTTTCTTCCTCTATTTCTTCTTCTTCTTTTCTTAAAAAAAAAAAGAAAAAAATCTTGGTATCTTGTTTGGTACACAAGAAATATTCTTGAATAGATATAAAAGTGGATATCTGTTGTGCTTGGTCAGCTGGAATGCTACGTTTGCAGTTATTATTGCCACTGTTGTATTAAAAGTCTTGCTTGCTTTAAACTCGATGTTATATCAGATCCCTTTTTCATCATTCAGATGGTTTTGAGTGTAATAGTGAGACGCATCCACACAATATGAGATGCCTTGAGATGCTTATTTTTGATGAAGTAGTTTAAACGAGTAAACTGTGTTATTTGTTTTCCTGTTTTTGTTTCTTTTTTTCTTTTTTGGCATATTTTGGCAATACAGTGTCCACTGATTACCTTGATCGTATGACTGAACCTTTTATTTAGTTTCTTCAGTGAATGAATGGATGGGATCCCGGTTTTGATGTTCATCTTACATTGTTGCTTGATGCTCTGACTAAATATTGCTGAAATATAATATTAATATTAAAAACACTCTGGAAACCAATGATGCATTGTTTGATCTTTTATTTCTCATCTTTAAAGATTCAAATATATCGTATGTAAATGTGTGTTTTACGTGTTAATGATAGGTCGGATGCAAATTAACACGTCAACTCTGGGACTATATTTTTGAATGCAAGTTTATTTTGTTGTTGTTGTTTTTCTTTCTTCCTTTAAGAAAAAAAAAACAAGAAAAAAAAAACCTGAAGCTGCTGTCGTCTGGTCAGTCTGTCTCATTTACATGAAGAACAAGAAGACATCTCAATTTCTCTCTCATCCATTTACTCGCCCTGCCAGTACTACCTTATTAGTAATCCTATGCATTATTCAAAAACACTTTTGACGTCTGATTTTTTTTTTTTTTTTTTTTTGGGAGGGGGGGGTGCAAACCCGTAATTATTCCGTCAATATTCGGAAAATGTTGTAAAACATCTCGAAAATCCCCGATATTTTGCTCTTTATTTGATTGTGCTTGTTATTTCAGCCTGACCACCGCGATTACGTCGAATCAGAGAACACACGCGTGAAGGTTTCCCAAAAAGCAGCGAGCGTGACTCTCTGTCTGTCTGTCTGTCTGTCTCCCTCCTTCCTCAATGGGTGTGTGCATGTAGGATGGTTAGTGAGATCCAGCTGTTACTAGTCTGCTCATGTGAGAGTGAGGGATATAGATGTTCAGATCCGGTCTGGATACTGTACACAATTATTCTTATTCCTATTATTCTTACTCTTATTCTCATTCTCCTTATTATTAGTAGTATTATTATTATGCTATAAACCACAACAGCACAAAAGGACATTTTTGTTCGAACAGCAAATTTCGAATACCCTGTTTTTTTGTGTGTGTGTTTTTTTTTTCTTCTGGAAACTATTTCATCGATATTACAGTTCAGTGTGGATTCCATCGGAAACTCCTGAAAATGTTATGAAGAGAGTTGGAAAAGGGTTTCTGTTTGAATTTCTCTCAGTTTGTGTCAAAAAGAGTTTCACAGCTCGCCTGCTGGTAACCGTCAGATGTAAAGATCTCACAAGTGAACCGGGGTATAAAATTCAAACGGGCAAAGGCAGCGAGCACAAAAAACAACAACAAAAAAAAAAACAAAAACAAAAAACAAGCCCTAGTAAATAAATAACGATTTTAAAAAAAGGTGTGTTATTGGTCTGGGAGCCAAAGATAGTGGGATATTGCATTGAAAAAAAAATTATATATACATATATATATATATAACATGTTGAAGCGGATTCTCGGGTGCATTAACCGGCCAATAAATAAATACATAAATAAATGAAAAAAAAAATCAATTAAGTAAAAATAGGAATAAGTGCCGGCCTTCAAATAACGCACTTCCAGGTCGGGGACATGGTGAATAATGGAGAAACCCTGAAAGCTGCTGTCACAGACTCCGGGTGAGAGACAGGCGGGACTCGTGGGGTTTTACTCGTTTTAGAGAGGCTCACTGAAACAGAGGGATCCTAAATCAGAGCCATATGACCACTCCAGGCAACAGCTACACTGGCTGCTGGAAAACCTATCCAAACAGAACAAGGGAGGGAATCGCAGATCCTCACAACTCCAAGACCATTTAAATGCCACATCGTATGCACTTAAACGTAACAAACCTACAAAGAGTAATTTTCTTTGATGTCAAGAAAAGCCCCCAAAACAAGTCAACTAGATGAAAGATGACAGGTGAAAGCAACACAGAAGGCAAGCAGGCTACAGAGGAGGAGGATTTTGCCCAGAGGTCAAATCCAAATCCTACGTCACAGGCAGCCTCTGGATGACGTCACCTGTCTTGTGTGGGTCAAGCAAAATGGAAACAAAATTGTTTCCCCTGACGATTCGTGAAAATATCACACATAATGCAGTAAAAACACAAAATCGTTTCTAAGGACAGAACACTGCTTATCACTGAAGAAGGTTTTACTTTTCAAATCAATGACACTGGTGTGACAGCAGCTGGTTAATAATGATGGATCATAACATTAATATGTCCCCAGCCCGCATCAAATAAAAGGGCAGCTTTTAAACTTCCTTGACATATTTAGATGTTATTTTGTGTTTTGTGGTGACAAGGACTCTGCACACGCATGCATTAACCACTACTGATTCTGTGGACTTCCTTCAGATGCATGGGCATGGGGATGGGGAATTTCACATGCATGGAGATCACCATGTGTTTCACACCCAGCTGAGGCAGGTAGATATCTCTGCAGCATCTCTGTAAGAAACAAACCCAAGAAGCTCATGCGAAGCCTCACGCAATCAAATCCCCAGAGGTGTGAAGGAGCCCTTCAGTTATGTGACAGTTTTGAGACAAGTCCAAACCCTGTAAGCTCGCAAACTTCAAATCCTGTCCAGGTGGCTGGCGAGCTCATTCATATTTGCCACTGTGATTGAAATATCTCAACAGAAGCAACCTCACTTATGTACCATTATGTGTGGCTAGTAAAAACATGTGCCTTGTAGAGCTGTTTCTTTTAGGTGTTAGCTTGTTAAGGTGGTTAACAGCAGAGGTGTTTACTTTTCCATGGCAGGTAAACTCCTGAAAGTTGAGTTAAGATCTGAAAACCAAGAGGTTTGCTCCAGTCCATAAAGTGCCATCCATGTGCTAGATGCATACATAAACAGTCCTTATGTAGAAACACATCCTAATGAGTTGAGCTTTTCAAGTCAAGCCAGAGACCTTGCCTATGAGGGAGAAGTCCAAAAATAACATCACTAAACCTGCTGCAGCTCACATGACTTGCTTTACTGCCAAAAATGTTTGCTTTATGAATTTCAACGTGTGTAACAGTCAATTGAGCGCTTTCCTGTCGCGGGAAAATCTGCCCTAATTCAAGTGCTTTTCATTTTTTGTGTGTCTTGTGTGTGAAATGTGGGATGTTTGGTACGATAGAGAGTGAATGATGGTGGCAAAGGGTCATGGTTCCTTCTTGACTCTGTTAAGATGCACACAAATATGGCATGAGTGTGAATGACTCCATGTTAAGATGAAATTCTGAAAAATGCTACCACAAGTATGTGTTTCTGTATTGACTGAATCTCAAGCATTTAAACAAGTTCCTTTGCTGCTTAATAGGGCAAATAGATACCAAGCTGAAGGACTGCCTTTGAAAAGGTCACACCTTCCCGGTGGTCAAATGATCAGCAGTGATGTGATCTCCTTTTTTCATAGCTGACAGGATAAAACGTGTTGCCTACATTAAATCACAAGAACACACTAATTCACTTTATGTCAGTTTGAAATAATCTTTAACTATTAATTCAGTCTCTTGTGCTTCTTGAAGTCTTTTTATGCTTTTCTTTTTTTAAAGCAATTAAAACTGTAATGATTTGATAACGGAGTTTGCTACTTTTTAATTTTATTTTTGTCATGGCAGAATCTCATCTTTTTATGTTAGAATTCAAAATATCCTTCCCTCAGGGAGCTAATGAATAAGTGAAAGCCTCAGCAACTGATTACCGTGTAATGTTACACAGTTTAAAAATATATATTCCTGTCGGAGAGTAAAGTGCAGTTTGTTTTAAACCGTTTCTGCGTTTTAGAGGATGTATCCAGGTATCTAAAGTGACTGTGAGCCAACCCAGTCAGATGTGCAGGGTACTGTGACATCACAGATCCAGCCCAGATCAGAATGATCCAGCCTCTGCATTTTTGTTTTTTCAATAATCAACTTTGCATCATGAGGTTTGCTGCTCCCCATTACAGGGTAGCCAAAAGCTGTAAAAGGAATCTTTCTAAAGAAAAAGCATCTCCAAGAATAAAAAGGGTGGAGTGGAATTGATGAACAGACTCCACCCCCTAAAAATGGCTGCTGTGAAGAAGTGATTGAACAGGAAGCTTTAGACCTGCATGTCTGTGGTATTTCCACATATCCAAGAAATCATACATAATAATGACACAATCCTTTTCTTTGGTATGTTTTTGTGGCTGTATTGAATTTTCTGTCTTGTATTAAAAGGTTGAATCATATATATATA
>JBAMYA010000018.1:10021839-10041036 GCA_037176975.1 Arrhamphus sclerolepis
TGCGTATAAATAAATACATATGAAATTGTTAGTCAGTACCTATATATGCATTTGTTTGTCTCTTTACCAGCTCATGTCTGTGTGAGATCATTTATGTACATACTAAAGCATCCCCAATGCTCGTTAGATCCCGTCTCTCAGCAGCTGCTTGCCACCGTTCATATTAAATCACAATAATGGCAGATGAGTATTTCACTGGAGAGACAGGCATCTGTTTGAAACTGCATTTTATTACACTTTGTTCTGTTTAATACAAAAAGAAAAAAAAGGATAACCCGGTTTTAAAAATCCCAGATAAACAGCAGCGATTGCATCTCTAAATAATAAATGATCCTCCACCTCTTACAGACGGGAATATGACATAATTGAAGACAACAATGTCCTATAAGAGCGCCGCTTGAGCAGTGCTGATTCAGGATCTCTCATAACTTCAAACGTTCAGTCATAAAGTATGGATAATCCTTTAAAGAAAGGCCTGCACGTCTGTTTACAATTTCTTTCTAATTAAGGCTACAGGACACACTCCACTTTGTTAAAGTTGATGTGTGTTTGTTAGACTTCCCAAAAACTGTACAACTGGCAAATTAGGGGTGGAATACAAATCGAAACAAACAATAACACTCTAATATGAGCTGCAGTCATGGAATAAATATTTTACAATCTGTCTACAGTTGACACAATTTCAGTCGAGAACAAAGGATTCCTGAACAACAAATTGCTCAAACTTTGTCTCAAAGCAATAACCTTTTTGACCTGCATTAATTCACCGCGGGGCTTTATGCGTTAATCTGTCCTCAGTTTGTCTGGAATTTAAAGACACATTGTTATTCTCCTCTTTAAGTCACAATCTGTCAACAGCTATGGAAGAAGCAGATCAAGAAAAGATCAAAAAAGTTAACAAACAAAAATGCATTAGAAATTGAATCTAGATACTGAAACAGGTTTTAAAGATGTCCACTGAAATGGTAAACTGGGGGAAACATAATGTCGTGCCATTTTATTACTGTTGCTTTCCAATATTTATTGGATTATACAGAGTCTGCATGAACAATAGCTATTAAAACCATAATCAGATGATACATAGCACTTTATTGCATAAGGCCAATGGTGAGGATGAAATAAAGAGTTTGGAAAATCAAGTAAGCACCACGCTGATGAAGGTGATGTTTTCCCATTTCCCCTCTGTGAGCAGGCGAGCAGTATGCTGTGTGTCTCAGAGGGATAAGGTAGTGCTTGATGATTAATCGCTGGACATAATAAAGCATCTCACCATGAGCACACAGTCCAGCTGATTCTATGATATGATTGGGGCCGATTTGAAAAGAGAAATAATCATTTCTTACAGTGCATTCATGGTACGCTCTAATGACATCTTCTCATTGGCCCTTGTGGAGAAGATAATAAGGGCCATCCTCAGAGTGCTAAGATTATTTCTTTAACTTCATGAAATGGGGGGCATGGGCCTGGATGCTGCTGATTTGGGGATTAAGATAAGATGACCTTTCACATTATGTTGCAATGTGTAAAAGAAGAAGTTTACAGTCCTTCATTACATTAGACCTTACCATTGGTTGAAGCCTCTGTGAAGCCCCTTTGAACATCACAATGGTTTTTGTGGGCTGGTATACATCCGTCCTCTACCCCCTAGAGTGGGATTACTCTGCCTGTGTGTATGTGTGAGTGCTGAGAGGGGTGTGGTGTGGACACGCACGGTTGCGTTTTCAGACCCCAGTGAAGCAATAATCCGATGTAAAAACTTCATTCTGTCTCTTTAAGTTGGTCGTGTGGCACAAAAGTGTTTAACAAAACCTTTAAGAGATCTGACAGCAGTAAACTGTAAGTACAGTGTTACTATGATGCAGTCTGTTTGTACAAAACATTTTCTATTTCATCAGCAAGTCAGGAGCAGCTCCTGAAAATCCATAACCCTTCATGCTGTTGGGCCCTGTCAGTGAGACATTCAGGGCGACAGTGGATTTCATTATACTTCCCAACAACAACTATTCCCATGAAGTTGGTGTTAGATTAGTACCAGAAGCTGAAATCTGGAACTAGAGGGCAAAGTGTTACTTGCTTCGAATGCAAATCATCATGTTTAAAACATTTTCTTCGATCAAGTGATTTTATGTTGATACCTGGAGTAACCCACCTGTCAGTTCAAAACACTGTCACTTGTTTCAGTCTCAGACCAACTACAACTATGTTTAAAGCCAGTCAAATGATCTCACCCAGAGGGTAGGTTTGTTTTCTTTTCCTTTTTGTTTTGAAGCAGCCAAAACTAACTGCACCAAATAGCTTATTTTCTAATAAATGTTGCACACCCATGAGCACACTGATAGCAAGTGACATTTTGGATCATTCATCTTCAGCAGGACAGCGCTCCTTGCTGGGTGGGGATGGAGAGCTATAGGCTTTAACAGGCATCAGTCTACACTGGCCAACAACTCCAGGCTTCTTTGATGTGGGAGGCATTGCTTACCCCTATAACTTACAGCCCAGCTCTGCGGGGACCTATTTTTATAACCTCCATTATTTTCTATCATAAATATTCAAATCCAGATCTTAAATCCAGAGCTTAGTGAGGAGAATAACCAAAAACAACATGCAGTTCTTCAGCTTCCCCTAGCTCTCACTCTTCTATAGAAAATCATTATGAAGATTAATACAGAAATCAAACAGAATGCTGAGATGACACTGCGGGACCCTGTAGAAATAATGCACTCATATGAAAGAGCCAGGATGGGATTTTTGGTCAAGCGTCTTTGGCTGTTTTTGTTCTTTATTTGTTTGAACATTTTGACAGATTCTGCGTTTCCTCTTTTTGACTGTGAATTAATATTTACAGCTTGAATATTAATCCTGATTCAGTAGTGGATTAGTTTGCTATTGTCCTCTCTGTGCTGAGCCCTAAATAAAGGCGCAGACATGGAGAGGAAATCTACACTTCGCTACCCAGCAAACAAAGACCTCTGCACCCAGAGATAACACATGTCCCTGCAACAGAGACCCCCCTGCTCTACCCACATGCTGGATCTTCCATCTCCCTTCCCTCAGTCCCACGTCTCTCCTGCCTTACCCCACTCTGCCTCCCTGTGTCCTTTTCTCCATCAGAAAAACTTTGCCACGGTAGATTTGCAATGCAATTGTGCCCCTAAACCGCGCCTCTTCCTCAGCTTATACCATGCATTTTCCAGAGTTTATCAAAGAATACAATGGGGTTATGCTTTCACCATTATTCTCCAGGCAAGAACAGTAATTTAAATGCACCAGTACTACTGAGGCAGGGCACAGCCTTGCTGCCTCACTACGGAACATAGAGAGATGAAAATGCGTTACAAAAAACGCACTGCATTACTTTGTTGACCTTTCCTGTACTCATAGTTTACAAACAGCTGTGAAGCTCTTTCCTCTGGGCTCTTTGTACATCAGAGACTACGACTGATGGAGGCACGCCATGCTTAAATGAAGGGCTTTTTTAACTCGCCTTCTTTGTGGCTCATAACAACACAACCAAACAAACACATATTTACTTCATTTCTGCCGCCAAAGAAGTTGCCAAAGAGAGGCAAGAAATATACACTGAGACAGGTTTGCCATCCTTTCATGTAAGCATACACTTTAACACGTAGTACCTTCAAAAAGAAAAACATCCAAAAACACCAACTCACATCAGATATTTAATTTTTTTCATCAACTGTAAGGACATCAGTGGGTAGTCTTTGACTAGCATTCGTACCTGAAGTGTAAGGCAGACTGCTCTTCTCAGAGCATTGTTTAAAAAAGCAAACCACTGTCTTCAATGGCACTAATCAGTGTGTCACTGCTAGAAAATACAGTGAAACATCTGGACATAAACACAACACACACACACACACACACACACATATACATATACACAGTCATGCTCAACAATGGTGTTGTGAAAGCAAATAAGGGCACTGAGAACTGTGTTTTGTAACCCCAGTTCAATATATGTGCGGAGTACCAGGTGAATATGATCCATAAACGTAGAGAAGGAAGATGAGGACAAGAAGTTGCAGAGGGATGTTTTTTTCTCTCTTTTTTGCAAGATATAATAGAGGAAAATACAGGTAGAAAGAAGACAGGAAAAGAAAGAAAGTCTGTAATAAAGGAAGGAGAGCTGCAAACACCCAAAAATAAACTGAATGACAAGTGGAGATGAAACATGCAGGAGTGCGACAGACAGCTGGACATGGACAGGATCAATGTGCAGACTTGGCCAGACTGATGAGAACGGGCAGCCATAGTGATGTCATTATGCTGTTAATCAGCCCACTGATGTCTGCTTGTCCGGGTGGGCAGATACTCCCAGTCTAGAAGGGGTTAATGGGAAATCAATGAGAGGGATGTGCTTATGAGCAGGACATGTGGAAAAAGGGACAAGGTTAGGAGGGTTGGGGGGGTTGCTGGTAGGAACATTGTTTCCTGTGATAGCAATAGCCCTCCCAGATGTTATCTGTCATTCAGTGGAACACTGGTGGCCAGATGTTTAGACTTAATGTGATGGGGAGTCTATACACGTTAGTGAGAGATCAATATGGGTCAAGTGCATGGTAATACTAATCACTGCACTGAAATCACACTGATGTCTTCACAACACAGAGTTTTGTGCAACGACACAACTTTTCAACATGTTCCTTTATTTTAATATCATATAGACTGTGGTGTTTTCTCACTCAGGATCTTATGTTTGACCTGCATCAGCAGGAGCTCCATGTGTCCATTACAGGAAACAAAGGGAAGTGCCGATTTGGAAGAAAAGGTAAAATAAATACAGCAGAAATCACCCAGGGGAGTTTTCTAAAGGCCTGAGGGCATTTGGGGGAGGTGGGTGTGGGGTTGGAAAGGGGGAACCAAGAGCAGGTCCCAGTGCAGTAAGGCTCTTTGTAGATTGAGCATTCTGAACTAGCCAGAGGCTTACTGCTCTAACCCCTACCACTCAGAGAGCCTGTTTGGGGAAATTACACCACAGCGTAATAATTAATCAAGTAAACACTGAACTGCTTTGATTTGGATTACATTAACATAGTATCAATAATGTATTAATCAAATACAAAAATACACCTCTACATAATGGCATACTTAAGTATAATTTTCACACAAAACTTTAAAAAAAAAAAAAAAGGAAGTTTGTCATCTTTAGCAATGATTGAAACTCAGTGAAGACAGTGGAAGCAGCAGAGTCTTTTGTGGTTTTGGAAGCTGCAACTCTTGGCATTTAAACTGTCTGTGATCATCAGCTTCCCTTTTCATCACCGCGTCACCCATGTCAGACTTTTACCAGGAGGCAAAAAAAAATTATGAAGTCATTTATTTATTTTTAACAACGGCAGAATGCATCATGCAGAATAAATAAACACTGATGAGGCACTGAAAACACAATGCACGTAATTTGTGCAAAGATACTCGAGGTTTGATTTCAAAAGTAGCTAAGTGGATTGAAGAAAAGAGTTAAGCACTTTTATCATTTGCAGAGGAGTCGAATCAGCTCTGCTTTTGTACTTTCACTTAAATGCATGTTCTGTTTTTCTCTGATAAGTTGTGTTGTTTAAAAGCATCCGTTCTCACCTAACGCTTTGTTCATTGGGGGAACTTCATGCCCAGGGATTTTCTAAACACAATTCATCAAAGTGGAACGGCATTCTCTCTTTTTTTTTCTGCATTCCTAATCCTTTTTGCTGCAGATGAGAGATTTGCTGTTCAGACTCATTAAGATTAAAGCGTTTTGCCAGAGTTATTTAAGAATGCAAAGTTCCATGTGAGTCCTCTCAGAGTTCAGAACAGAATAAAATCCCATTGACACGCTCAGTGCACTGGAGGCTGATCTTAGCCTATATTTCTATATTTTCTGTCAGTGATTGAGTGATAGCATGTGAAACAGTTTTTTCTTGATTGCATGATGGTTTAGAAGAATGATAACTATCTCATTCTGACAAGGAGAAGGTAATGTTTGTACTTTTTGTCTTTCCTTTTAAAATAAAATTACATTAAAAAAAAACCCTACAACCCTGCCAGTGTTACTTTTATTGTGATGTCTGGTTTCATTCAAATTCTTTTGTTTACAGCTTTTGATAACTAAGCGGAAACTAGCAGACAAATTAGCTGTCGTTTCCAGGGGGAAATAATACATTATGGTCATAGACTGTAAATGTGCACTTAACTAGGTAGTATTTTGCTTTCTAGTGTGATTTTGGCAGCACAATCTGGCAGCCTAAGTGTATCAGTCAACTGGCTGGACAGACAACAGTTAATGTGTAGCTCGAGGAGATGGCAGTCTTCTAGCAGAAAAAGAAATTATCATTGGATCAGACTGAGTGTTAGTTTTCTGCCTAAGGATTTTTAATATTAGCGTTTTTGGCAGTGGGCTCAGTAGTCTGTTGGCCGGGCTCTAAAGCTTCTTCTCCAAACTTTCCAACTCCAAGTGTCGCAATCTGGTTCCATTTTACAGCTGGCCTTGAGATTGTAACAGAGCTCCTTTCTCTCCCTCCTCAACCGCATATTTAATCCCTGTGCTTATGTCAAACTTAATTACAGAACCTTGTACAAAAAAATAACAAGTGAGCCTTGTAGGGGTGAGAGAGAGAGAGAGAGAAAAAAGAGGGGTATTAGGAAAAGGAAAGAAAAAGAGACATAGGGAGAATGCTAAGAGGTGTGATGGGGGAAAGGAAACACTGAGATGTTTCATCTGTGGACTGATGCTGAATGACTCAATAAAAAGCAAAATCAGCACTAGAGCATGGATGATATATCTGTAAAAATTTGAATATTTCCTGGCAATTGAAAATATAAGATTTCAGTGGCCTATACAAAAAGATCATAGGCTACTAAAGGGGGGAAAAAGGGACATGACATTAATATTGCCTACTTATAATATACTGTATCAAAGTAGGATGGCAAAGTTTACAAAGAGGTGAGGGCATTTAATGTAAAAAAGGGACCAAATAGGCCTTGCATCAGTAACTCTTTACTTACGATCTCTAAATTCACCTGAGCTAAAACAAAAACAAACAAACAAACAAAACAAAAAAAACAAAAAAAACAAAACAAAACATAAAAAGAAATAATCAGTAGATGGAGTCAGTCAGTCACCCAGTTTGTGTCTGTGTACCTAAGTATTTACTTTGTAGAAGTGGGCCAACTAGGGAGAGAGATGTTTAGTCTGTCAGTTTAAAACTATTACCTCAAACTCTGAAAATATGAGCTGAGCCTGTCGTGCATCGATACAGGGAGACGGCGCTATGAAGAACAAACCTTTGAAAAGTCTAAATCAATTTTTGGGGGAGTAACATAACAAACGCTTCGCTGCAGCGAAGAAAAGGGGATCACTTTTTTTAAAAAAAGCTTTGAAAAGCACATATTCATACAATCTTCATAAGGCAAAACAGAATAAATGCAGTATACATGAAGTCTTTTGAAAAGGGAGATGACGGTAAGGGAGAAGGGGAGAAGATGCAGGGATGTTCCTTAGAGAACGAGGCAAAATAAACACAAGGACCATCAAATGTTAAACATAACCCTCTCATTCTTTTTTTTTTTTTTTCTCTATGCACATTGAACACACCCACTCACCCACCCACCCTTCAGGCCAAGCTGCTGGCTAAAGCCTTCCCAGACTAGACTTGAGTGGTCAAGCAGTGGACCAGAGGATGGAAAGAGGTTCCCATGCCACTGGTGCTGAAACTGGCTCGCCACCCGGAGGTATTTATAGCAGGCCAGCACTAAAGGGCCGGGAGAGAGGGCATGCTTGTTTTCCTTTCCATTCCCCAGGCACTTCTACCAGGCCTCACATATGAGTGTTAAATATATATCCAAATACTGGGAGCAGCGTTGTGCAGGCAGAGAATAGGAGGGCTCCCTTGGTATAAAAGTGGGCTGGGAGAAGAGGGGCTCAGAATGAAGGAAAGAAAGAGAAAGAAAGCAAGAAAGAAAAGTCAAAACAATTACATGACCAAAATGTAAAAGGCAGAAGGGAGAATTAGTAAATTTGCATGGACTCCCCAAGCTGAAAGGGACCTAAGAATTAGAGGAAGGCTCAACGCCAACACCAATACCCACTGGAGACTCTGACTATGACAGGAGGTCAGGGCAGTTCATCTGCAGACTCTGTAGGAGGGAGGAAGAGAAAAGTCCAGACAAAACAAGGTGAAATTTGCAGGGAAGTGGTGGAGCAGGTCCACTGTTGTGGTGTCCTTGACATAAAATGATATGTGGCTCTTCTATATACTCTGTGATGTATGTCTCACGCTCTGTCTTACTGCATGGGAAATCCAGAGTGACATTATTACTATGATGAAAACAGACCCTATAAATACGCAGCACTATGATGAATATAACAGCGATTATGGGGGCAGGGATAATGAGATCAAGAAAGAAAGAGAGACTCATTGAAGTTTGCTCTGTTTTTGTGTTTGGGAATTCCTTTCAACCTTTTGTCTAATGTATGAAAAATTGCAGAGCCAACAGTCTTGTGGTAATCATTTTGGGTCTCTCGGAAGGACTCTTGGGGCCTCTACAGTGATGCTCTCTCCTGTTTTAGCTCTCTGCTCCCACTCACAGCTGTGTGAAAGCCTCCCTGGTGTCTGTTTTTTTAATGATGGTTTGACCAACAAACAATTAATAGGCTGCCCCACAGATGCCTGTTAAAAATGGAATAAGCAGGAACTATGGAGTGCTCCCAAATGGGGCCATCCAGCAGCTTTTGCTACCTTTTCATCTGGTTTCACTCATCAGGTTTTACCTTTGTCAGCAGCTCTCTCGCCTACTCAAGTCCAGCTTAGATCTTTAAGTTCTAAGACTCTAACAACGCCCTGGCCTGAGCCCCTCACCAAATCCCAAATGTACAGAAGCCGTCCCACTTACTGATTGCGTCAGAAAGATTCCACAGCCATAGCCTCTGTTTTTTCATACTTGTGGGAAAATAGCAGTTCATGTTTCCTTGGATGCTTCACACATTCCTCACCCTGTCTTTACATTGCAGGGCCCCCAGAGCATGGGTATGATCATATCCACTCCAGGGGAGGTGCTTGGCAAATAAGAGGTGTGGCTAAATGAAAATGGAAGGGAATTTTTTGGTGTGTGTTTGTTTAGGAGGGAGTTGCTAGGTGATGTGAACTCAAAAAGGCACTAATTACATTTCTCCAGGCTTGATGAGTATAACAGAACTTGGACAGGAACTTTCCAGCTCATTTAACCTCTCAGAACACAGCTGGGAATTATAGATAACAGAACATCTGGAAGTCACAAAAATACTTCTCTAGTGACTGATCCAAACTAATTCAAAAGTCACCACATCCTGCAGTGAATGACATCTCAGAGCAAACTCATTAATTCAAAGGGGAAAAAAAAAGAAACATCAGCATCTCTGAATGGCATTTAAGCAATTAGGCCAGAAGTTCATGCATTTTCAGTGAAGCAGTATTGTTTCCACAAATTTTGCACATTAGACTGAAAGGTCAAACCCCCACCAATCCCATCCAGACCCACAAGTAAACTTTTGCACCACATCCAAAAGAGAAGCATATGATTACTTTTTCCATTGTTACTGAACGTGACTGACAAATGTTCCAGCATATGAGAATCACAAACATACCGAAATATGAATACTTCATTCTTATAATGCAGCTGCAAGATTTACACATGCAGAGATAAGCAAACAGAACTTCTTGGCTGTATTCAAGTTCTGTCTCATCCCAAATTCCTGACCTCAAAAGCTCCAGACAAAGGTAGTAAGTCTTGATTTATGCATGATTCAGCTTAGGATGAAGACAGCAGGACACAGCAGCAAAGCAATTAATTGCGATGCTGAAAACATTATTAATGGTAATGTTTAAAACATCAAAGCTCCAGCTGACAAAGACACAGCGTCTTTACTTTGACAGGATGGAACACATGAGCACACTTGAGTCAGTCAAGGTGAAGCATAGGGGGAAATGAAACTCATCTTTCCACTGCTTTTCCTTGAGAATATGTAGTTAAAAGTTGCTTAAACTCATGATTGTTGTGAAAATCTGGGCACTGTAGGAAGCAAAGAGTCTGTTTTCCATCAGTTGCTTGGAGTTCAGATTTTATTAATTTATTTACAGCTAGGTACAAAGGTATTTGGACTATGACATGGTAACTGGTCAGACATGGTCTATTCTCTTGTTACTTCAAGACAAATGAAGTGGATAAAAGAATTGGAGTTGATATCAGGTGCAGAGTTTTTATATTTGGAAACTGTTTGTCTGGAGCTGCTAATACAAAATCCAAAGAAGTGAATGAGGATATCATTAGGCTGAAAAAACAATATAAATCTATAAGGTAGTTGGCAAAAAACAAAACAAAAAGGTGTGGTTAAATCAAGAGTTTACTACATTCTTACAAAGAACAAAAGCACTTGTGAGCTGAACAGCATCAAAAGGCCCGAAAGACAACGGAAAACAACTAAAGTTGGATGATCACAGAATCCTTTCCATGGTGAATAAAACCCCTTTACAACATCAGCAAAAGACAAGAATACCCCGGAGAAGGTAAGCATATCATTGTTGTTAAAGCTACAATCAGGAGATGCCTTCATAAATGTAAATACAGAGGGGTTTACAAAAAGGAGCCAGTGCTTGACAGAGGTCCAACAGACGAGGTGGAAGAAAGAGGGTGATCGTTCTTTTGCAAGAGCGCTGGCCCTTGAGTTATGTGCACTCACTAACCTACCTCTGTTCAAATCCAAACCAAAGATCTATTTAGAACAGAATTTGGTACTTTTCTTATGTTGTTTTTAATTGGGTTTTGATTTTGATTTTTTTCTCATTTTTATTAGTTATATTAGTTTTTATTATTATTTTCATAGTCCATGTTTAGTTTTTAGTTATTTCTAATTGTTGTGAAGCAGTTTTTGGTCAGCCTTGGTTGATTAAATGATATACGAATTTAAAAATTGATTGCTTGTTTGTTTGATTGATTGATTGATTGATTGATTGATTGATTGATTGATTGATTGCTTGATTGATTGATTGATTGATTGATTGATTGATTGATTGATTGACTGAATGACTGATTGATGGACTGAACAAACTCAGGAATAATTCAAAAACAGAAGACCCAAAACAGACTTTGCCAGAAAACATCTAAAAACGTCTCATGTTCTGGAATTGGATTCTTTGGACAAATGAGACCAAGACAAACTTGTATCAGAATGATATGAAAAGAGAACATGCAAAGATCAGCACATGATCCGAAGAATACCACATCATGTGGTGAACATGGTGGAGGCAGTGTTATGGCATGGGCACGTGTGGCTGCCAGAGGAACAGGTGTTTTCTGAGGGTGTAACGTCTGACATTCTGCTCACAGCACTGTGAAGTGCCACCCTAATGGGCTCCAGACTTCAGGCTGTCAATTACTGCGCACGATTTACCTATGCACAGTGTTAAAGATTTTGGTTATATTGACAATTATGTAATTTTGTAGGAAGAATTTTGAACTCCTTGAAATGGTTATATGTTGGTTAAACTGGCTGTAATTCCTAAATGGTAAATGCAACATTACTGTTAAACCTCTTGAATTAAAGCTGAACATCCACACTCTGATCACATGACTGAGAGACTAGTTTGAATGCATTGTGATGGTGTATAAAGGCAAAAATCATAAAATCCAATTACCTCTGGATGTAACTGTATTTATTTATTTGAAATGGTTAGCATAGTTTAATGAGAAGCCAGTACTTTTATATTTAGACAGTACAACTAAATTTA
This sequence comes from Arrhamphus sclerolepis, assembly GCA_037176975.1. Classification (NCBI taxonomy): domain Eukaryota; kingdom Metazoa; phylum Chordata; class Actinopteri; order Beloniformes; family Hemiramphidae; genus Arrhamphus; species Arrhamphus sclerolepis. The sequence continues at coordinate 10,033,590 of JBAMYA010000018.1, forward strand.
ACCAAAGGACAGCACCATTAGAAGGAGTGCATGAGTCTTCCATTGATAATGACTGAGTGAGCCCGTCAAGAACCCCTCCTCTATCTGTGTGGACTCCTCTCAGTAGCTTTGGGCAAAGGGATAAAGCTCCTCTCACTCCCACATATTCATTTACCCCCCACCATCACACAGATTGAACTAGGGAGTCTGGGGGAAGTCACATTGATATTCACCACACATCTCCATCCCCCAGCCACAGCCATCCCCACTGGAAATATTATTTCATTACATGTATTATGCATTCAGCATAAAGGAGCTGGTGAATGTGCAGTGTGCAGATGCGTGCGTGTGGGCGTGTGCAAGGGCAGATGTTTCCTTCCATGTATACATGGATGCGACATGCTTGTTGTAAAAAGAGTTTTAAAGAGAGTGTAATGCTGCTCGGTTTACTTTGTGAGGATGGAGACAAAATATTTATTTCATACAGTTTCGTGTCCACACAGGAGAAGTCATTTTGCAAGTTTTACGATGCAGAGGGAAAGTTTCCTGCTGAGTTTGAATGGATTTCTTCAGTTCATCTGAGTACGTGCATTCACATGTGAATGTACATACTGTGCCTCATGCAGAGCAGGGGATAAAGAAATTCAACAGAGGAAACCAAGGAAAGAAACCGGAAAGAGATGAAGATAGAGACAGACAGACAGATCTTTCATATGGACTGCTGCTCTTTGGGCCCTGATCCAGATGTCACCAGAATTTTTGTTTGTAAATGTCTTGTTTTAAAAGCCTCCTTAAAAGTGACTGCTCGCCTTCCCTTAAGTCTTTAAGTGGCTCAACACAATATAGTCTTGTCTGATCAGGACTGGAATCAATTTGGAAAAGAAACCATTTCACCTCTGATTAAGCACTGCTCTGTCTCTACTTTGGCATGCTGACCTTTCCAGAGGTCTGTCTTGTGCTGCTAGGAGGGGCCAACCAGAGGATATGCTGAGCTAATTAGACTGATTGACGTCAGCAGCAGGGTGGCTTATATTTGAACCATTTGTCAAGACCCACAACTGCATCTCTGTTAGGAACTCACAGACTTACAAATCAGCCTAATTTCATTTTTTATGTTTGGTACAACCGGTCTTTATTTGTAAATATCTCACCATGTGTTTCTCTGTCGTCTTCTCACATTAAAAATTGTTTTCTTCTAACTTGTGATGGAACATAAATGAAACGCCTTCCTGTCAGTTTACAGTATGACAAGCCTGGGGTTCACTGCCTGTCTTGCACTCTCTAAAACTTTTGGATTTCTCAGATTTTATGGTTAATGTGTTGGGTCACACCTCACATACATATCATACTTGGCATCCATTTTGCCAAATTTCACTCTAACATTGGTATCTTGTGAGTGGCTGTCAGATAGAAATGTCTCTCTGGGTGCTTTTCATTTTTAATGTGTCTCTTCACTTTGCTCACTCATGGTGGGTCCTAGCAACTTAGCTCCTCTCAGAGAGGATTTGAGAGAGAGATGCAACGAAGTGACAAGAGGATGTGGCTGAAACTGACAAATGAATAATCCTTTTTTGCTGTACAACAGTCTAAAGTGACATTAAAAGGGGTGCTGCGCGTGAAGGTGCAAGACTTATACATCACAACAGTTGGCAAAAGAGTTCCACAAAGGACATACACCTGTTTTCCTCATCTCAGGTTTCTCCTGAAGTCTCTTCTCTGTATCTTCCTTAATGTACATTTGAGAGATTGGGAAATACTTGAGGACATCAAATGAGGAACAACTTCCAGGTCAGAGGAGCAGGAAGGATGCAGGGGATGATAAGCTAACGTTACAAAAAGCAGCTTCTGTTTTAGTGCACCTTGCTTGTCATTGGTTTCTTCATCTTTCATTCCCTTGCATGGAATCTAGCCATGAAGCTGTAGCAGAAGTTAAAGTTCTTTGTACATCACAGCCCTGCATGACATAGAAAACATGGAGGCCCCTAGAGCTAATGGATGTTGCTAACCCAGAATGCTTTGAGAAGGGAGTTCAGAAGGAGAAGTCCTCAGGAGATCAGCCCTCAGTCCACATTCCAAGCACTTTGTCTTGTACATCCTTAGAATTGTTGCCTAAAGAGAGGCCTGCTAGTGAGAAGTCTCACCTCCGGTTCAAGCGGATTCCTCTGCCCTTTTTATGTGCTCTCGTTTGGCTGCAGGGGGAACGTGCTCCACCATGACCTGGGGGCACTCATCCAATCAGCTCGCTATCTGCTGCAAGGGCCTCCATAATAGTGACATTTTTCCACCTCGTCAATAAAGTGGTGAAAGCCACCCTCCACCCGCTACTTGACCATTTAACTTCTTCTTGAAAAGGCCCTTTCTTTCTATCTGTCTCTGTGTCTGGCTGAAATCAATAAAAGCACAGCAAGGAAAGAGGCTGATCCAGCAGCTGCATTAACTGGTGGTCTCAAATGCTGTACAAAGAGGATGGTACGTTGAGGAGAGCAGGCAGCAGTCTCTTTTATTCATGCAAAGGTTTGGAGAATTCATCTTATTGTTTACACTCTATGTTGTCATCTTGTGAGGCTGAGATGACGTTAGAAAAAATAGTCTCAAACACGGGCTTATTGAGTTGCGCAGAGGCTACACTTGTGTCTTTACAGCCATAAAAAAATAAATAAAAACGTATTCATACAGAGCAAAAGGTGACAATCATACACAAGAACTGGGAGAAAAAAAATGACATTAACATATATAAAGACTGCAGTCTCTAATGATGAGTGCTTGCCATGACTCATTTAGCAGCTGCATTCACACACGACCACATGTCTGCAGTGATTGACATAATGGCATCAGAGTGAGAAAAAAGTCTTCTAGCGAAGGAACAGGAAGAAGAAAATGAGAGAGATGGGATACATCTCTGCCCGTGCCAAAATGAGTGCAGTGCTTTGTTTGGTTATGCCGTCTGAGCTGAAATTGATTTCTGTGAGAAGCATGCACCAAAGAGCCCCTGCATTCAGATGAAATAAATAACACACTCTTGTAGAGATGGGAGGGTACGTAGAAGAAGGGACTGAAGATGGAAAATGGGATCGGGGAGAAAGGCAAGCAGCAAAGATGGATGAGGTCAAAATGAATTTACAATGGGAAAAATTCTGAGATAAAAAAAGAGGTTAATGTCAGAGTATGCAATACTGAATACCATGTCTTCAGTCTAGTGTAGCACCGAAGAGACAGCCTGGAAGACATCTGGAGTAGTGGAGGATAACAGCCACACACCACTCTCCAACCACAGACAACATGATGAGGGATTAAACTTCATTGCAACATGTTATGGTAATGAATGGGCTGCGGCCAATTCTGAACGTGTTAGAGTAATCACCACTCTCTGGCATATGTGTGAGTGACACTTTTTAGATGTGTTAGCAAAGCCATATGTCAGTCTAAGCAAATGTGCTAATCATTTTCTTGGGAATCCTGGGTTGGTGGATGTTGGATGAGGCCTACAGGCATCCAGGAGGTCCCCCTTTCCAGTGACCTACACACAAGCATGCAAATTTAAACATGCAACACTCTACCAGTTACTATGAGTGTAAAATCTACCATAATTAGTATAACACTGTTCTTTAGTAAAATGGGCAGGTCCAGACATTGTGGTCTAAGCCAGTGTCTGGGCATCTGGATCTAGGATTGGTGCCAGAAAAGGGAGGGAGGGGGCAGACACAGCCACACAACCCATAGGGGTGAGGTTGACTGCAGGTCACATTGACTGCTTAGCCTTATGGTTGACAGATGTTAGTCTGGTTCAACAAGACTTGTGATTCTGGAAAAAGTTACACCACACTGTGCATACACTGCAATTATCTTCTCTGGGTAATGAAATATCTCATACATCATCACAAACATGAGTGCGAGCTCCTTCCTGCACTGAAAAGCCTTTGATAAAAACATGGTTCTGCTATGTAGATCTATGCCACTCAAGTGTTCTGTTGTTTGTGCTGGTTGGTCTGATAGTTGTGGTCCCAAGTTGGAGAGCAGCAGCCAGAAAGTGGTTGATATGCTGGTGCTAATGATGCAAATGATCCTCACAATGGTATAACAAATAAGACTGCAGTGGTATCATTTTGTTTACAGAAAGCTCCCAAGCGATGCCATAATGTGAACCAGCAGGTAGTCCTGTCTTCAAAAAAGCTCATGACAATACAACAGGGACAGCTGATACCTGTGAGCATATTCATATTTGCTTCTATGACAATCTATGGTGTTGGTATGATGTTTGTGAGTGAAACATGTGGAAGGATTCTGAGCAGTATATGACAGATTAGACTTGTGGACATTAAAGCATGGTGGCATTATAGAAAGGAAGTCTTCACAAGTGGAAGACAGTGGAGCCAGCAGAGATGAAATGATGTTGGAATCTCTTGCTGCATCCTAATTCATGCACATTAATTTCTTCCTTGATGTAAGAAAGAGGGAGTAGCTTTTATTGCTTTGCAATCGGTCAACATAAAAAGGCTTTTACGTAAAAGCACTGCAAAGTACTTCAGCAGTCTGGGAAGTTTAGCCACATGAGCTAAGGAAGGCTGGGGCACACCAAGCAGCAATGACAAAGAAATGCAGACAATGCCAGCCCTCTTCCTGGCAAGGCATGTGACAGACAGCCAATCGGGTCAATGCTGGCTCTCTTGCCGGCGAATGGCTGGGAATGCTGGCCCTCTCGTCGCCCCGCCTTCCTTCCCTGCCGCACCGCAGTTGCCCAGAATGATTTTATAAACATTTTGCCAGCAGATCAATACCTGTATTGATCAGGCATTGTAAGAGTGATCCTTCTAAAACCCAGAGCCGCCTGGAGCTCAGAGATGGGAGGAGCGAAAGAAAGAGGCTGCACAGAGAATGGAGAAAGAGAGAGAGTCAGCAGCTACAGTGAAAGGAAGAAGATGTACAAGGGAAGAGAAGGGATTCTGAGAGAGATGCAGGCGCTGAGCTGAAGGCAGGTGAGGAGGCAGATTTCGGAAAATGCTTCCAGTCCACTGCGACTGTGGAAAAAAACAATAGTAATTGCTTTCTCATTAACGGAGGGGAGGGGATGAGGGCGACTAATGACTGCTGCGGGTAAGTGATAGACTAGAAACAGTGTGAAGAACAGAGAGGAATCCAGTATCCAAGCTAATTCCTGCACGAGTTTGGCCTGTTGTAGCATGTAGCACTTTCAGATATGTTGTTGCATGCGTAAAAGTGTCCATAAGAGCATGAAGTTTAAAGGGATTCATTTAGGGAGTGTCAGGTGCTAGTTATACATGCATTTATTTCTAACTGTATTTTCAATTTTGTTTTCCTTTTTTTATCTTGTCAAGGAATAAAAGAAGAGGAAGAACATGTTCTTCAGCTTGCCTTTGTGACAACATGAGACAGAGGAATTCCAGCACATACTGCTGACATGAAGTCAGTTGATGCAGAACCATCAAAACTAAAAGTTCTTGATATATCCAGACCCTTAAAGAGGAGAATAATCTGCATCCTGGATTGAGGACAGAGTCCAAAGAGGAAACAGAGCAATTTCTGATGAAAGCAAAGACGAATGTACAATCCAAAATTCACGTTTCTAGCCAGATGAAAGTGGCTAGACTCTTGCAGTGACAGTGGCAGATGGTTGCTGTTTTGAACCGGTGTGGATATTTCTGGCTTTTGGGATGCTTTTTGACACTGGAAATTTAATGGATTGGATTTCATTTGTGTTATATTTCAAAACTTTGTGGGAGCCTTACTGAATAGATGACTCACTGGAGCACTAATTCAAGGCCACAACCTCCTCTGCAGCTGAGGAGAAGTCAAAAGGCTTTTGGGATCATCTTCTAATGCTAAAGGGAAATTAAATATCTATTGATTTATTTCAAATGTGACTGTTAATTGAGGATCTGACATACTATTGGGGGAAGGCCTTGATGCCCATAAACTCAGACAGCACTGGAGACGTGACGTAGAAACACTCAGAGAGAAAGGCCTGTTCAACCCTCTCTGAGCGAATTTTAATGTGCTTTATCAAGGACAAGAGACACATATACAAAATGTAATTAATAAACAGCAAAAGAAGCAAAAAATTATGCAATATGCAAGTTTGAAAGTATGTGGCAGCACTTACTTTAGTTACTCTCAGTTGAACATTTTAGATAAAAGCAATAAAAATTGCACTATTTTAAATAGTCTGCTGCTTTGACAGTTTGTAAAAAAAAAAAGAAATGTAACCCAGAGTATGGTATATTTAAACCATACCGTTTGCTATTTAAGAGAGAATTCAATTCAGTCATGAAGATATCAGTGTAAAGACAAACATATCAAGAAAACCAGTGATTTAAAAAGATAACAAAATAAAACAAGTGTTTCCACAGTGTTTTATCATTACAGGACTTAGAGACAAAATGAATTTTTACTCTGCACAACAAACTACAATGTTGATCAAAGATAAGCCTTTATATTACTCTGCAGATTTTGTAGCATCCAGTCATCAAACACTGAGGCCAAAAGAGTCTGAGAATTTGCTGGGCAGGCTTGCACTGGTGAGGGTGTGTTATATAAGGTACCAATAACGTACAATCCAGGAAGTCCAGCTGGTGTAGCAGAATATGTGTTTAAAAAGCTTTTCAAATGGCCTCATACTGCACAACACAGAAACAATTATCCAGTTCTGGAAATCTATCTATGAGGGCTAGCTTTATGATGCCTGTCAGGTGATCCAATTACAAGTGGACAAATGCTGAGCTGTGAGTTTTGAAATTTTATATGTAAGCTTTGGCCATGTTGTCTGAAAACTGTTAAAAGCATATGAGTGGGTTTAACACTTTGGGTGTTTTAGTTTGACTTAAATGAGCTAATGAATGTCCCTGGTCTGTATTGCTGTTTGTATTTTCAAATAATTTCCAGAAGGCCAGACACAAGAAGTTCATTGCTACCTGTGGTCAAGTAAAAAGTAATCATGTCTTTCAAAATATATATATATTGTGATCATATGTATATATCTACAAAGAAGTCCTAAATGATCAGCTGAGATAGAAATGAAGATGGTATAAAAGTGTGAACTGTGTAACTGTGATGAGGTAGAGATGCATACAACTTCCTAGTCAATCAGAATTTCAATTCAAAATTAGATTAACTGACCACTATAAATGGTAAAACAACATTAGCCAATAGAGAGACACATTGTCAGTGGAGTCTCAGATAGTTTGCCATTAGCACTGATGGCATTATTAGCTTTCTTTTCTTGTGGGCCAATGTCCGTACAGTATACCTGCATTTAATGTCATCTGGCTGAAGGAAGTTATACATCATTTGTTCTGACATTGGTAGAATAGAACTTTCTTCTCTTTCATTTTGAAATCAAAATACTCCCAAATCATTCTGGCTTCACAAAATTGTGTCTGGCCCACCTGCATGTTTTATAACATACAAGCATCATCAGGAGAGAAGGCTTGTCTGCGGGGACTCCAACCACAGC
>JBAMYA010000018.1:10051281-10062102 GCA_037176975.1 Arrhamphus sclerolepis
ATATATATACATATGTATATTGGCATAGTGAAAGCTTAAAATTATTGCAATGCTTTTTAAAGACATCAGGCAGTATATGGTTGTAGGTGAATGATCTGAAATGTCTTTTGCTTCTTACTTGAAAACTGACCTGTCTTTTTTTTTTTTGACATGTACACATGTACAACACACACACACGCTACACATATACACACACTGCTCAGCAACACCCCCAAGCCCACCACCACCTCCACCATCCCCACCCCCTGGCACCCCAACACCATTACCCCCCATATTTTTCCCCCACCCTTCACCGGCCAGGCTACACTAGACATCTCTCCCTAATCAGCATCCTCGTCGTGCTCAGAGTGGTTGCCATAGTAATGTGCCGGCTGGTCGACATGGCAACCACTCTGAGGTCCACTATTAAATGAAGAAGAGTGGAGGGAGAAATAGGGAGAATGGAGTTGGGACACAGAGAGAGGCAGAGACAGGGAGGAAGAACAGTAAAGACAGCGAGAGACGGGGAGATATTGTCCGAGGTGGGGGAGGGGGTATCTAGGTGGGGTAGCTGGGGGGGTGCATGGAAAGATTAAGGAAAACGAGTTTGAGGACAGGGGAAAGGAGATGGAGATGCGACAGGAGATAACAGGAGTATTTGAGCCACCTATTGCATTGTGTGGTATTAAAAGCTTCTGATATGTGCCGCAACAAAGCCATTAACCTGATGCATGACGTCATTTAGTTAATGCCTCACACTTACAAATTTATTCGCATGAAAAATCCAAGTGCAGGATTCTTTCATGCAGACAGAGGATTGTAAACAAATATATTTTAACAGCCGGTTATAATTCTTTTGTCACTCTACCTAACTAAAGTTTTTTGGGGGAAAAAATGGGATATTTATAATAAATATTTATTTCTAAAGCATAATAGTCCTCGCGGAATTCATGGCTGGTGCATGCATGTGCGTGTTTATGTTAGTGTAAGACAAAGGGGTCACTCATTTGAAGTTCCTGTGAAACAAACAAAAGAAAAGTAGGTGAAACATTTTCTACAGTCTGTATAGAATCCTTCCCCTTTAAAACCACTGTCATTTTTGACAGCACAATACATTCTTTTGACATCCACCTGCTTCCTGTTGGGAAAAAATGGTATATATGTAAAGTGGGTGTGTAATTTTTAAGCACACCACAGACCCAACAGTTTCTGGAGCCCTTATGTCATTCTACAATCAGTGCAAAGTGAAATCTCACCAGATCACATATATGTCAGTGTGCCGCTATACTGTTTTACCCCAATCACTCTTTCCTCTCACCTTAACCTGCTTCCTCGACTCCTTCTGTCTCACTCTTGTCAGCCAATTTCATCTCACTCTGTTGGTCTTATCTTTTGCTACTACTGTGCATTTCTTCTTTCCACCATTTTTTTTCTATCTCTCTTTATTCTTTTCTGAATAGAGATCTCTGTCTTGCTTTCTCTGAAAGTCTGATTTTTTTTTTAATGAATGAAATGCCATTCCATCAAGATGCGAACACAGCAATGACACAAAATAGCATTTGTTGCCTTGTGTGTGAAATTCCTCCATGAATTGGAGCCCTCACTTTTTTCCCTGGAGCATCTTATGAAAGCTAGCTAATTGCATGTCCACATTGTACCGTCAGTCCCTGCTTCCCCAGTGCACCATTCAGAGGCAATTAAAGTGAGCTTAAACAGAGTAAGAAAGTGCGTCATCTTCTTAATGCAATTAAGGAAGTGTGCTCACAAACATGCAGTAATAGTCTGAAACACAAAAACCGGGACACACACAGAGAACACAATGCAAAAAGAAGAAGGATAAGAAGAAGAAGAAGAAGAAGAAAAGAAATAAGCAGACAAGGTTAATTTAACAAGCATTACAACACCTTTGCTTGAATGCATCAAATATGACTTTCAGAGCCAAAGGTCTGTTGTTCAACTGTGTCTTTAAGAGTTTATAATGCAAACTTAAAAGTCCAATATACCCTCTGTTCAGATAAGGTGTAATCTTAAATACAATGCATAGCTGTTTTATGTATTTAAGTATACTTTATCTGTGAGTTATTGGGAAAAAAAAATAACAGCCAGATATGCCAGATATGTTTTTTTTTTTAGGTTCAGAAATGCCTACAATGTCTACACAGCACAGAAGAGAGAAGCAAAAACAAAAGTAACAAAGTTATGTAATGTAATAATAAGCACAGTCACAGTTCCTGAATAATTCTCCCGTTTTGCAGGTGGTAAGAAAAGGCTTAATGTAATAAATGACCTACCTTGAAGTAGTCATGCCAAGAGACCCATGGTCATGCTGGGACATGTGGGGTGAAATGGCAGGCCTCTGCTGTGGTACATCTTTTTTTTTTTTTTCACTGTAAAAGTCATGCTCTAACACTTAAGTCTCTGACATACAGTGTGTGATTACAAGGATGAGATGATTACATAAAAATCAAGCGTGGCTTCATTATAAAACTGCAAAACCTAAACCTACTTTGAAAAGTGAATAACTTCCACTTGTACTGTAATTTTATACATGCAGTAGCCTTGCTGTTCATGGGTAAATTCCACTAACTACTACAACTAACTACTTTGGAAATTTAAGGGAAAATGGAAAATGTATCTTACAGTCCTTACTGAGGGAGGTTGTGAAAGGTTTTGGAAAATATCACCACTTGTTTCTTGCTCTGGTGCAGATGGTGTTGTAGCATCATCTCACAATCATCACTAACATTTCATTTAAACACAATAAATTAAGTCTAAATGACTTAAAAAGAAATACAGAAAAAAATGAATATGACAACATCGTAGTATTAATTTAAATGTGTTTGACACTACTTGGACTACTACATAACTCTTTTGCTTGTTAATATAAATACATACTGGCATGAATGTACATGTGCATTCATAATTGTGCTTCCAGAGGTCACAAGCAGAAAGCACACAGTACTATCTTTTGTCATACATGAAGGCTCCATAATTACTATTGATCCATCATTATACTGTTTAGCTCACAAATTGAATTTCTCTAAGTTTCCAGGCAAATTTAGTGCCTTACAAGTGACAAGATGTCTGGAAACAAATCTATCTCATCTGACCACAGTTGACAAAACACACGTGGCAAGGCAAGCTTTTACACTTGTGCTCAAAGTATGTTAAGACATAATTAGACATTAATTAGTGTTTCCTTTTTTTCTTTTCATTTTGTAATCTCCAGCGTGTTGACTTTCTTTTTGTTGATCTTTCAGATTTTTCCCTTTGTCTGCAAAACAATGTTTTTATTTTACATGAATGTTAATCAAAATCGAGACCGACTGGTTGTTCCTTACACTTAAATACGACTCATATGACTGTTTCAAATGCTTAATGTTAGTATCTTAGTCATAAGTAAAAAGCATTAACTTATGAATAAGCTATAAGGGGCTTACAAGGAGGAAGGAGAGGAGGTGGTACAGATGTGACAGTTCAAAAGCACAATAACTGTTTATTTCACTCATTTGTGTCATTCTTTCAGTCGTTTCTTTTGCTCGACCCCCCTTTTCTCTCTTGGCTCAACATCATGTTGCAAAATGCCATTTTGTAAGTTGCTTTAATCACACATCAACAGGAAATTTCACAGGAACCTGGTAATGTGACTGCAAAAGATTGCATGTTTGTTGCAGTAACATCTTGAAGAAATGGGGTATCCACTCTCTAACAAACAACTGAAGAAATCTAGTAAATCTGTATAGTTCTTAAAAGGACGAGAAACAGAAAGCTAGATTTGATGAGCTGTTTCAACATCTTTTGAAAGAATGTCTATTCTTTCAAAAAAAAAAAATATATATATATATCAATAAACAATAGACTACCTCTGAATAAAAGTTTTCGCTATGTAAAGCATACAATTGTGCTCTCCGAGGAAGGTCTCTTCAAGGTCTATCCATTTTCTAAATTCCCAGAAATACCTTGCGCTCCGGGACCAAAGCACGAGGAGGATATGCAAAGAGCATTACTGCCCTCTTACACTGGAAAGATGTGTCTAAACTATGCTGTACAGTGTGAAAGACAAGAAGGCCTGCCCTTTTGGATAACAGATATTTCCCTGAAAAGGCAGAACCTCTGAAAGCGAGCAAGACTGAGGTGTGTCCTGAGAAAACGCAGCTCTCTGTGGCAGAGATGACATGTTGTCTTTATGTGAGAGAAATGTGTAATTACAGCTGTCTTCAATTATAATCCGGCAGCCTTCTGAAGAAACACCATTCTCCTCATGCAATTAAAAACCTGAAAAGTTTATTAAACCACAGGACTTGTTTCTACTCCCAGATTTAGCTTTTCTTTGCCTGCCAAATCCCTGTGAACTCTCTGACCTCCTCTCTGCACCAGCATATATTTCATTTAAATCATGTCAGCAAACACTGAAGTAAAATCTATGAGCTTGCTTTTGAGCAAACTCTAAGTTATAACTGGGATATGTTTCAGAGATGTGGTGTCATATCGACACCGACTTAATATTGCATTCATTTAAAGTAAATAAAAGAAAATGAAGGGGAAAACAGAAGGGACACTTTGTTTTGGACAGCACATAGCTACAGTTCAAGGCATGTAAATATTATGAAAATTAAATTAACTGAATCAATATGGTGCAGTAGGTGTTTAATTATAGAAGTTAATTAAATAAACCAAAAATCCTGAGATCAACACAAATGTAAAATTAATCTGAGTTTCTTTTCCGCACATGATGAAATCCTAAACATCCTCAGAAGAGTTCTGAATTCATCTCAGTCCTTCTGTAAGTTGGCTGCCAGCTAAATGTGGTAAGGCTGATAATTCAATAATTCACCAAAACATACTGCTCAACAGAAACCTTCATACGCTAAGAACATACTACAGTTTGTAGAAATTATGCACCGATTGGATTTCTTGATGTCTTCTTTGGTAGCTTCTGTAATAAACTGTCACAATGAAAGAGAATATTTACAGTTATGCGAGTCACGTCATAGATTGCTGTATATATTACCTGTATGGCAAGAGAAACTCCAAAATCCGTGTCCATCACAGTTTGAAATGTCAAAACAGACCCTAACCAACCACGTATTACAACAAAAAACAAAGAATAAACAACAACATTTACATTTATGAAAAATGGCTATTTTATGCTATGATAGATTACATTCTGTATAAAATATGAAATGCAAAATAGTGACAAATCAGATGCTGGAACGTCATTCAAGCTCCAGAAAAATCCACTTAAAATCTGCCTAAAAGTGTTGGGGATGGATTGTTTTAGCTTATTGCCAAAAATATGCCACAGCAATGCCAATGGTAAATGGACAGTAAGAGAGCAGATACACAGTGCATGCACACTATTCATATCTGCCTCACAATGGACTACTTGACTGTAGAGGGGGCTTTGGCACCCCTGTTATTTGGCCGGCACGGTCACCATCACAGCCTTTTCTGTCACCAAATGTAAAGTCCAACTGCCCTCCAAATCCCTCCCAATTATAAAAGGTCCTTGAGTTGCTGTTTTGCCCCCTCTCCAGCTCCTGTCTGATTACTGAGTGTGGGGTGAGCTGCGCAGGCAATCAGCTGCAAAGCGCAGAGGACCAAGAGGACTGGGAAAAAAATCAAATCCAAAACACTGCAAAAAAATAAACTAAAGGGAGACTACTGGACCGCAATTACAAGCCATCCAGCCAGGCCCCTGCTCCAGCACTCAAGAGCTGCCGTGATTTTCGACAGAAAAGGTTATTAGTTTTTATTGGAGGAAATAGATGCTGGGTGGCTTTAAATGGCACAGTAATGTGGGGGTGGTGGCGTGATGGGGTGTATGTGCTGGCTGCAGGGAGGCCTCCTGACCCAGGTCTCCCTAGAGACCCATTGCACTGCCAGAAAGACACACAGAAGCCATCACGCAGCCTCTTCCCTTCCCCCAGTCATCAAGCCCTACAACTCCTGTTTGAACTCCAAAGCAGCGCCTTGGTCTGTGGCCTTGAACTCAAACAGGACACCCACTTCTTTTTCTGTAGACATACGGCAAGCATCATTACTGATGTTTATAAAGTCTTACTAATGTAAGACTTTCTTCTTCTTGTCTTTCTTATTGTTTTGATATTTTATCTAAATAATTGTTCTGGCTGTTTAAAACTAATTTCCTTTGCAATTTTTTTTTGATATTACCTAAATACACAATAAATTGTTTAGATATATTCAGGCTGTGTTTATGTACATGTAGACTCATGCACACATGCTTCAAACAGAAGCATCACATGCGAAAACATTATCAGTAAGCTTGGCAGCTGTGTGTTTGCTTGGCTCTGTGTAATGTCTGCCAGTAGATTTCCTGTCACGAGCACGTGAGTCTGCGGCTCCAGAAGGAGAAGAGAAGTATGCAACCATATTTGCCTTTGTGCAGGGCTGCGAGTGTGTGTACTCTGCTGTGTGTGATGTTATTTCAGATTGTGTAAGCTATGATCTGCCTGCATCAGATGAAGCGCTCTCCACGAGCGTTGGTGTTGTCAGTGTCCAGTGATCGGCACTAATCACACGCAGGTGCTTTTATCAGCCAGAGGTAATATACTGAAACATTTGAATGATTTAACTGTTATTCCACGCACATGATGCGACATTTCAGTCACTTAGTTACGTAAAATGCAATTACGTGATGAGTGTGTGTCAAAATATGTTGCTGTATGTCAAAGTAGATAATATGTTAATGTTATCTTTTGTGAGAGCTTGCATGCATGTTTGTCTTCATTGTGCTTGCTGCCCATGCTCCTTTCCTAATCTGTATTCAGTGCAGGTAGACTCCAGCATGGACCTGCAGCTCAGTAACTAATGGAGGAGCTGATGGGGGCTTGATGACGACCACTGGGCCATTTGTGCACACACACACACACACATGCACGCACACAAGCAGATTGCACATATACAAACACTATTGCTTTTTCCAGCCACAGCTGCACCCAGCTAGTAGTCAAGCAAGTTAATTACACTGACCATTTAATACTGGTGATTTTTTTTCTTTAGCGTGCAGTGCAATTTGATAAATTTTATCATCTTTCTGAGAAAGTGAAAAACAATTACAGCTCAAGACATCACCCTTTTCCTACATTGATGTTGCTGCTGCAGCTGGGGCTGCTGCTTCTTAGATTTCTGGTTTTAGAGAAAAACCAGGCAATTATAGAATTGCCTCCTCTGCAAACTCCAGCAAACCAGTGCCATCTAAGCTGATTGCCAGGAAGTGCAGGGAATTAGAAAATTAACGTCACATCAGGGTCAATGCATTAGGATGGCTCACGCATGAGCTTTCACCATGTGTTTCACGATGTCACAGCACCAGTGACTGGAGCTTTACATTGATGTTTAATTACATTTGCCTTTTCACATTTTTATTTTTTATTTTTTTTGTCCCCCAAAAAAAAGAATCAATTCACAGAATTCTGGAAGAAACATTTCAGGAATGATACAGTCCACTGACGTCATTTATCTATGTCAAAGGGGTTTTTGTGCTGGACCTGTTGCTTTAGACAAGAGGGACGTTCTGCAACTATTAGTTTTGATTATAAAAGTGAACACAGATTATGACTAATTCCTTTTCGAAGTGTTTCAGAAGGGAATACTGGATTAATTTTGTAGAAGCTACAATTCTTCCAAACATTCTGACACTTAAATTGCTCCAAGGCCTTTGTGTTTCAGCAGAATCCTTTTGCAACATATGGCAACAGTTATTTTTTTTTTTTTAGCAAAGGAAAACATGAATATAAGCATGAACCCACATGCATGAAAATCTCAATATTTACTCAGCAGTCCACTTATATATCCCGCTAAAATCGTACAAGGCATGTCCAAACTTTTGCCTTGTCAAAGTTAATGTATTTTTAAAATGTTAACATAATCTCTCTTTAATAGTGAAAAATTACCAAGAACACAAAGTGAATGTATGATTAGATTCCCGATCAACGGTTTATTCCAGCCACTGCTAGAAATGGATTTTTTTTCTTTTTGTTGACTACAGCATAAATCAGGAAGAAAACACTTGAGAATCTTTGCAAGTAGCAGCATATCCTTCCTTTGTCTTAGCTGTAGCTCATACTTGATAACTGGTTCATAATGTTGGTACACAACACTGTAACTCTGCATCAGCAAGTCTTTATTTCCAGATCTAAGATGCTGAACACGCTGATTAAAATTTAGGTGAAAATTTCTCTGAAAAGTGGGCTCGTCTGGACACTGAGTGACTAGTTATGAATAATCCACAGCTTCCACAGCTGCATTTCATTTCCAAAAACAAATCACCAGTACATACCATACTGTCACCTTGTTAAGTTAGAGTAGTACTGTCCATGAGTGCTTTCTCATTACAAATATGTAATTTGGAAAAAAAATAAATGAATCAAAGTGAATCACAATAAATCATAATCACAAGGAATCATGAAACTGAACCTGAATTAAAACTGTAATCACTACCAAATCTACTTTCATCCATACATTACCGACTCTTCTTTTATCTGTCTAAACCTGGGATTTGGATTGCGTGGGGTTATGGATTGGACGCATTTAACTTAAACTTTTTCAAAGATTAATGCATTCAGCGCGATAGCACACCAGTAACCTCCTGCAGCAGGACAATGCAAACATCCAGACCACAAAAACTGCTCAAGGATGGGCAGAGGAACGTTAGGGTTTACCCCAGCCCCCAAACTCAAACTCCCCAGATTTCAGTGCAGAATCCAGTGGAATGGACCATTTTCAAGTTGGCCACATCCCAAAACCCACAGAGCCTAAAAAGGATCCACTGCCAATGCAACAAACCACACCACACCCCCATAGAGCTTGTGTTCATGCTGTGTTGTGTAAAGGCAGCGGATATCAAACATACATATAGTCTCTCTGCTTGACTGCCATGTGGGTCCTCCACCAGATGGCTGGAAGCCTGGGGTGTTCTACACAGGTAACCTAGTTGTCCTGAAGGCTGTGCTCCTCTGGACCGGGATCTCTAATGTTGTTCCTGGAATCTGTGGGAGCCGCGCTCCCAGTTTGGAGGTCACAGCCCGAGTGCTCCAGTTACAAGTGGCAGCGCCGCTACCATCCTCTGCATCTAGCTCCTCTCACTGGGGGTTGCCTGTATCGCAACATTACAGAAGTTTAACATTCTCTGCTCTGGTTCATGAATGTGCTGTTAGGCGACTGCTCTTGCACATCCTGCTTTCCCAAACAATAGGTAATAAATTACGAAGAATTCAAGTCCATATAATCCCTCCTTTTTGTACCTGTACCCTGCGTCCATCTGTTTTTTATCTTATGATTTGTTCCCTTCTCTCATACCATGCAGTATCTGTGGATCTCCTCCAGTTAACTTTTTTTCTTTTCTTCCTCTGTTTCTTTTTTTTCCTCCCCTCCCCTCCCCTCCCCTCCCCTCCCCTCCCCTTTCTCCTTCTCTGTTGAGCTTGGGGCAAAGAGCTGACAGCCAGTGACCTAGGAGCCTCTGAGGTTCCCAGGGAGAAAGGTAATGGGCCCAACCCCGGAACGCACTCTCACTCTCTGCACACACGGGGCTGCCGGCAGCTTTGATCCAGTAGCCCCCGCTTTGGTCTCCTGACGCCTGGTGAGGAAATTCATAGGAACAACTGGAAGAGGCCTGTGTTTATTCAGCTCCTTTAATGAGGAGGGAGACGGATTATCGGGGGCCTAAATCTCCCCAAAAAAACACAGGGAAAGAAAACTGCTGCTCATTCCAGATGTTGCTCTACCACCAGTCACTCCAAAAGAATCCGAGCGAGTAAGAGAGAGGGATGGTTTCATTATGCAAGACGGGGGAACTAGTGGCCAGCAGGAGAATTTCCTTGTTTTTTCTCTGTTCTTCTGTCTGGCCAGATGTGGGAGCTGGCCAACAGTCTCTGGGTGAGCCCAGAGGAGAGCAGCTGCCCAGGTGCAGTGGGGAAAGCTGGGGGCTCTGTGAAGGAGTTTGCAGACATGTGTTATTTTGTTAAAATAAGGGTGTTTGATGGTATAGGAAACCAAAGCTCTCAAGCATACGCTTTACTTTAAGCAATTTGTGCTGTCTTAAGGAGAAAAAGAAGCCATTTCCTGAGCTTGTCGTATGACTCCTAATGTGTTATTTTTTTTTCAATTTTTGAACACAGCTTCTTTGTAATCACAATTTACATAGTGAAGCAAGTGACGTGGGATCAGACGTATGAAGTCTGTTAGCCCCAAAGACTGAAACAGATGCAAAATCAACATACAAAGTGGCTACAGGCTGTAGAAAGATAAAGGCCCTTCAGTGCTTGTGACGCCACTCTACCTACACCAGGAGGAATCGAGCAATGCGACACTCTCTTGACCCTTTTGCTAGAAGACTGCCCAGATCAATACATCTCTCTATTGTCAAATCATTTAGGAGGGGATTATAGGTCACAGATCCTCACACACCGAGGGCATAGGTCAGTCTGTGCTGCATATTTACATGTGATTTTCAGACATCAGGTCTTGTTACGAGTATCACCTGTGGTACAAAGAGCATTTTAGCGTAGTTTACAAGGTCCCTCAGCTTCTGCTCTAATCTATATAGCCAGACCACCTTTGTCGTCATTCAGTGAACTGCACTTCTGAGACTGTAACAGACTGAAGTGGTCTGCCCACTGTGTTTGTGTGTGAGAAGATTTGTGATCGGTCCAGTTGAGAGGAGAGACAATCACTCTGCACTGATCATCTGTTTCCCCATGCTTATGAAAAAATATATCCAGGAATAAACATGGTGTGTGTTTGAGTGTGTGTGTGTGTGTGCGTGCATTTATGTGTGTATTTGTGGATATATTGTGTGTGTTTCAGGCTCGTCTCTATGTA
>JBAMYA010000018.1:10069048-10081178 GCA_037176975.1 Arrhamphus sclerolepis
GTGTGCTCTTCCGATCCTCATGGAATAATTGTTTTACTTCAGTTTTTACTGAGGGAAAGTTGAAGAATTTTCAAAATGACCCTTGTTTTTGAAACTAGAACATTTTATAATTCATGTATTGCTTTTTTTTATGACACAATTATTCCATGAGGCAATAGCAGCATTCACTTATATGTCCAGCAACATGATCCAATAGATGAATATCACAGTAGTTGCATTATATTATTTAATTCATCATTGGTTATAGTCTTAAACTCTAGTGGTATCTTTGATAAACTAAGAGTGTTCAAAAATAAAGAATAAAAACATTAGCAAGGTATTTCTGTCTCTGGCTCTCATTCAGTCTGAAGTATTTTCTTCAACAGAGACACAGCAACTAACTTAATTTATGAACATGGTGACTTCCTTCTTCAGTTTTACTCTTACTCTTTACTACACTTGATAAGGTATGGAACAACCAGAAACCAGGATCAAAAAGCAAAGATATCGTTCCTGTCTTTGCTCCAATGTGTACATGACTGGGATGGCTGCACTTTCTTTATAATAGCTCCTTTCCTGCCAGAGGAAATGAGGCAAGCTGCCTGAGTCGTATCTTATAACTTTCAATTAAAAGTCATCATTGTGATATTATCTTTTTTTTTTTTTAAATGTTTAAAATATTTAATATTCCCTGTACATAGCATGTTTTAGTTAATACTGGATTAACATAACAATTGCTGTAAATCAGTTGTATAATCTTTTGTTTTTGACATCATACAATGTAATACATAACATCTAAATATATTAAAGAAAACAATTACGAACATGAAGTTTATGCTCTTCAGAACACAGTACTGTTTTGCAGTGTCATTGCAATACAGTTTGAAGTTAATATGCGCCCCTGCAAGTATGTAACTTTAATGCTTTATTATTAAACTAATCTGATTATTCGAGAATCCCTCAAAGCATGAGAGTTAAGTTTTACATTTTAACAAAGAAGTTTGCTGAGAGAAGTCTCCAAATAACTGGCACAATTTCACTCTCTTATGAGTAACAGGCAGGGGTCAGGCAGGAAATCAGCCTATAAAGTCATAACTGAGTGATTTTAGGTTCAACATTGGTTCCATACCCTGCCTACTCTAATCCCATGCCTGGTGCTTGAAATGCTTCTGCACGTCCCAGTAGCAGAGCTTGCAAAAGTCTGTGGTTGAGGCACAGGTTGGGGTGTAACAGGAGAGGACCTGAGCAGAGAGGCTGTTAAAGTGCCTGATGTGACCATGACCACTCCCAGAAACAATTTAATTTCAAAGCTCAGCCATCTCCAGCTGATCTACTCCTCCAAGGTCATTAACTGTGCCACAGAGGGTCACATGATTAATGAGTGACAGACCCTCCGGTGCAATAACGTGTATGAACGTGGCCCATTAATTAGACAGGGGGGCCAGAGAGAATGAATGGCCAGGGACAGCTTGGTCCCCTCACAACCCTGTCCTTCCCAGACCCCATTTTTCATTTTCATCTGTACAAACAGACACATGCAACCACTCATAATTTTGCCAAAATATCATATCTCCCCCCTGCAAACCAGCTGAGACGGAAAAAAAATACAGTTTAGAATTTTACAACATACAGCGTATTCACAAAAAAAAAAAGCACAGCAAGTTACTGAATATTATTTAAACTAAAAACTCTAGTGCCAATTTAAAAAGTCAGAGGTTATCTGAGTTTAAAAGGTCATGGATTTTTGCAGCTAAAAGAGTCCAAGCCGTGCTTAGAAGTGCTGTCAGCACTGGCTCCAGGTTGATCCAGGTATCAAGCATCTGAATGCTGTGTTGTTGCAGTCCTTCTCCAGGACTATGGTAAGCATGCTGCTTTACTGAGGGCAATCTCCAAGAGGAAATGAAACATTCTGCTGCCACAGACTGGCTTTATTAGAAGACAACAAGTCCGGCCTCTCAGGATATACAGATCAGGAGATTTAATTGATGCTGACCAACTGTCGATGCACTTCTATAGCTGGGAGAAACAAGAGTGTTTAACACTGCTCCATTGTAAATAGTATTCATTTCTCAGTCTAATCCACTTAATGCAATTCCAATAAGTCCATTTCTTAGAGTGGCCTTGTTGATTTGAAACCTCATAGTCTTCTGTTTTATTTTCACCAGTGACAAGAAATGTAATAGCTGCTAAGTATATAGGCCAATAATATACATATGTGCTACATCCAGTGCATGCATTTCAATTTTACCTTGAGGTCACAGTATTATGGATACACCCCAGTGGTGTCATTAATCATATACTTGCATTTTATGTAATAACAACCAGCGGGGGTTATAGACAAGAGACGAGGTTTAAGATAAAGACCAAGACAAACAATGGATATCAGGAAAAACAAATCTCATCAGTTTGCCCACTGCACCTGGGTCAGCATGTCCACAAAGCTGGCATGCATGTACACAGGAGCATGCACCTCCAATCATCATTGTTCAAGAGACATAATAAGCAGTGACAGCTTGAATCAAAATCACTCAGAAAAGAGAGAAAGAGAGAAAAACTGCCGCTTTTAGGAAAAGGGAAAAATATGAAGGTGTTTAAATATGCAAGTTTGCGTAATGATGTTTTATGGTGAGATGATTTCTAGGTCAGAGGATATTTATCTGTACTTATGAATATGAAGAACAAATTATTCATGAGGGATGTTGATAAAAAAACATCATTTTGAAAGGTGCTGCTGACACTTTTACACTACTTTTTTTTCAATAAATGAGCAACAAAAAATAAAATAAAATAAACTTCTTGCATCTTATCAAGTACTCAGAGAACCTCTTGACCTTTCTGAATAAAGCATCTCTCTGGAGATTTGACACACATCTCTCAGCACAGATCTGAAGACAGTCATGAATGTTGCTTGCCCTCTGATATATTTTTAATATTCAGATCATATCAAATATGTCCTCTTTCAATAATTGATCTAGCTACTAGCAACATAAAACATGCTGAGCTTTGACATTGGGATTTCTATGCTCCAGTCAATGTATCACTTTTTTTTTTTCCCCCACTATCCACTATTTGGTATGATAAGGGGGACACAGGCCGCTCACTCAATGTGATGCACTTGGCCAAGGGATGTACCCTTGATATATACCAAGAAACCTGGCAAACTGTTGGCTCATAACAGTTTGAAGCTCTGCCTTTTTCCACAAATAACTAAGCGGTTTCAGCAAAATATAGAGTCAAGACATTTTATATTTTAAATACACTCCATGAGAGCATGATGCTTGATAATGTCACACACTAAACATTATCACAGGACACGCATAGATCAGATGTGTAAGGCAGGCTACGTGCTGGATTTTTACATACATCTTTTTTTTCTTTTTGCTGAAGGGACATGGTACAGTGCAAAATTTCCAAAAAGTAATGAAGTGAGTGTTTTTCATCCTGTCTTTTGACCAGCAGCATCTCCTGTGATGGCTCATTTCCTTAGTGCAAGAGGTTCCCACCCTCCATAGCAGCCAGGCTTCAGGGGGCATGGCAGAGGGAATAAGAGATTCAGAGAGGGAGTAAAGTAGAAGAGGGAAGCCATGCTGGGAGAAAGGAAATCTTCCATGTGCAGAAGCAGAGTGGCTAGAGGACATTTCACGCTAATGGCGGCCGGGCCAATTGAAACGACTGCAGCACTGCATGATTTGAAGGTCAGGAGACAGCGGATTATATTCCAGTAGTGGTAGAGGAGGATTGGAAGAGTAAAATGGTGCCTTCCCACCACCCCGCCCTTCCTGCTGTCCTGAATGAATGCAGAACAGCCAAGACATTATCAACATAGCACCAAACCGTACCATCATTACTCTTGCACACAGCGCACTATGAAACACACAACACTGAGCCTGCACATTATCTTGAGATATTCTGCTCAGAGGCCTGGTTTATGAAGCAATACACAATAAACAATTCTTTTCTCTCTCTCAAAAAAAAAAAAAATCCCCCAATACAATTTTTTTCCCCCATTATGTGACCAGAAGGAACAATATTAAATGCAATACATTATGTTCAGCAGAAATTTCTAAAAAATCTACACACAAAAGACAATGATTAAACTAGAGAAGGCCAAAGCATTATCAGTTGTCAGTAACCTTCTGAAACAGCTGAAGAAGTACATTTTTTGGTCAAGCTCACAGACAAGTGCAGAAGTTAATCACACATGAAAAAAAGTATAAAGTGATTATCCACATGACTGCAATAAAAAAGCTGTAAATAGATGCAAATAAGGCGTAGAATGACCACATACCTCTTGACATTGTGCAAAGAAGGCCAACATAAATACATGGCATTTTTGCCCAGTGGTTGTTACAGATTTGAAGCTAAAAAAGTGCACGCAGTTTAACATGCAGACAAATATGGATACAGCGTTTGAGGCAACGAAGATGTCAAGCAGAATTTCATAAATCAGGGACATTAATGTAATTAAACTTGTCCCTCGTAGGCATCAGCTTATATCTGCTTGATGTGAGTTCAGAATTTCTTGTATCTGTGTAATTTTCCACAGTCCCCATTAAACATTGTATCTCAGGAATCCTGCTCAAAAAATAGAGAGAGAAAAAAAAAAAAAGAAAAACGAAAAAAAAACAAGAAGACTTACAAATACACCCTTTTTTCCACTAAAGCAACAGCGAGTTTCTTGTTTCTTTCTTTTCTCTTTTCTTTCTTTTATGCAGCTGTTTCCATTGTCAATAAACATGTAATACTTGGGAGCAGCATTGAGCCCTGGCTGTTCAAAAACACTGACAGGAAAGAAGTGGATATTTCATAAAAGGAGAACAAGATGCCAATCACCATGAAAGGCCAACGGAGCCATTATTTATCAGCTGAAAAAAGCCTCATCACAAAAAATAAGAGCATTCAAAAAACCCAATCTTTAATATAGCATAGGACATCACAATAGATGCGATCACAGTGTATGTGATGTGCTATGATTCACACAAAACCACAGCAAAATGAATGGATACTTTCCATAAAAATTATTTACAAACTGCAGAGGAACATGTCAACAAGACATAAAGTATGCTCAGACGTGCCCAATATTTTGCATTCCTTGAATTTACAGCGATGAATGTCTATTGTGTACTATGCTGGACGAGGCACAACATAGATTCTGATGGCTTACATTTTTTATTCATCAAGTAAATACACATACAGAAATGTTTTATGACATAAAATTTATGGTTCTCGCAAATACTGAATAACATCTAGAATATCATAATAGAAGCAAGTACAAAAAGCTGCCACTTCTACAACTAAGTTAATTAAGTAACTTGAATATTCTTGAATGGAAATAAGATTTGAAATAGATGAAAATTGAGTTCACATTTGTTTTCTGTATTACAAAAAAATATAAGAATGTGTCATTTCAAATATTTGGCTTACAAAAAAAAAAACGTTTTTCACAGAGAAGCATCAGTATAGGATGGAGACACACAGGCAGTGATGGTGCTACAATTCTACCTCAGCGACAACTATTCTTGTAAAACTCAAGAGATAACAGGAAACCAGGGTAGCCCAGTCAATCCACTGCATGTTTGAATGGCTGTCCATGTTAAGCTCTTAAAGCAGGCATTAATCCAGGATTGTCGGGGCAAAGCTAAGTTTGGCACGTTATCATGGCAAGGCCCAGACCTTAGACAGCGTTCTGTCACCATACAGAAGCTCCAACAGCTTCATATGACTGCCACTACAACTGTGGTACACACTGCTAATGACGGAAAACAGAAAAATACTTAACTAATCAGTGACGTTTAACTTTACATTTGGAATTTTTAGTACCTTAATTTAATTCAAGTGTATCTGGATCTACTGAAGCAGGCAGCTATTTTTTTCTACTGTAATGTGTGTTGCATTTTATTAAGGCATGCTCAGACTCTCACAGAGCCTGAGTGACCTCTCTGGCCAGCCTGAGTCTCACACTCACTTCACCCCCTCCAGATGTGCACAGGCCAGACCAGACCAGGGCAGAGAACACAGCCCAGCAATTTCTGCTCTGCTCCACTTCAGATGCACACAGACCAGCTCAGATCAGCAGAAGATGGTTACGCCGACAAACACATTAAGCGCTGTCAACCACTGACCATGTAACTGCAAAAGTAGCATCATTGTGTTTTAGAGGAAAAACAAACAAAACAAACAAAGGAAAAAAAATATTAAGCAACACAATAACAGCAAGTCACACGACCGCACGTGCAAGCACACACTCAAACAAAGACATGCACACGCCAATCTTAGGGTGCAGTCATAGGGTTTGGACCGAGGCTTAAGGGGTAGAGCACAGGCTTAGGGAAGTACGTGTGGTTGCTGGCAGAGTGGGGATATTAGGGCCAGTGTGTTGACTTATAAATCTTCCTGCACAGAGGAAGACCAGAGTTATCATCTGACATATGAAAAAATACCAGAGAAGCTATGAAGAAAAGAAAGGAAATGAAATGAGAGTGGTACAAAAAAAAAAAACAAAAAAAAAAAACAGAAAGAAAGGCGGGGGTCAAATGAGCATTGTTGCAGACATCTGGTTTGCTCCTCATCTTCACCCACACACTTTCTCCATATGTATACGCATACACATTGCATATAAAATGAATTCTTGCTTCAACATTTGCTCTGCTTGTGTCGTGAGCACAACAGCATAGTGCACGGCTGATGGGCATGTCAAAGACAATTTTGTACACTTGTACGAACACCTGCAACTTCCTACATCAGATTTAAACAGGAGCTTGAATTTGGGTTCATCTTTGTGTGACAGCCTTCATTTTTGTATCCTGTCTGTAGAGTATTGCATAGAAAGACACACAGTTATTAAAACAGCATTTTTAAACTATTTTAATTACCAAATCATAAAACACTCGCAATTTTTATTCATTTGATTTTTGTTCTAAATTTGGATTTAAAAATATTTTTTTGTACAGTATTTACAAACACTGATAATTTGAAACAGATGTAATTTTAAATGTGTAAACAAGACAATTCTGATATTCTGCTCTGGCTGGTAGATTCCTGCAGGAAATTCTTTCCTAAGTGAGGCTCTTTTCTTTTTTTTACTGACATATATTGAGAAGTCCAACTTCAGAGTTCAGGCTGTAGTCTGAAGCACAAAACTGTTCAGTTATATTGTTTAAATGACAGGTGTTTTTTTTTTCCTTGTTATTTTGTTAATGTCTTAATTTTTGCATTATTATCAGCCTTAAAAAAAAAAAAATGGTCCTTTATATGGCTGTCAATGCACATTGTGCTTTCTGTTGCACACTGCCTAATATTATTCGGGCTGATATTTCCATAAATGTACAAAACATAAAAACTGTGAAAGTTAACACTCAGAGTAAAACATGGCTGGTAAACTGAACACTTGCCCTGAAGCCATGTCAGCTGTATAAGTGGACAGATAATTCTACATTCAACACTTGTCAACTCTAAATAATTGCAACTGGGAAAAAAATAAAAAATAAAACATCTACACGTATTAACACTAGGAGATTTGCTGTGCACGGTATATGTGTGTGTGTGTGTGTGTGTCAGTGAATGTAAGCGAGTGAGTTAAGTGTGAGAGAGAGAGACTCCAAAAGATTTCAGACCCAGAATAAATCACTGTCGCCACAGAAACAGGCCGACAGCTGTGATGGATGGCTGAAATTTTTGTGTTGATGTCTTTAGTACTGCTGACAATTTGGTCATCCAGGCCTTTCTCTTTTCCTGTACTTGTGTGTGGCTAAACACTAAACGTGTCTTCATGCTTACACATACTCTGATAGCAACAATTTGTACCTGCTCAAAATCTACTTTTGGATTAAAACATTTTCTTTTTTCTTCAAATTGCACCACATGGAGAGTTAAAAATCATAATTTAAGAAATTGACATTCAATATTTATAAATTTAGATCATGAAACTTTTCAAATATCCAGCACTTTTTGTCATGTGAGAAACTAACCCTTTAACTAACTCTTTTTATTTAAAGACAAAAAAACAAAAAAACATGGTAATGTCAGCACAACTTTTTGTGATGAGTTCATGAACACCATCTTGTGTGCACACCATAATCACGTGGTCGTTTTTACTCTTGTATGCATTGACTCTCTCATTGGGTAATATGTCACCACATGACGTTGTGATGACTGTTTGTGAAGCTGACACTCTTGTCAATGCTGCTGTGTCTTTACGCCATCCGCACAAACTGAAGAAGAAAAGTCATTATCTTCCTTTCTTCACTCCTTGTGGTGTTGCCTGGTCTATTCTAGTAGCACTGGGCAGAACCTCTGCCCGTGTCAGCGCGCACACACACACACACACACACGCAGACACACACACACACTTGAGCTGTTACCGTACAATTCAGAACTTCAGAAAACTAAAAACTACACAATTTCTTTTTACGCACAGAGCAATCTAGGCTGTAAATATTGCACTGGAGACTAAATTTTATACAGGCATATGTGTTTACATAAAGTTATTTAAACAAAAATGCAATATACACCCTTATACACACAAGCTCAGTAAAGAGTTGGGCCACGCTGTGCCAGCACCCTCACTCCTAAACACACACGCACATGCACACACACACATGCACACATCATGCACGCACGCGCACACGCACGCACGCACACACACACACACACACACACACACACACACACACGTCCAGTGCTTCCATCTGCTCTCAACTGGCAGAATGAAAAAGATCACACTTCCCACAAACTTACACAGAATCAATACTTTTTCCAGCAAATCAGAGCAGTTACAGGCTCAGTACCAGCTCCACACTAACTGTACTCAAAGTCCTGAAGACTGAAACTAAGAATCCACAGAGCACAAATACAAAAAAACAAATATATCATATATATATATATATATATATATATTTATATGTAAATACTGACCTTTCTGTCTTTTCTCTCCCTTTTTTTCTCTGATGTCCAGTCCCCTGTTTCTCTTCAGTTTGTTCTTGTCCTCTAAACCTCTTGTCTAAATAAGTCATAGAGGAGCTTCCTCCTGCTCCTGCTCAGCCCTACGCCACTGTATTAGTCTGATTTCACACTCTGCAGCCCTTGCCTCCCATCCTGAAGGGGACGGTGAATGTGCTGCTTATTTAGAAGCCGGCACACACTACCTGGGCTTGTAGGCAGCTGTTTAAAGCATGAGGCAACATCCAGGGTGCATAATACCCCCCCACACACACCCTCCCCACCCCCACCCGACACAAACACACACACACACACACACCTTCTCTCTGCCTCTTGCTCAAACACACATGCATGCACTTACTTACTGGCTGGCTGACAAGATAGGCAACACATACACACAAGAGCAAAGTGAAAATGCACGCTCATGCAAGCAGTCTGTCAGAGGTCTCTCTACCTTGGCTGGGATAGCAGGCAGTGTGAGCGCACACGCACAGGCACACGGAGAAGAGCTGGCCGCTCCGTTCTCTCTCCTTCTCTCTAAGTGTTTAGAAGACAATTTCAACAAGGGATTGCTCCCAATCTACTAGGGTGATCCACATGGATGAGTTATAATATGCTTGCCACTCTCTTTACCCCCACACCGGTCCCTCTGTCTCATCACTTTCACACTCTCTCATTCGTTTGCTCTTGTGCTCGTTGTCACCGATTTCACTTCAGGAGGAAAGCCTCCCCTTCAAGGATTCTTTATTTCCCTTCTCTGTGGATGTTATCAGGATGGGGCCAAAAACTGACTCCACCTGAATGCGTATTAGTAAAATGCATTATTTATAAAACCCCCCCCACCCACCCACCAACCCCACTCTCCGTCAACTCGAACCACAACCACAACCCCCCCCTCACCCCCCACCCCCACCCCATACGCCAATGGACACACGGGGGAAGGGAGGTGTGGTTGTGACTGCATCAGCGATGAAGGGGTGTATTTGCGATGCTTATGTTTATGGGTGGCTGGGATGGTGGGGTAGGGGGAAGGGATGAGGGGTCAGGGTTTTAGGATTGCAGGGGTCTGAGGGGAGGTGAAAAGAATACATAAAATATAATTGTAATTTATTTATTTATTCAGTGGCTGGGATTGCCTTATCATCCTAGATGCTACTTAATGACATCACTGCTGGCTCCAAGCTGTCCCAAATCACACCACCACTCATATTTTCAACTAAATGACTTCTGTTGCTGTGTGCATTGTTCATGTGTGTAACAAAAAAAGAAAAGAAAAAAAAAAAACATTGTGAGGGTAATACCAGAAGATCCATTGTTTTATTCTAATTACAAATAAATATACTAATTTAATATAAAAAGTAATAGTATTCCTTAATTCCTCCTAAAATTATAATTAATTAGTATTAAAACATTAATGGAATCAGTTCATAGGATGCTGGACTGGTAAGATGCTTTAAAGAATTTCAGTTTAACTAAAGCTATTACTTTAATTCTTCTCAATGTAATGATCTTAATCATTCAAATATTTTTATTTCTCATCTAAATTATTCATTGTTTAAAATTAACCACCTTTAAATATTAATCAATGACATAAACTTGCCCCAAAGTGTATTTATATATTACAAGTTTTTCCTCAATAAATTGCGGCTGGACTAGAGTGTTTAATAGAAAAGTAAGATTGAAACTACTGAAAAAAAAACCAACTTGAAATAGTTTCTTATGTTCCATGTAGACTGAATGCAATTAGATAAATATGCGTTTGAGCCCCAAAAACATAAGCAAGATCTTTTTTTTTTGACACTTCTGTATTATCTAAACACAATAAAAAATGTAAAAGAAAGAAGACTTTTATCCTTTTCTTCATTGTATTGCATATTATGTTTTACAGACGTAATAAAAAAAGAAGATTTCCTTTGACTTTAATAGTGTGTCTTAATACATGCATGATATAACAATCACCCGAGCCCTTAGTTACTAAGTTATTTAGTTATTAAATAGTCCAGTATGAGACAGGTGTATTAGAGTGAGGCCTGGACTCACACACAGGAGGGGAAAGGAAAGCTGGAAATGGCTGTTTAATCTGAAGTTTCCCACTGGTCTAAAGGATCCTGCAATCCTTGGGGGCTAACAGCCCGGCAACAGTCATGACTGCAGAGAGGACCCTCAAGACTTGGTCAGCACTATCAGCTTGGCTCTCCCTCGCTGCAAGAGACAGATCAACACAACGGAAGCACAGCCACCTGGGAGGGTCACTCTCGTAGGCTGCTATAGTCTCTGCTGTGGACCAAATGGTCACCAAATCACAGCAATGTACAGCTTAAAACCATCACCACCACCCCCAAGAAAAAAAAAAAATCATTCTTTCAGAACTGATGTCATGTGTGTCTTTCAAGGCTTGTGCAGTAGGTGCCTCACACCAACTCAGTCAATATACACGATCAATACTAACTTTTTTAAAATGTTAACAACCATGAGAGTAAAACCTAAAGAGTATAATAATAACAGCAGGAGGGCTAACCCTTCAAAAGGTTTGATTTTAGGGTTTTAGCTTCTTAAGAGGCTAAAAGATTTCAGTTGAGATTTTTCAGAAGTTTTTCAGAGCAAAGCTTCTTGAAACAAGGCTTCAGGTCAGAATGGGTCAAATAAAGGAACATTTAATAAATAATGTGAACACAATTAATATGTTTTATTCTTAAAATAATATTTAAAAGATAAAGTTTAAAGTTGATATTTTACACAACCCGTGACTATACAAATCATGCTCTCTGTGCTGCACTTGACTATACGCCGTCTAATTCTGTGTCCAGCTGTCTGTCCCCACTAGATTGAGTGGACAGCTCTGCAGCTATGGGACACCAATCTGCTACACCTGCAAAAGAAAATGATGTGACCCAAGGCCCAGTCAGATTATTCTGTCACTGCCTTTTGGGACCAAGTAGAACTGGGAAATTACTGTACTGGCGTTAACAGTCCATCTCAATCATCTGAAAACTGCCATAATTCGGAGAATTTCTAATATTATTCCTAAAAGCCTTAGTAAGAAAAAGTAAATTTAATTTCCTTTGATTAACTATCAGAAAGAGTAACATCTTATCCTCCCACTCCTGTGTCCACCTCTGTCATTCTGCACAGTGCTCTGCCTCCCTCACCATGTTACAAGTCACAAGAGAAAGGGATTATATGAATAAGAAAATTTATATTAATGAGGGGTCTG
>JBAMYA010000018.1:10081278-10098487 GCA_037176975.1 Arrhamphus sclerolepis
GAGGGGTCTGGTTTAACTAAGTAGCCCCATTCACACAACTGTCATGTGCTCTCCTTGACCTCATCACCTCATGTGACCAATGAGACACAAAGCTGCCCTTCAGAGCTCTGCAGGCCTCTCCGTGCATGTCATATTCCAGACATGCAACCATAAAACATCGCTAAACACTTTCAGAGTTAATGTTTCCCTGTCTTCTCCTCTGTTTTTCATATTTCAATTTTCCTGAATAGCATGATTATGTTTTATTAATATCTTTGAATTATTAGTCATTTTCCTCTTAAAATGGAGTGCTTTAATTCACATTTGAAGTACTCATCAAGGCTCTGCAGTGAAATTAATGTGGAAGGATACATTATATTTGCAAAAATTCTAAGGGTGAATTAAAAATATATAACAATACTGAAATATTAACTATTAATATCAAAAAGATAATTTGCTGAGGGGAAAAAAAAAAACCTTTTCATTACTTCTATGACTTTCTGTCTTTTTTATGTGGACTTCTCTGGTTGTGGCTCTCTGAATAATGTGTAATTATCTTTCAATGAATATTCACCTGTGTATCACATAGAATATTTTATGAGTTTTGGACTCGAGCCATGAGGGACCTCTATGTATATTTACTTTGATCAAATTTAGGCTTAAGATTAATGTGGGTGAAGTGTGATGGTAGTGACTGAATGTCAAATGCATGTCTAAAAGTGTATCATTATTATTCATTTTTATATCATTATCCATATTATTGTTATTATTATTAAAATAATAATAATTGTTATTATGTTAATAATAATAATAAATATAAAGCTATAATAATAATAGATTGATATAGACCTCCTTGTGTTCACTCTCTCTTCACTCTTCTTTTTTATACAATAGTGAAGTCTAATTCCCATGATCACCCTTGAAAGGGTGACCTTGTGCTGTGTGACAGGAGATAGCCGCAGCATGAAGACAGAACGCCACTTATCATCAAGGGACGAGGTGGCTGTTTAATTTCACACCACCAGTGGCTAAAACCCCTGTTAGTGTGGAGTGCCACAAAGGCAGCTACGCTGGGGGAGCAGATGTCTTCGTGAAGGGGTGTAAAGAGGGAGGAGGTTGTGTTGGGAGAAGGGCAGAAGGGAGGAGGAATGATGGTGTTGGTAGTGCCTGTGTGTGTACGTGTTGTTCTGTCACCATGTATTGTGCTCGGAGCGGAGTCTGACCCCATGTGTATGCCATGTAAAACAGCGCCTCTGTCTTTCATAAACGTAAAAACAGCACCAGGAAGCACACATAGTCAGTACCCCGTTGGGGCATGCACATGGGTAATGGTTAAGACTGGCAGGATGATGGTGCACAGAGTAGGGAGAAAATGGGCATGAGCAAAGACACAAATACGATGCTGGATGAGAGCCGAGTTTTGCAGAACAGCCCACATCGCAGATGCCAAATACACTGAGAGCCCAATTGCTTTTTGAAGAGCTTTCCATTGTCTGCAGTGATGAACTTGAGCTCTGGCCTCCAACCCAGGGGTGTGTCTGTCTAATCTGAGTGCCCCCGGCTCCCTACGCAGCCCCCCCCTCAAACCTGACACACATACATGCACAGACAGGCATAATGCACACTCGTCATACAGCGCCTGACATGACTGCAGGGTTGAACGGTGACCAGCGAATCCCAACACAGCTGAATATAAAACACAGTAATGAGCGGAGTAGGAAAATGGCTTCCCTCTCAAACATGGCTGCTTACTGATAGCCAGATGCAAGTCAGGGAGAAAAAGGTCACCTCTCTCATCTTTTAGTATAAAACGCTCCCTTCCCCCACACATCTATATTGGAGTATTTTTTTTTTTTCCCCTGGTAGGACGCCCCCCCCCCGAAACACACATGCACTTTTTCATCTTGCACCTCCATCACTAACACCTTGTATTTTCCCTCCCTGGTCACTCTCCTTACCCATTCTGTATGCGGATGTGGGCTTATTATTCAAGAGACAAAGGAAAGAGATGTTGGGAAGAGACAGGTGGCTGCACTGGAGTGATGAAAAAATTACAAAAGTGAAATGCAGCTACTGAAAAATCTCTCCTTCCATAGCAGTTATGAAAAAAGGGAAATAAAAATAACTGTGCCCCTTCTCCTCTTTTGGTAAAACTCAGCAGGAAAAGGAGCAGCTTCCACTTCCATCCCTCTCAAGTGTAGTTTCAGATCTCCTCTGAGCATCGCCGTCCAGTCAAATATATTCATTTCTCCTCCCTTACTCCCCCAGTGTCATTTTTCTCTATTTTCTTCCATCGGTTGGTTATGCACAGAATGCTCCAAATGCTTTCTGACTGCTTGATTTCTATTTTCATAATATCGGAACATCAAGTTAAAGAATATAAATGTTTATTCAGCAGAGTGAGCAACACTGGTGTCTGGGTGCAGTGGCTCTTGGGGGAGAGTGCCCATGCTAAATCAGTAAATCACTCCATCTGGAAGATGAACGGCATGTTTTGGAGTTCATTGCCTTTTGTCTCGGGCGAGTGGTCGGTTCAGCAGCAGGCCCAGCAGGCTGGGGTGAATGTGTTTGTTGATGTGGAGGGTTACAGGGGGATAATGCAGTGACGCCCGACCAGGAACCTGGACATGTTCTATTCATCCTCTCCAAGAACTGCAATCGGGCTCACTGGACTCTGAAGTAAAACCTTAAAGACTACCCTAATAATGCATCGACTATCTTTAGTCTTACTCCTCTTTCAGGCATCCTGCCAAGCTTATCTAGAGCACAACAGGTATAAATAACTTGAACAGCCCACCATGTTCAGTAACAACCAAAAAAATAAACCAAAAACAAGTTATGAAACGCATATCAGACCAAATATTCAATCTACTATGTCACAACCATTCCATGGTTGACAATCCTACCGTTCTTCTCACTCGCACAGCTTTTAAATATGTTCCTAAAGTTGACAACCAATCAGACTGGTTCTGGTCATGGGATTGCATGCTAAATGGAAGTAATTTGTGTGGCCATATGTGTTATATAAAAGAGAATACGTGCTCTGAAACTCCAATTCTGTTCCTAGGCCTAAGTCAAATATCCCCAAAGTCCATTAGGCTAAACAGCCTGAGGAAAGACTTCTCTCTCACCACAGGAAAAAAAAATGATGGTAAACTCAGGCAATCATGCTTCCAATCAATTATGCATGAATTATATTTTTTCTTGGACTATGTAAAATGTCTTATGTTAATTCCCCTAAGTATACAATGTCCATTACTTGTAAGGCATGTAGCCATGTGCATATGGTATAAATGAATGTTTTCCTGAAGATTTATCCGCCCCATGAAGCCAGCTGAAGTAAAAACCCTGAGAATGAGTTGTGATTTCTCTGGATTCTGTTAACTGCAGAAGCCACTGGCAAAGCTCAGAGGCCCTCAGTGCTGATAACCTACACAGCTGTAAATCTAGCAATAGAAAGCATCCCCAGAAAGAAAGAAACATGAAGGTGAGCCAGTAAACTGTTCTATAGAAGCTCCAGAACATTTTAAGTGAAAAACAAGATGGTGATACTTAATATAGCGAGAAGAGGGAGCAAGTTGGAAAAAGGTCAAGGTGGGAGGGTGGGGGCTTGTCTTGACCTGGTCTGACCTGTCTTGGCAACAGGCCTGTTGAGGCGGTCAACAGTGGAGTCCCTGAGGTCCCCATCGTAGCTCAGATCTCTGATAATGACCTCTGTCTGGCCTTGATAGTAACAGACAGGTATTGGGAGGTCTGCTGACCAGTGTCAGAGAGGTCCTAATAATTGGTCAGCATGTTTATAACAAGTGACCCAGTGGCTTCTACAACCTGACCAGCTTCAGAGTTACATGAGTGTGATTCAGTGTGTAAATAAATGTACTAAAGAGTGAATGTTGAAATAAAGACACTAAAATATAATTTGATGTGTCGAAATATAAACATCATGCACAATTACACACTGTGTGGATATCTAATTAAACCTGCTTCAATTATCATCAGTCAGAAGCAATTTAGATATCCCGTGCATGCACAAACACAGCGTTTTGCTCTCTCCTTTCCTACCTTCATGAAAATTCCTGATGATCCCCATCGGTCCCCTCTTATATTACATGCAACACAATCCACCCTCACACACTAATTTGTTTTGTTTGGCTCTTTTTCTGTTTCAGTGTGTAACTGAGACCTTTTATATATACAGATTTAATAGAGCTAATAGAATCATTATCAAATTCAGATCAATATAAACTTAGCCCCAGCAACCATAAGAGGCAGCAATATTGAAATACAACACTGTCTGCGCTCTTTCATTCATCCGCCTACAAGTGACGCTTGCTGCCACCAGACATGAATTACCAGACAGGCACATTACAGCTAATAAGACTCTCACAAAACACCCTTTATTAATGCATGAGTCTTTGATCTTGGAGAAACTTTCATGGGGGAAGCAGTAATCACTGTGCCTCAGACAACACAATAAGATGCTTCCCATTACCCAGAAAAAGTCAACAATGCGACTGAGGTTGAATCAACCTGAACATTTCTTTGAAGGGAGGGACAATACAAAGCTACTACAAATTATCAACAGGCTTTTGCTAATCAAAACTTAGAAATAGTCCTTTTTTATTATTATCATTATTATTATTATTATCATTATTATTATTATTACTATTATTGTTATTTCTAATACTACTTATACAGTATCCGGTTTAAATTACTCATTAATTGTGTATTTGCCATGTGGAACCTTATTACGTCACTGGCAATGTGGAAAGCTAATATTCTGTATTTGGAACATCCAGGCCTCAGTCTATTTTTTATTTATTTTGGCTAAATCCAATCCAGAGGAAGTAATAAAGATGAAAAAAATAAGACCACACACAATAAAAAAAAGTCATCACTCATAAGCAACAAGTAATGCCTGCACCATCATGTCAGAAAAAAACGACACTTCTTTAAAGACTTTTTTTTCATACTGTTTTTGTTTGAAAATTTCAAAGCTGAATTTTCTGCTTAAACAGGAATCAACATTTCAGAACATCTATCAGAAACAGCATCAGACCTCCTACTGAATTATCTAGTGGAGGGAGATTTCTGGTTTAACTTCTCTTCTAATGATCTAGACTTTGACAGAGTCTGTCACATTATAAAAGCCTGCACATGGTTACATGAATTGTGAGGTTTATCTGTGATGGAGTTTTATTGGAGTGGTCAAGAAGTAGCTCATTCCCCAAAGAAAGCCCCAGGGTTGGAAAATGGTCAGTGGGGAGCAGCCCCACAACCTCTCACTACAGCATGATTCATGGTGAATGGAAGCAGAAGCTGAAGAGAAGGACCCCATTTGAGAAATTGAGGTGCCACTACTAATTCATCACCTGACCAGCTAAAACAAGTGTGATACAGCCCCTGATCAGACATGAGCAATACTTATACTCCTGTCATTGGTGGATATGAGTTCCTTCAAATTGTGCATACAATGAAAGTGATAATCCGTCTGAAACATTTGTATCCCAAGGAACATTTATGGTGATTTTTAAAGGGGAGTTTTAGGAGAAAAGTGGAATGAAATCCACCTTAAAACCCATGCAGAATCTGATAAATATCCTGACACAAACTCATGAAAAATGCTCAGTTATTTATTAAGATTAGAAAAAGAAAGAAAGAAAAAAAAGAAAAAACAGGCTTTCTCCATTTTTGTCCATCTTGAATGCAAACCTGATCTGAGTATTCAAAAGATTTATTTTTTTTTCACCCAGAGCTACAGCATCATGCTAATCAGCCTGTGGGGTCAGAGGGTCAGGTTTGGACAGAGACAGCATCCTAAACTGGCCACAACAAATGCTGAGGAACATCTGTTCCCTTGCGTCAAATAGCTATCCCCTCAGAGCCCCTCGCATCCCTCAGGAGCCTGGGAATGGCTCAAAGTCAAGGACAGCCTCCATAGCCCAGTTGCTGACTGGACAGAGCAACAGCTTTCTACTGTGCCAGAAATGTTACACTTTATGATGATTTAGGCAGCTTCCCTGCCTCCCAGTGGTGGATTACATCGAATTACCCGACGTAACAAGACCCTTAATTTCTTGAATTGAAACCTTGAATTTGAGCTTGAGTTTGTTTCTGGTTCTGAGCTGAGAAAGAAAAAAAAAAGGTTCAGGCTAGGCTGCATAGAGCCAGGGCATGGCTATCTCTCTGAACAAGAGTAACCTTTGAATATGCATGATCTACAAAAGGCACATGTCACCCTGATGACAAAGAGATCACCCCTACACACACTAACTCTCTTCCCTTGGCAGCTTAACAATATGCTTGAAATAAACCATCAAATGATGTCAATAGCTGGATCAATATCCTGGGATGTCTCAGTTTCCCCTGCAGCAAATGAAGAGTATTAAACGGATCCTCCTGGGCAGAGCTCCTAGCACACTTCCAGTGACTAAAGTAACGCCACTGCTGAGAGACAGCTGATGTATGTCTCTTCTCCAGAAATCACCACATGCATGCCACATTTCCTCTCTCTGTCTAATGTGCTGCTGATCTACACCTGCTGGGACCAGGGTTGCTTAGGTATACGCTATTTGCTGACAACATCAATCACTCAGCAGGCCTTATTACTGCCATTTAAAATACATTTAGAAGGATTTGCTGGAGCTACTGTCCAACACTGCATGGACGTGATAGTAGTGATGCGTTACTGTGAAGAATATCTCACAGTAGTGGTTTGGTTGGGAACAGATGGGAGCCTTTCTGCTTTGTGTTTTGTTATTATAAGTGGATCTTTTAGTCAGAGCAAAGCCTCGTCATAAATCATCATCATCAAAATTCATTGCCGTTTATTTTCTCTTCACAAATTTATTTATTTATTTATTTTTGTTGAGATGGGCTCTAAAGACTTGAACCCATCTTAACAGCCTGTCAATGTCAGCGAGCCCGAACAGCTGGAGTAATCTATAAGAGGGGACGGAACATCAGAGAACTGATACACGCTCCTGAACTCTCAGGTGATCTTCGTAATAGACACAGTCACTCTAATTCCCCTTCAATTCTCACCTAAAATTGAAACCTGCCAAATGCAACCTTGATTACATACTATCCAATCAGAGTGTGACCTTGTGCTTCCTCCCCCGCATCCATCCATCCTCTCAGGAACAAAAGCAAAGCATCCCATCTGAGGTCTACACATATTTCAGTGGGGGAGTAAACAGGCCTGGAGTAAATATGAGATGGATATATTATGTATATAGGAAGCAAGTGTGAAACGTAAGGAGCAACCTGCTTGGTCAGCACAGAGTGTGCTGGAAATGCAAGCAGATCAAGGAACAACCAGGATTATGGATCTCCCCTTGGATGTAACTGGGCAAGGTCTATTGACCCAAATTTAATTATTTTAGCCTTCACCTCTTGCCTTTTCCTTTCCTGTCCCCTTTTACAGTGACAAGTGACTGTTTTGTTATTACCTTATGCTAAAGGATTTTTAAGCATGTACATTTTTTTCAGTGCTTAAAGATACACTTCAAACATTACATTATTTGAATCAAAATATCTTACCCAAGTCTATTTGAAATGTGTATATTGAATGTCAGCGGTCTGTTTGTTTTCCTTGAAAGAATGCTCGTCGACTTAAAGGCATCGCCTCTGTTTGGACAAATTACCCAGAAAAGTCTGACTGCAACCACAGTAGACACACAGCTCTTTTCCATCCATTCAAGTCATATGATCATGGTGTCAGCACCACGTCAGTCAGGGAGGGGCTAAGCTGCACTATGCACACCACCATTTTGTGTGGGTACCTGACTCCTTTTGTGTGAGTACCTGGCTCATGTATTTACCTGCATAAGCGTGAAATATATACACCGTGCTATTCCTAACATGCTTCATCCAGGGTTTTTTCTTTTATTTTTGTAATGGTGAATGCATGATAGCCATGTTGGTTAAAGAAGCACAAGGGGATGCTGCAGACAGAAAATGATGGGGTATGAGTGCAACCTGACTGCTGCCCGATTCTGGATTTCATGTCGTGTATTTTCTTCCTCTCTCCTTTCTCCTGGCTATGCTCCCGACAGACCCCTCTCCTTCCTGCCATTCGATGTGCGAGGCGCATATGGTGAAATGAAATTGCTGTCTGCGAGAGCATGCCTCTGCCTGTCCAGACTTCATCAGAGGGATTAAAGATTGGAATAGAAAAAAAAATCAAAATAAAATGATGATAGTCGGGCTGTGGATTTTCTTTTCTTTTCTTTTCTTTTTTTTTTTTGTCTGAGCAACCCCCACTCCAACCCCCAGCTCTGTTTTAAGCAGAATGGAACATCAGATGACAGAGAGGGATCTCTTGCTGAGGTGCAGTATTTTGCACGGAAGGGTTGCCCGGTTGGTGAGCTGCGCTCAGTTTATTTGGCTCTGACAAGGGCTCACTACAAAGGGAAACCAAATTATAGATGTTCTTCCCCTTATTCAGCCAGTAAGGTTCACTGAAAAGCTGCATCCAATTAAATGAAAAGTGACTCAGCAGTGCAGCCACAGCAGCTTTCTTTTATTATCACTTAGCTATCCCACTCTGATGTGTTCACCTAAACAAACAAAAAAAAACAAAGGCGCAGCATTAAGAATGCAGAGGTGGGAATGTACATGCTGGGGGTAGGGGGACGGGGGGTTGTTATATTCACAGAAATTGGAATATTAGCAAAAAGGAGAGAGAAGCGTGGAAAGTTTGAGGATATTAAGGAGTAATAGATGTCACGCCAAGCCCCTTTGACAAATTCCCATATGCTTTCATCATGGCTAGATGAGACTGATCAAGGGAACAGGACATTACTTGGTTCCCTCGTACTGTTATTACCAAGGAAGAGTAAATAGTTATTGCACTGTTTATCATCCTGAAAAATAGCTACTGCAGAGCAAGCAAGCACATCTTGTTTTTTTTTTTTTTAAATATATTCAATCATCAAATAGACCACAGTCCATACTGTGTGGTAAGTGCTGAAAATAAAGTTAGTTGAATGACATACAAAATTACTCAGAACCCTAAGAAATATAGGCAATTAAAAGAAATGTTTTTACTGTCGGAGAGCAGGATAGTGTAAAAAAAAGTTTATTAACAATCTAGAGGAGGGGCTT
The DNA here is from genome assembly GCA_037176975.1 of Arrhamphus sclerolepis. NCBI lineage: Eukaryota > Metazoa > Chordata > Actinopteri > Beloniformes > Hemiramphidae > Arrhamphus > Arrhamphus sclerolepis. Next base: position 10,090,366 of record JBAMYA010000018.1, read on the forward strand.
TAAATTGCTAAAGAACTAAGGAAAGGACCCTAAAGGGATAGGAATACAACATACAGAAGAGGTCTGCCTCAAACTTTACATAGAGATGGTCTTGCGGTGATCTGACGGAGTTCCAGTAAATAGGGATATATTCTAAGGTTTATTCTGGGATTTGCCAGACACTAGATCCAACCCTGTATTTGAGACAACAAAAAGGCAATCTTGACATTTTGCCCGAGCAGCAGATAATATTTGCTGTTCAGAGACTGGCTTTCTTTTGTTCCAGGTTTTTATTAACCCAAGACACTTGAAATTTAAACCCAGTTCAAGAAATATTATTTGCCACAGGGCAAGGTAAATCTCTTGACGGGGTTTTTCAAAGGGCTGCCCTGGGTTTGTTTACAATTGATCTTATTTAAAAGTGATTTTTTTTCTTTTTCTTTTTTTTTTTTTTTATACCTTTCAAAGACATACTTTCTGCCATGATCTCGTAGGTCAAAGGAAAAATGAATGCGTTTTGTTTTTTTCAACTGTAGCAAAAAGTCTAAAATAATCAGGAAATAATAGCACAAAAAGCCCTGTCACAACCCTTGTTCTTCATGGATCTTCAACTTTCAAAATGTAAAATAGAAAACAGATGCAAAGTAACATCTACAATTACAACAAATGAAAGAAATGCACCCCTGGTCAGAAAGCAAATAAAAAGAAAAATTAACTTCAAGAGAAATTTCCCTCCATGTGATTTCCTGAAATGTGAGTTTCATTAGGGAATAAGGTAGAAAACAGTTTTCAACCATACCATGAGTGTGTGCAAGCGTTGATATGTGTGTGTGTGTGTGTGCTGCAGTGAAAAGAAACTGGCTTATGAGCTGCGTAAAACAGCTGCTTCTCTCATTGTTTCGGGAAGCAGTACACAATTTTTATTCAAACATCTTCCTCGAAGAGAGCAACTGACCCGAGAACTGACCAATCCACATAAAGCACAGGGGGTGGGGTGGCAAGGGAGGAAAATGGAGGCAGTAAGCAGAGGATGTACACCCCTCTTTCAGGCCAAATGAGACAAACTCCATCTTTCCGACAGTTATTCTATTTTAACAAAATCAATGAGGTAAGCTGAGCCAATAAATCATTGTTTAGCTATGCTCATACATGAACCTGAACTTGTTTCAACTCTGTAAAACTTGAGCAGGAACTCCCATGTGTGAGGAGAGGAAAGAGAAGGAGAGAAAGATGACGACCACAGCTATAGCTGGAGACCAGCCTCAGGGGCTGGGAGGGTCGCTTCCCCACTCAAAAAAGCCACGCTGGAAGAAGGGGGGTGGGGGGGTGGGGTGGGGTGGGGTGGGGGGGGGGGTCACAGGCCGAGCAGCTTTAAAGCTTGCTGCTCCTGGGGAACGAGACGGACAAGCGGAGGGCACAGCAGCTGGGGCACCCTGGTAAAGACCCCTTCATCTGGACTACACCTGAGGGAGCCCATGGGCCACCCAGCTCAACAGCACAGCAGCTCCTTCAAGAACGCACATTCACTCATGGAGCTGTCTGTATCTAACTCTGTTTGTGGACAAAATACTGGACAATTTTCATGTACCCAAATAAAACAAGTAAATAATTACACCTGTGTCATCTAATCATAAAAAGATGTTAGGGATTATTCAAACAAATGTACAGATGGGGAGAATATTTTATGCAGTAAGTTGTATTACAGTGCATACATATTTTTGGGACTGAAATGTACTTATTTATTATTATTATTATTATTATCATTATTATTATTATTGATAATAATAATTTTTAACATAATAATGACTCTCAGAGCAGTTGAGCTGTCCTATTGTGAGGAAGCATTTTTTTATTTACTATTCTTAAGTTGCTATTCTGTAAAAGGAGTTTTTTTTCTTTTCTTCATTTTTGACTTTATCTATTTTTAATTCATTGTTTAGTTAAAGAGTTTTTTTTACAGTCCGGGTAAGTTTAATATGCCATACATTCCATTTCAAGAAAAACCAACATGTTTTTTGCCATGGTACTTTCACGATTGCATCCAGGAAGCTCTGGCAGGACTGCAACTCTATCCTGAGTTCCAGGAGGGTTCAGACCACATTTTACAAACGAAATCACATCTCTGTCCATTGTGACCTGCTTGGGCTTATTAGCAGGTCCCTGGGGCACTCCCAGTTTCTCAGAATCTCCCTACATGGCTCTTCAGGTTAACATGTCAGGTTTGACTATTAGATCAATAGCTTTAAATGCCTCCATCTCAACAAAGAGCCAACTTTGGCAAAAGCTGCAACATGGTAAATGTGAACTGTATATGAGAAAGTCAAATTACAAAGCAGGTCTGAAGAAAAATACACACGTGTATCTTTATATTTACTCCCATATTTAAAGAAAATACATTAGTCACATACTCTTTTTTTTTAAGCCAAAAGATATTTTGAAAATGTCAAAAAAGCAATCTTCATCCATGTTTTTTTTTTTTTTGTAAAAAGCAGCACTCAGCTACAGTCTCTGTGGCAAGAGGTGGAAAATCCCCACTGATATCTTTTTGTACCTCTTTTGTTCTTATTTGATAAGGGGTGATGTAAGTTCACTCCCAAGCTTCCCTAAAATACCCCCAAAGCCTGCCTGGCTTCTGAGTGGGAGTGTATAATCGGTGCTGGCAGAGTGCTGGTTAATGGGGGGCACAGGGCCATGGGTTTGAGATGTATTCATGTGCATGGCGTGGCGCCTGGACCCAGGGTGACACTTCTTCATTCCTGCTGCCCCAGGCCAGGATTAGGATTGCGCGCAGCCTCACAAAGCCAGCCGTAATGCAAAATCATTTTCATATTAACCTCGTCTCTCCTCTTTGGGCATGACAGTGGACAGGCCTGCTCTCTTTGGTACTCAAATTATCCTCAATTACTGGGGAAAGGGCAGGCGAGGGGACGTCACCTAACCTTCACCATCTGTTAGGTTCAAAGCTTTAGCAGTCGTCCAGCTTGCCTGTCTCTTGCCTCTGCTGACCTTTCCGCCTCACCCCGCTTCTGCTCTACGCGCACCCCCCACATACACACACACACACACACCCCCATGATAGCCCTGCCCTCTCTGGACACAGATGGGAAGTGCATGCACACACATCTCATTAGGGGGGAAAGGTTATGTCATACTTCTTCAACAAAGATTTCAATATTCAAAACCTTTCAGAGGCCAATAAACAAAAGCTGTGTGAAGACATAGGTTAAGCCAGTCTCCTACGGATAAGCGGGTGCCTTTAACATGAATCAAGTGTCCACTGGTTGTGAGGTTGAAGTAATATTTAAAAGAGGTGAAAAATATCCTGAAATATTTGATTCTTTAAAATTCTGCATGGTACTGCTTACTACTCTTGTCAAATAGTAGAAAGTATTCAAATCAAATCACATAAAATTATTACATAGTACTCGTTTACGTGAGTTCTTTGAAATATTATTTTATCTAGCCTACACATATAAATATTTGTGAGTCGAGTTGTATGTCAATAAAATGTCATGATGTTGCACTTTTATTTAGTTTTCTCTTCCATATACTCCAAAAGTTGCTTTAATTAAACATTCCTCTATATCTGAGACTGCTTGTGAAATATTGAAAAGCTCTTATAGTAAATGTACCTCTTAATAATGCAAGCTGTGTTTTCTGTTTGTTTGGAGCCTCTGTGTGTTTTAGCAGTTCCATTGTGTCCATTTGGATTTTCCAGTCTGTCTGGCCACTCAGGAGGCCCTCTTTTCTCAGGTCATCTGGTAGGACCTGATGGCTCTGAAATAACTTTTAATAAGTCTGCTAAATAATAGATGGATCTTTGGCTAAAATCAGGCAGGGAGGGGCGCGCAGGGCTGAGGACAGTAGTCTTCAGAGACAACAACCAGGTCCCAGGCATTCCCTCGCCATCATCAGCATCACCAGCAAGAGTAGCGGAAGCAGTCATGTTCTCTCTCCTGCTTCACCTCCTCTCCAGACCCAGACTCCCTGAGGTCAGAGGTCCTGGACTTGACCTTGTGGCCCCCCCGGAGAATGTTCACTGCGTTTGGGGAATCATTTGGGATTTATTCAGCAGGAGGCTCGTCTCAGCCAGCATTATGCCTCATTATCCTTGGCTTCTCTGTGTTCACAGGGCAGATGCATCAGCACACCATACTATTTACACCTTCACAATCCCACAATCAATACCTAAAACTGACAACATTATTCATTTCAGTACATCGGAAATGATGACAGAAAAACAAGATTTTATTTGGGCCTAATACAAAAACAGTTCCTATTTTACATCATTGTTTTTGTACAGACTAAATGAAGGCCAACATACATACTGTTGCAATTAACATAAGAAACAGACAATTTAAATAACTGAAATTAATTATTAGAATTTTTTTTTTTAAATGACAAATTAAAATATTTTAGATTACTGATGTATAAATCATATTATTTGGTGACTTGTTTCCCAAAATTTAGATTTCCTTCTATTCAGTCTGTGCCTAACATCTTTAAGTATCAAAATGTGAAACTGAATTGATTTATTTTGATTGTCTTCTTTTTCACAGAAATTTAATCATAAATTTGACCAAAAAATTAGATGAAAATAATATTCTGGGGCCTCACTAATCTAGGCTTTTCAAATTCTTGTCACTTATTTCAAAAAGTGGAGGGATATCTTTCAGATGCAGGCTAAAAAGAGTGATCATTTCTATTATGTGTGCTTCACTCTTAAGTAGGTCCCTGTGGAGGACAATTTTGGAGAGATCTTTCCTGATAAGAAAGCAGCCCTGCATGCATTAATATTACATTAGAGCCAGTATATCACAGCGCCTTCTGCTCAGTCAGGTAGACAGCTTTTCATTGACATCTCCTTATCATGTTAATATTACACTCATCAAAGAAGACTATACGGTGCAGAAGGAAGGGGGGCCTGCAACAAAACGTGCAATTTTACAGATTATTCTTGTGAGGGGTCTAAAAGGGGGAACAGACGATAAAATGGTTATTTAGGTCACATATTCACTGTAATGCACAAGAAAGAGACAAATGCCGCAGGAAAGGCGTTGTTCGCGCGTGTGAGCGTGTGCGTGAGTGTCTCGGTCAGAAATATGACATGCATGGCTAGACACATACACACAAGCGACTCTTGGAGCAGCAGCAGCAGCAGGAGGGGTGCGGATCTGCGGCGACAGGGAGACAGGTGCACAGCTCTGCTCTCCACACTGTATACACGCATTTAAAGTCCATTCTTAACAGGCACTCCCCCTCTTTATTTCAATGAGATTATTCTTCTACGCTGCTTTTGTTGGTTCTCGATTTTTTTTTCTTTTGTATGAGCTTTTCATTCAGATCGTTATATTTAAGGCAGATTTATTTATTTTTATTTTTTTTTAAGGAAAATAAATACGACATAGACTGTGATGTACGAATATAGGCCTTTTCTCTTGTTCAGTTTTGTTTTTCTCTTACTTCCCAGGGCAAGTTGCCCCCCTGCCATAGAATTAACATTAATGCTCTTCTAAACACGTGTCAGGTTAACAAAAGGCGAGTGTCTTTTTTTTTTTTTTCTCTCTCGCTTTTTTTTTTTTTTTTTTTTTTAGGCAGAGGGGGGACGGGAGGAGGGCACGTGTTCGTTTCCGTGCCAAACTTCGTGGCTCTCATTTGAATGTGAATGGTATTTACCACTGAGAGCTGCTTCTGAGGAGCTCGTGGCAACAATACACAAGCTTCACATCTGAAGGATTTTCAATTAGCGCCCCACCCCTCCCTTTCTGAGCTAATCGGGGCTAATTAGGCTTTATCGCGAGGTAATAGCTTGTATTAATTGCCTCGCGGGCCAACTGTTGAGGAATTTGGCGCGTGATCCAATCGAAGCTGACAAGATCATTCTGTCTATTTAATATTCATTATGTTATAATAGGACACTTGTTAGCATGACTACACCAATTAGGGCCAACAGCAAGCAACACAGCAGTACATGTTTTATTTGTTTTGTTTTGTTTGTTTGTTTTTAAATGTAAAAATAAAAACATTTTACTAATTTGTACCAGCCAGATTTCTTGTTAGAATACTAGGCTTTTATTTTAGGCGGAGTCATGCCCACTTCAGTGACATTTAAAAAGAGCTTTATGGTCCTCTTTTTTTAACCTTTAAAACTTTTTTTTTCCTTCACCAAGAAAAGGGGGTTCATTTTTTTTTTTTTTGTTTGTTTGTTTTTTTTTCTATTGAAGACTAAATAACAACTGTAAATATGGATATTAAAACCCATCTGACTGTACACTATGAAGGAAATTTCCTCCCCTTTTTTATTTTAGAATACTGGGACCTGCCACCATCAAGCGTTTTATCTGCCTGAGTTTGCTTTCAAGTTTCAACTTTAAACATCATTTATTTATCCCTCCACTTACCGTCAAACCCCTTCTACTTCCGAAAAAAAGAGAGAGAAATAATAATGTTTGTTTAGTCCTTTCTATTCAGAGATACTTTCAAAGAGGGAAAAAAGGCTTCCCGACACAGCATCATAACCTACTACAAGAACTGACATATCGCACAGACGATAGGGGCCTGTAGTCTTACATAGACAAAATTGATGTGCAACAAAAATAGTAAGGTGAAACATCAATGCAGGATGTAAATCTATCTACTGGTGAGACTGTTTGGTCATTAATCAATTAGCTTTTGTGAAACGAAATAGTTCATGTTTGAAAAAAAGACAAGGAGATACAGAGAGAAATTGAAATAAATAAATAACAGAAGAGGCGTCATCCCGTTTAGAAACAGCACAAGAAAAAAAAAAAAAAACAGAGGAAGCCAACGTGTTTATATTCAGGTAAACCATCACGTATCCATGTGGACCAAAGCTGAGCTAAAATGTGAAGCAGGACAAAGAGTCAAGGCTTCTGAGTGCATCTGGTTTTAAACACTACATATCACTTGAATCTAAATATTTTATAGACTCCGGCTGTGTAAATGAGGCCTGTTTACTAAACTTAAAATTTAAATATTATTTTTATACAGCTAGGCTAGGCTTTTATTAAATTTAGTTCAAAATTGATTTGTAGGAAATAATAATAATAATAATAGCCTAATAATAATAATACCAACAACAACAACAATCGGTGACGTGCGGCCCAGTCGAAAGCTCATTATCATGCCACAATTACGTAAAATAAATAAATAAAATAAAATAATGCACACATCATGTAGCCTATATGCTTTCGGGGGCCAGAGAAACAGTGGGTATTCGCCCTCAATAAAGAAGCCGGTGAGCATTACTTACCCTGCGCTGGACAACAGCAGTCACTCTGAGGCATATGGCTCTCAGCTGCCCCCCACTTGGAGCCCCCAGCCAGCTCCGGTGAAGTTCAAGGTCTCTGTAGCCACTGACCATTAACTGAACACGCAGACGGAAGCGTCTGCGGCGTGGGAGCCCTTCTGTCTGTCCCAAATGTTCAGGGCAAAATTATTATTATTATTATTATTATTATTATTATTATTATTATTATTATTATTATTATTATTATTATTAGTGCTTAACGACTGAAACAGTTGTCGTGGAAAACGTTTCATTTATTAATTTAATCCGCAGAAACATTTAATTCACTTTTCAGTCACGCATTGTTTATAAAAGAAAGCCTTGTCACGCATTTAATAAAATCATTTTTATTCGTGATATGTCGTTGAAAATGTTTAGGCAATACGATTTTATTCTCTTTGATTTTTTTTTTTCTCAAGTACAAAAGTATCGTTCCGTAACGAGACTTTTCTTTCTTTGCAATACTTGTTTTTGCTATCATGCTTTAAAAAAACAAAACAAAATGCACAAGCAATAACAGCTATCAGATACAATAAAATAAATAAAATAAAATAAAATACAGACTACGGTATGGGATTTTGCCAGTTGTAATTGTTATTTCTATTTCCTTTATACTTTTACACAATTTTAGTATACATATTTTTTACCAGTTAGAAACAAAGCGTTTTGATCTGTGTTTAATTTTTCAAAAATTAATGAGTGACTTGAAAGGCCAAGTTTAAAGTTGTGCCATTCCAATGAAAATCCAAACACATGCATGCAGTCCCAAATTTTAATTAAAACAATTTGTAAAGCAAAAATATTTGCTGTGTAAATTGACTAAGTGTATATATA
>JBAMYA010000018.1:10103159-10116620 GCA_037176975.1 Arrhamphus sclerolepis
TTCAGGAAACAGGCGCTTTACAAAATATCAGCCCGGTGTTTTTGTGTTGGGAAGAAAAGAGTCAGATGAAACAACGATGGAATGCTCTTCGAAAAAAAAAAAAAAAAGAAAAAAAAAAAAAAAAAGAAAGAAAGAAAACTACTTTTCTTTAGTCCTGGATGTTCAAAACTTAAAAGGAACATAAAAGAAAGACTTTCTCACATTTTATTATTACTGTCAGTGAGCTCTTGCTCACTCTGCCTTTGTTCAGCAGTCTTGGTAATTTTCATACTTATTAAAAAAAATGGTGCATTAAGAATGTACTTGCCATTACCTTGGGTCAGGTGATTCTGAATGGAGTATTAAGAGCCAAAGCATTTCTTTAATGATAGTCTGTCTCTATTAAAGAGACTGGCCTTAACCTATGATATAATCTCTTTCTCATATTACTTTTGCATGCCTCACCTACCAGATTAAATTGCATTACTTCATTAGGAAAAAAATACAGGAGCAGAGGCTGCCTGTTATTTTCTTTTCTTTTTTCACTCACACAATTAAAGCCACAATCCTGTCAGTCAAAGTAATGTTTACTTTGACACATCTTCAGCAAAAAGATTTCCCTTGTGAAACTGTTGCAGCTACATGGATTTGTGGTTATTTTTAGTTCAGCTGTCCAGCATTGGACTTCATTAATCTGTTCATCCAGAGATAAGAGAAAACTCAATTTGACTGACATGCATCATCCTTTTATCACCAAAGAATAATGAATAAGTAGCTCCGGTGTTTCATTAAAAATAAATAAAATGAAAACGTCCATTTACATGGCTCAAAACGTAATGAAGGCCATTTCTCAGAGAGACGACGTAGGTCCGCCATGAGAGCACGCTCTCCACTCTGATGAGCCTTCATAACTAGAGTGTCAGAGCAAAGGTCGTAAGGCCCCACAGGAGCCATTGCGATCTAGGAAATAATCTTAGTTCTCCATAGAGAGCAGTCAGTGTTGGCTAGTGGATAAGTCAGACTCCAAGACGGAGTCTGACTTACTGCATCACAGTGGGCATCTCTTCATAGAGTCCGTAGTCTCAGGCCTGTTATTTATGATGCAGATGCTATACAGGAGCTCACCAGTGTGGCCATACATCCCGAGTAGTGTGTGTTTAAATGTGTTCTTATAAAATATTTCTGGAGCTGTGCAGAGCCGTGGTCCCTGCGCTCATTAGAAGTCTCTGACCAGTTTGATAAGTGCAGCTCTGCTCCATAATGATTTATTAAGACCGGGGGTGGGGAAGGCTAGTGGGTCCAAACTGCCTCAGGACACTGAGATATTTAAGCAAAGGCTTGGAATAGAGGGTACCTCTGAACAGATTTACATCATCCAAGATGCATTTCATAATGAATTATGTAAGATGTAATGAAATACATAAGAGATTCACAATTTTTGCTGTTTTTTTCTGCTCTCCTTTTTTTTTTCCCCCCCAAGTCTTCCTCACTTTTCGTCTGCATCGCCTTGAGGTAAATTCATAGCCATTTGCTTCATACAGTAACACACTAATGGACAGATAGAGGGACATCAGGAACGGTATTTAAAAATGAATGGAACAGAGATGGTAAGATGTGAGCTAACAAGTTTTGGTAATTCACAGGTGTATGTGGGGCCATGCTGGGCTGGTGAGAGACTTCAGGCGTAGCGCTGATGAGTAATGCTGACCATACAGCAGACAACTCTGCAAAAAGTTTAGAAAGATTTTTTAAAGACTGACGCATGCTCACAAGGCTGTTGACACTACTTGCATTGCTGACTGTGATATTCACAAACTGCATCAAGGATTGAGACAGTTTTCAAGATGTGTTTTGACTGCAAGGTTTTGATTAAAAAGGTCTGGATTAGTAAGAAGTCTAAAAAGATTCTAGTGAGATCTGGAGGAGACAGAAGAGATTCCATTTAACTATGTTTTACATTTATGGCAGTTTCGTGTGTGACTGCTGTAGATGGATTTTAGGTAAAAAAAAAAAAAAAAACAGTTAACAAAAATGGCTCCTATTCAGTGGCTGTGTCTGCTCATTCCTGACTGGTGTGAGTTAACCAGTTCATCCAATCACAAGTTTGTTTTTTGTTCTTTTTAAATCCCTCTCCGTTCACAATGGTTTCTGACCAGGACTGTCCAAGTGGTCCTGTGCAATAAAGAGAGCTTTGATCATCCCATGGTCATAATAATGACTTTGAGTAAAGAAAAATATCCCATCTTCCTTGTTCTTAGCCCACAGCTCGCCACTAATACAGCTGACTTCAGTAAACACGAGATGTTGTGATGCTGAGCACCACTTTAGACAAGAAAAAGCAACCACTGTGTTCAATGATCTATACCTTCAGAGCAGGCTGTGAACAGGTGTTGTCTTGAGCTGGTCACCAGACATTTTGAAGGCAGAGAAAAAGTAGAGCTTTCGTTACTAGTGAGACATGGAGACATCTCAACAGAGCAAAGCTTGATATTCTCTAAGAGAGGAAACAGGCTTAGTGGTTAGAGGAGGGATCTTTTCTTTTTTTCCTCTTGCCACAGTTAATTTTTAAATCTCCAACATCCTATGGCTGTCTGTTTTTTCTTCTGTTTTTTTTCTTTTTTTTTCCTGCTTTCATTCTTTTCTTTTAAAATGAAACTGGAGCTGGGGCGGTGATAGTGATAGATGGCTCAGCGCTCTAACACTTTATCCAATCCGGCGCAGATTTCATCCAATAAAGAATCACTTGTGCACTCTCAACTTAAATGGAAGTCAGGCAGCAGAGAGAAAGGAGCTGCCGTGTGTTTCTGAGCTGCGAAAATCAAATTTTCTTAAAGCTGCCGCAGCAGTGGCTGACGGAAAAGGCAGCAACAGCCATGACTGGCCAGGGCCACGACGTCTGCACACACAATTTAATCCATCACAGAGCGCTTGACACCATATCAATCAACCTTTCATCAGTATGCCCCCCACCTCACAAGAAAAAGGAAAAAAAAAACAATATTTCTATTCAATCACCTCTGACTGAACCAGGTCTGCAACCCAATGACCAACAGGGAGAACCAGAAAACTCTTGCAGCTTCAGAAATCTTTTCACATGAACACAAACACAGAGCAGAACACATGCACTCTGGACGGGGTCCCTGAAGTGCCGATTGCATGAAATGTTAATGCCATTAGTGCAGAAATATTACTTACATTAGACTTACACAGAGACACTATCAAATTGTCTGCCTTTTTTTTTTTTTTTACATTTTACTGTATGACACTAACCACCACCTTTCATCCTTAACCCCTCCTATTGTTGTCCTTTGTTCCGGGAATATGGCCCTTCTTACCCCCTCTGTATCCCACAGGCCGTGGCTCCAATGGCCTATGATTTATAATTCATAGAGGCCGCTTTTATATGGGACCTCGGTCTACCTGATACTCCGCCACCGGGCCTGTCCTGGGACAGTGGGAGGCTCTTCATTACGCCTGGCACCGCAGCACTAACATGACACCCGCCACTGTATGTAAATTGGACATAATAATCTATTTTTCTCAGTCAGTGCACAGAGTCATATTCCTGAAACAGATACTGTTTATGTTTCTTTCCGTCAGCCATTTTGTTTTTCTAAGCTTTTGTCACTAATTTAAATAAACCCCCCATCTTTTCTTTTCTTTCTTTTTTTTGGCTCCTTGCAAGTAGTTCACCCACAAACATGATGCTTTTGTCACATCTAAGTGAACTTTCATTTAGCATTTAAGAATTCGTGTTTTCATGTTTGAGTGTAACGGTGCTCTTTCTTCCTCCAGGACCTGTAAAGCCCAGGTCTCAGTGTTTCAGAATTACTTCCTCTCTGCTTCGCACTCTGCTCTGACCTCGTTGAAAAGCAGAAAGGTCTCTGACCCAGGCTGTGCTCTGTACTCTGTGCTCCTGGCCTAGGGCTCTGCTTGGCCTCCATGCTCTACTGCCTCCCTAAATCCTGTTGAGGCTCCAAAAGGCCAAACACTGTAGTTGTTGTGGATGCCCCACCACCCACCACTGTCTCTGGTGTTGCAACATGGGGGCGTTGGGGAGGGGGGGGGGGGAGGGTTGGTGTCAGATTGCCAGAAGCTGCTCAAATGACAAAGAGAGAACAGCTCAGCTAGGATCAGACGCGTGTATTATTGTTGTTGTTACTAAGTGCTCCTGACTAATTATTCCTCCCTCATTTGCAAACGGAGCTGCTGCACATTTACATATCAATGGGGCGAGTGCACGGTATGATGTCAAGGAGTGCGGGTTAAGCACGTGGCTAAGCTTGGGGAGCGCAGAGGACATCGACTCTACAACAAACAGAACGCAACTCCCCTCCCGCCTCCTCTGTGCTTCCAGAACCCTCAACACTAGCACGACACCCCCTGCTGTGGTAGTCTAATAAACAGACGAAACAGAGTGGAAGATAGACTGTTGTTTGGGAGAAGAGGGTGGGTGGTGTTGGTACCGAAGAACTCTCTGTCAAATCAGTGGATTGCCCCTGAATTAGTTCAGTTGTAACACAACCCCATGCTCCATGGAGATCATTTAGGCAATTATCAAGAACAAGGCCGTCTGCAGTGTTCAACAGCACACTTCAAAGGCCTACACCAGATGAACAGTTACAGCGAACTGGTCAATTTCCATACAAGCAACCCCCTCCCTCCCTTCTCGCCTTCACTCACTTCGCTTCTGCTTATGCCTTCAGGCATTTTGACTGTGCTAATGAACATAACACCCCCTACCCACCACCAAACACAGACCCGTAGCTACAGTATGATGAGAAGTCCGTGATGCGCTCTCGCTGCTGTCCTTCTGAAACACAAAGAGAAGCGGGCCGCAGCGAAGGACAAAAGTGCCTGCCAGACATTTGCCTTATGTTTGCTTCTATTAACTGGGTGAAACTGAACTAACAAAGTTTTTTGAAGTTGAAGATGCACAATATTCCTAGATAATATTTGAAACTCATCAGGATGCTCACATTCAACAAATGCATTACATTAAAGTGAAAGTCGAATTGTCCACTTTTTGTTCTTTTTTAAAAAAATAAAAACAAATAATAATAATTACATAAAGTTGTAAGCACCCACAGTTATTGGGGAGACTAGTGAATTAGGAAAATTGTTACATATTGCCACTTTTCTTTGCTTCTTTCCATTAGGATCGCAAACGATGAGTAATGAGAATGAGTCTTAACTTAAGTTTTTCCTTACTACATCTGCTTGTCTAGCCACTTCACAACAAAGATAAACCCAATGTATTTTTCTATCATCGTCTCTCACAAACACACAAACCGACACAACAAGCTCTGCAGCTCTGAACTTTCTAATCAGACTGGGTCATGTTTTCCAGTAAAGATCCAAGAAAAACATACAAGCAACCAGATCCTCCACTCAAGATAGAGTTTCTAATCATGTACTATAAATTATTCAACCTAGAAAAATCTGCCCTCCCCAAATGTTTATTGATGTTGGATGGACAGTGTCAGACTGGTGACATGGATATGGAGACTGCCATCAAAGTTCGGAAGGAGCCACGGGGTGAGGGCGGGGGTTGATCCGGGTCAGACTGCCAAGGATAGATACCAACGCATCAGATGAGGACAAGAACCTCAGCCATGGAGACAATCGATAGACACTGAGGATGCAGAAGAGCAGGGACATAAGAGAAGACCAAAGAATATGGTGGATAAATGTAAATGTAAATGTGAATGTGGAAGATCAAACAACCGTACGAGAAACTGATAGAAAAATATAAAGTGCAGGAAATAAAACTTAGAAGGGATGGTCCAAGAGGTCTGACATTGATTCAGTGCAGTTTAACTTAAATAGACTTTACATTAAATCAGCATGATACTTTACTTATTTAGATAAATTATATTCATAGAAATTATGTCTCCATTCATCTGTTCAATAGTAAAGACAGGAATTTACTTGTGGATTTTAACAGCTGACTGAATTCTCATATCCTTGAATATTATTGAAAAAATGATTAAAGTCATTTTTATCCAAGTGTAACACTGCTCCCTGAGCACGGATAACTTGAAATGTTTTCATAGATTCAATTCACATCTGGAAAAATAATGCACAATTACACCCTCAGTTTCTGCTCCCATCACTCTTTCCTTTCTTTATACTATCTTTCCCATTACATCACGTTTGTGTGTCAGAGAATAAGGCAAATTTATATTTGTTGGAGATGCAAACTTGTTTAAACCTTTAATAAAAAATAAATAAAAAAAGATGAAATATCAGCGATCAGCTGCAGAGCATGAAGGACAATGATTTTATATCACGTCACTGCAAACCCAAGGGGATTGCATGTGAATGTCTGTCTGCATGTGTACGCCTGTGTCTGTTCTTTTGGTTTGGAAATGATTTTTATAGTGTTATTATTATTTGTTTGAAATATTTACCCTCTTTTTCCTGAACTTCCACAAGAGGTCACATTAATCTACAACCCTGAGGCAGATATTTCACATGTGTCTCATATATCTTAGCATATTATTGGCTTCATTACTAAATAATGTTGTTTCTTTGAATGGTGCTGTTGTCACACATTGGCACATCACTTAGCAGAAATGGGTAAAAGTAGACAGCCCAGCTTGTGAATGAGACTGTCCGTTTTTTTTTTTGTTTGTTTAGTTATTGCCTAATAATCAGCTCTCCCTATATGTAGGCAGAAAACTGATTAAATAAAATGAAGATTTCATCCCCTTTGGGAGCTTACTGGAAATGTTTCAAAGCAATTAAATTATTTCCAGAAATGAAAAAAGTTAATTTAACCACCTGTATCTAAAAGAATGATAGGCTGGGGCATAACAAAAAAAAAAAAAGAAAAGATATACACAATTTGATCCTAGTATGCATATAAACTTACAAAGGAATACTTTTTCTTGATGTAGTTTAACAAGGATGGCTGGTGAGCCAACTGATGCAACTCGTGTGTGTTTTAATGACTGAATGCTAGTCGGCAATTGTGTCTGCACGTGTAAGTGAGTGCAGTTTGTGCGAACTAGAAGGACTTAAGTTCTGTTCAGGCTTACCATCTCTTTCTGTTTGTCTCTGATTTAGGCTATGATGAAAGCAGAGCAACAACAGAACACGACTAAGAAAAGATCATTGCCAAGAAATACTTGGTGAAAACCCGATGACTGTTTTGTTTTGTTTTTATAGTGGAAGAGGTGGTGGATCAGCAAGAAGAAAGAAATTAGACTGTGCAGTGCTGCACTGCCACAGTTGCTTGAAATCCTTGAGACTAGAAAAGTCAAAACAACCCCTGGGTAAGAAATTTAAAATGTGTATTTATATATGTGGTTATTCATGTTTCGACAGTTTTTTTTAGTTAATTTGACCTTGTGTTAGAGAGGCAGTGAGTGACATGTTCTATAAGAGCCCAAACCTGCACATCAAACACATCTAATTTTCAAAATCTTGCATTAAATGGAAACAGTATCTGTTCTCACAACACAGTAATGTCTATCAAACCCACGTAACTGCTCTCCATTTATAAATTTGGACACAGTTGCAGAAATATATCGTAGATGGCATACTTATCAAATTTCAGAGAATGTCAAAAGCCTCAAAAGTTACAGTTTGCTCCATAAATCAACACCTCATGTTTTCTTTCCTATCTAGCTTCTAAACTCTAATATGGAATCATGCTATAGCATTAGTTTTCAAAAGATCATCATCACGTGGGAGGATTTTAAAGCATGTTATCCTTGTGGGATGTTTTGTCCTTTAAAGTGATCAGAGCTGGCATCTCTCTCCATAGACGAGGCCCAAGTCGATCATGCAGTCGGTGAAGTGGAGACTACCTCCATTCCCACCGGAGCGCTCTGACCCTCTCATCTAAATATTGCATGAATTACATGTGCTAGGTTTCCTGTACTGAGTTAAGCATCACTGATAAAGACAGATGTTCTTCCTCTGCACAGGGAGCTGCTAAATTTAGCCCCAGATGATCATAGGCTTTACTTATTCTATATGTCAGGGAATACATGGTTTCAGATTAATGCAGTCTAGAGACTAATGCATGCTTCAGTGTTGGAGGGCATAATGTTATGTTTTGACTGTGGAAGCATTGTGTAGCTTTTTGTCCATATGATGTGACATGACATTGGGAGCTGATGTTGAATAGCAATACCATTTCCATTGCTAATGTTATTTCTTCCATCTTGTCTTTCATTCCACTATAACTATGAAGCTCAAGAAAAAATAAATACCCAGCACCAAACTAAATTTTTACAGTCATAAATGTTAAGGTATCATCTCAAGTTGAAGTCAGTGAACAGTCAACTCAATTGTGCAATATCTGTCAGACTTAAAGGCTGGTTGACAGCCAATAGCTATTATCTACTGTAAGTCTAACGGACGCAGGGGCAGAGTATTTTTTAAATTCAGGCATGCAGGCATCAACATATCCACTCCAGTACATATGATCAAAGCAAATTAGATTTATTGCCTGAAAGCAAGTTACATTATGAAAGTAATCCACTGATCTATATCAGTAATTATGGTGTATTACTTATAATTATCGTAGAAGCATTGATAATCCTGTTAATACCAGTAAGATATGCATTGGAATAAGCGTCAAGGATCACAAGCAACAGTTTCCTAGAATAAATTTGAGGAAAATGAAAATACAGATAAACTAAAGTCAATAGTGTTGACTTTTGAAAGTAACCTATGGATTAGGTGTTGGCAGTCATTTATTGCTTATGCTGCATTTTGTTTTATTTACTGATTTACAAATGAGCTGGGATAGACTCATGGATGAGAGGATGGATTTACTAGTCTTGATAATGCCACTTTGCCAATCAAGTGGAAAGGATTTCTATAATATTGTGTACAGATATTTAGGATCCTCAGAGGATGAATCTTCTTAGCACACCCCTGCTTTGTCTGCAGGCTGATGGATGGAGGGTATGCATTTGTTACATTAATCTACTGGACTGACAGACATAAAAATTTGATGCAAATTTAGTTTTCAAACACTGAGACTGACTGACTCAGTGACTCCCAAGACTACTGCCCGTACCACCATGTGGTTGTTATTTATGTTTAATATCTACATACTTACTTGTTTTACTAGATTAATCCCACTAGGTTTTTTGGGAGGGGGTGTTATGCTATTTTTTCAATTGTAGGTAGTGTCATATAACTGCTTCTAAAGTCTGATTTATGCTTCCGCATTAAAGCTATACTGTATGTACCTCTCTCCAAATGTGATTACGTGTTGCGTTAACGCAAACTACAAGAAATGTGATTGGTTGATATGTTCTTTGGCATCTTTAAATTTGTATTCAAACTTCACAAAATATGAATGTTTGCACAGTTCTACTGTGACTATGGTTTACCATGTTCATGAAGGATATGAACTTAAAATCTGATTTTGTTGTGTCACATCAATAAAATATTTAAGATCCAGCATCTTCACAACAGAGGCAAAAAGACAAAATACCTTCTCAATCTCATTTTATTGTCTTTTCAACCTAGCTTGTGCTAACTCTTTTTATAATGTGCGAGGCTGCCATATTAAGATTTCCTGACATAGAAATCAGCCGAGGGTCAACCAATCAGAGTGAGAGATCGAAGCACTCTGTTTTTCTCTGCTTACCTTCCTCGTTCTGTATTTACTAAACACGATTTGAGACATAGTAAAAGAAAAAAAGATGAAAGCTGAAAAAGGAAGTGTTTTCTGGTTTTTGGAGAGAAGTTGAGACAGGCTCTGGGTGGTCAAGAGGTACTTCCAGATGACCGGACAACTACAGCTATTGTGATCAGGGAGACAGATTTGAGAGTACTTGAGTCATCTGGTGAGAAAATAGAGAAACAGACTTGGTGGTGGAATGAGGAGGTGCAGAAGTATGTACAGAGAAAGAGGTTAGCTAAACAAAAGCAGGAGACTAAGAGACCTGAAGAAAGTATACAGGAGTACAGGGCAATGCAGCCTGAGGTGTAGGTGGTGACAAAGGCCAAACAAAGGGTGTAAAGTGTGATTCGTATGCTAGGCTGGAAAGTAAGGAGGGAAAGACATACTTACACTGGTTGGTGAGGCAGAGAGATAGAGATGAGAAGGATGTGCAGCAGGCTAAGATGATTTAGGATAGAGATGGAAATGTATTGACAGGTGCCAGAAGTGATATGGGAAGATGGAAAGAGTACTTTGAAGAGTTGATCAATGAGGAAAATGAAAGAGAACAGAGATTAGTAGAGGTTGTGGACCAGGAGGAAGCAAAGATTAGTAAAGCTGAAGTGAGGAGGGCATTGAAGAGGATGAATAGTGGATGATATAGCTGTGGAGGTATGGAAGTGTCTAAGAGAGGTGGCAGTAGAGTTTTGAGTAGGGAATTCAACAAGATCTTAGAGAGTGAGAGGATTCCCAAGGAATAGAGGAGAAGCGTGCTTGTGCCAATTTTTGTGAACAAAGGAGACGTGCAGAGTTATGGCAATTACAGACGAATAAAGCTGATGAGCCGTAGAATGAAGTTATGGGAAAGACAAGTGGAAGCAAGACTAAGGGCAGAAGTGAGCATTTGTGAACAGCACTATGGGTCCGTGCCAAAAAAAAGAGTATCGCCAGAGTATACTTTGGAATTGTTGACAGAGAAGTACAGAGAAGCTCAGAGGGAGCTGCATTGTGTCTTTGTAGACCTTGAGATATGACAAGAAGCAGAGAGAGGAATTGTAATGCAAGGAAGTCTGGAGTAGCAGAGAAGCAGGGCTTCTGTGAGTGGTGCAGGAAATGTATGAGGGCTGTAAGACAGTGCTAAGGTGTGCTTTTGGTGTGAGGTGAAGGTGAGGCTGCATCTAGGATCATCTCTGAGCTCCTTCTTGTCTCCTAATGTGATGGACAGCCTGACAAATTTGGTTTGACAGGAATCTCCATTTGCAGATGGCATTGTGATCTGTAGTAAGATGACCAAAGGGATCAGCAACTCAGGCTGCAAATTTATCAAGTTATACAACAAAACATTTATTTCTTATGTTTAAAGTCTGTGCTTGCTGTGTTTTCCATGGGAATGTGATACAGTAAACACCTGACCTCACAAAATCAAGGTCAAATAGTGATGCGTTATCAAGTAGTCATGATGAATCATGTCTATATAATTAAAAAAAAACATTCAAAACATTTTGTTGAATGGATTGCTAATAGCAATGTTGGTAACAGTAAACCTTTTATTTAGCTCCCCATGTTATCCAGTGTTAATGGTTTACTCTTTTCCCAATTTTTTTTTTTTATTGACAGGTAACTTCTCATTTTCTTAAGCTTGTCTTTATTATTAATTACAATGAATGACCCATTGGAGGTCATTTATTTTCCCTGAAAGTCTTGGGGAACCAATCAGATCAATCTGTCCTTGTTGCCAGTCTCTAAGAGAGCTTGACATGATGACGACATAGCTGCAATGTTATAGTCTGGATGTTAAACAGCAGGTGTTTGACCTTGTTTTGGCATTGACAGTTAATTAAAGATTTGGATGTCTGCGACAATCTGCGGGTTGTGGTGGATGAAGTCCATCTCATTTACAAATTGTAAAAGGCATCTGCTAAACGTTAATGTTAAAGGAAGCCTGAAATAGTCTGAACATGATTATGTATATTGGTCTAGACAGAAGACTGATAACGTTTTTCAAATATATTGGGTGTGTGTTTGACCACATCGGTTATCCTCAAATACTACGAAAATGCCAATAATCGCTGGATTCTATTTTCTCTCTCCATCAAACTCTTTTCTGCAATACTTTCCTGTTGACTTGTTTGCATCACTCTTAACATGTCACATTTGATGCCCTGATTGGTTGTAGCTCAAACCTAGTCTTCTTCAACCCTGGCCCTCAGAGCACACTATCCTGCATCCTGACTTGTGTAGACCTTGAAGACAAGCTGATGGCCATCCAATCCAATGTGACTGAACAGGAAAACATCTAAAACATACAGGACAATGTGCCCTGAGGACCAGGGTTGAAGAACACTGCTCTAACCAACTGTGTGCAGAGGCAGTTTGAGAAGCAACATTAGGTCCCACCTCCTCGGTGGGTAGGCCCTACGGCTTTTCATACCCTAAATTGGGGGTGTCCAACTCCGGGCCCCTGTCCTGCATGTCTTGCAGACACACCTGATTCAAATGAATGGATCACCATCAGCCTGTCATCCATAATGTTGAATAACTGCATTTAACTTACCACTTTTACCCATATGAATAGAGAGCTGCACCAGCAGTGAAAGAAAGAATCGAGTAAAAATGTAGTGGACAATTTTCATCATTCTGTACAGACAATTTTATGTGTCAGTAATAAAGCACAGAGCTAACTTTGCAGGAAAGCAGTAAACGAAACTGAACTGTTAAGTACAGTAACGGAACAAAAGGATTTCTTCATTATTTTTGAACAACTGGATCATCCTCTCTAGAATAAAAAATGTAATAATCTGAAACCCTTTCCTTAAGATAAGAAACTCACTTAGGATCTACCAGGAAATGAGATTACTGCTTCACTTCAGTAAACTGTGATAAATACAGTGCAGTACTATACAGAATATTCTCATTTCATGTTTGTCTAAAAACTTCATCCATTAGGTTTTTTTCACTGGTCCCTCGCTTGTATATATGCTTTTGAGATAACACCATCATCTGAAGCTCCCAAACAAGTCCCACACAACACGGAATGGAAGGAACGACAGCAACCCGTCAGCCGCTGTGAATCACAACCATTCAAGTCAATGAGAGTAGTCGCACCAAAAGCACCCCAGCAGTGGCCTAGAAGAGTCCCAGAAGTGACTGTCGTGCATTGCTCCGCCAGAGAGATGCATCAAGTCTTTTTTAATGTGCGTTTCCATTAGTGAGGTTTCACCAGATGGGAACCTGTAACAGGGCCGTTTTCCTCCATTTACGGTGACATACGGTGCTCACATGTAAACTACCATTCCAAACCACATGATGGCAGCAGTGCTTTCCCTCTTTGTCAACCGCAATAACAGAAAAGAAGATGATGCCAGCAAAAACAAATAAATACAAAAAATATTGTAGAAGCTAAAGATAATTGTAGTATTTCTCTTTGCCGTTTGTTTAATATACAATGGTGGCTCCAAATGAGAAAAGACAACTTGTACATGAAATGGACATTAGGCAGCTGAATGACATCATATACTGTCCACAACGTAACCAGTCAGCAAATGAACACCACCATCATCTCCATCCAGAGGTTTAGCAGGACTGCTCTGAGTATATCTCCTACAACAGGAATGTTTTTCCGCTCCACGAAGTTCCTAAAAGCCTCTTTTGCAGACCTGTTTCTGAATGGAGATGCATCAATGATATGGAAACCCCGATAGTGGAAACGCACCTTTTAGCACTTGGCCACTAATAGATCATGTCAATTTGCATGCAGCACATCCAGTTGGTAAGAAGTCATACACCAGAATGGCACAGAGTGAAATTTCAGTAAAACTTCAAAATAAAACACCACCAGGGGACTAACT
>JBAMYA010000018.1:10116720-10132320 GCA_037176975.1 Arrhamphus sclerolepis
GTAACAATCTATCATCAATCATTTAAATTTTTATAACATGTAATACACCCAGTTGATATAACATTTTAAAATACTGTCCCATCATCCAGCATTGTCAGCTAGCATGCTATTAGCTAACAACAACGTTTAATTTCAGAAACTCCAGGTTCCAAATGGACACATGTTTCTTTCTTTACTCACCTTTTGCTCTTTCATTGATGAAAAGTCTTCTTCATTGCAGAGGGCACTTAAATCTGATATATTCAGCGATATATTCTAGTCCTCTGCTCAACAACTCAGCATTATATTTGGTTATAAGACCTGGTAGTTTTGAGAAAAAAAATTGGAATTCTGACTTTCTAATTCTAAGAAATAAGAAAGAATTTGGGAATAATGAATACCCCTCAACTTCTTTAACAATGTCTCAAGTTGTTTTCAGAAGATACAGAAAAAGAGGAAAGACATAAAGGTAAAACAGAAAAATGGAGCATTTTCATATCACATTCTGATTGGTTGATGCTTGGCTGAATTCTCCCACCACTATAACACTAAACACCCTGACTTTCAGCTACAAGTTCAACTCCGCAAATTTTGAAACACTTTTTTCATCTGCAATGTGACAAAAATTCACCACTTGAGACATGCAAGAGAAGATTTGTGACCTTGTAGCAGCAGATTTGAGAGTTGTAATTACTGAGCTATAGTTTTAAAAGTTTTTTTGTTTGTTTGTTTTTTACAATTTCTTTTACAATTATGCATGTTTGTGTATTATAAAACACATATATACTTTCATGCTGCCTAACCTTGCCTATTATCTAAACTGTATTTGGTGATCTGCAGATTGATATCAGAAATCCACAACCATAACCAACACACACACACACACAAAAGAAACACATATCTACATGTTAAGGTTTTCATGAGAAGTGGATGTGTAGATCCTTAATAACTGAATAACAACCATCCATTTTTAAACTCAGTTTTGGCTGCAACTTTTGAAAATTTACAGTGGTCAGAGACACAAGACAAGGTAGCTTGGTGGTGCATTGAGCACAAAACAGAATTGTGCTGCCTAATTTATGGATTTATCTAGGGTTTTTATTGTCATTGGGGGATTTAATGTTCCTACAAAAATTCAGAAATGCAGGTTTTAGCACGGAGGCTGCCAGACGCTTCAGAAATTATTTTGTAGGCCAAACACACAAATCTGATTGTCCTGACATAACTCAAAACATCTGCCATGGTTGAATTTTTTCAGAGTTAATTTAATCTCTACCGGTATTTTTATAAACCACTTGTGCAAGGACACAACACTAAAAATACAGTCCTTTGCTGATGACAGTATTTTGTATGTATGTGCCCTCTTTTGTATACAGCATAACAAGTGTTGCAAGTGGTTCAGACTTTATTTTTGTTACTACTTGTTAATTTGTTTGTTGCTGTGTTCTTTAGTTTTATATTGGTTTGAAAATTCTCAAAAACTAAAGTTCAGAAACAATCATTTGGTGATTCAAGCATTTCATAGCCTATGCTAAACCTGCTAGCTTGGAAAGATAAGCTTTCAGGTAACATATACATATCTTGTAAAAATACATTCATTACAACCAAATCCTTCCAAATTCATGCATTTCAGATGAGTCCAAACATGGCCAATATGAAAACATACTATCATATGACATGTTATTAAAAATCTCTGATCTGCAATCTACCAATCAAGCTTTCTTAGTCCTTTGACAAAAATGAGATGTAACACATAACAGAATGAAGAGAGGAATTGTTTAAAAGTTAAAGTTAACTTTCTCTCATATTTCCTTTGTTTGCCCGAGGAAGGATGTTAGTAGATGAGAGAGGAAAACTTAAGCAATGCTTGAGCTCCTACATCCTGCTTATTACAGTGCCGCCCCAGCTATCTGTCCTCAAGCCTCTCAGCGCCTCACTATTTTAACTACACCTGTCATTTGCGGTCCAGTCATTTTACCTCTATGCTCGACTTTCTTTCCCCGCTTACAGGGACTGCTAACTGGGCCTGTCTGTCATGCTGGCTGAGGCTGGATCTTGGGCCGAAGCTGGGGGCAGATTTAGGCTCGTGTGAACCGTGGGAGTGGGGCGGGCTATGGCGGGAGTGATTTTGGAGCGGAGGGTAGTAATGAGCTCGGGGCACTATGGTGCGATAGGAACACTGCATGGTTCTTCCTTCCACTGAGAGGCATCCATCTTAACAGCTGCAGAGATGAAGGAAGAACAGAGAAGGAATGAGAGGAGAAGATGCAGCAGCACAAAACATATGTGTAGAATTCACTTTTTCTTCCATCCTCACTGTTATTCAGTTATTTTTTGGTCATTTTGCTCTTTTTCAGTTTTGCTTTCACTTTTGAAAGCTTCTTGTTGCGTTTCTTTGTACAGTACTAAAGAGGTAGAACTTTAAACAACTACATTAATCTGTTTGTCTGATGGTGTGTGAAATGTATTGTATATATATGTACACACACACACATTTTGCTATATTCATGGTTATTCCAAGTTTGAAAGTTCTCAGTAAATATAGTTTGTGTGTCAACCTAAAGGAGAAAAGTCATGTTGGAAGAACTTCAAACTGAATGTACAGAATGCCATCCAGCCAAAATCAATTTATGTGGGACTACAACTGTTTCTGATGTGAACCGCAGCATTGCTTTTTGCAGTTTTATTGCCCACGAGTCAGCTATTTTGAGGGTAAACTGTTTTAATTGCATGCTCTTAAAGGGTCCCCACGGAGAGATTTAATTAATCAAGAGCAAATTACCATGCATGACAAGAGATATAGTGCCCTTAGCAAAATGCAGTTGTCACGCCCTCCTCATTGCCTACTTAGTGTTTCGCATTGCTAGCATATTAATCACCTCTAGAGGCCAATGAGCTGCACCTGAGGACTTCAATCATTGTCACTCCCATCACCTGTTGACTTTACTTCATAAACCCGCATTATTCATAACTTAACATGTATGCATGTATGTTCTGATCTCGTTATTGTGTCATATTACATTTGCACAACCTTATTTTTAACTTGCTACACATTAAACTATAAATACATATTTCACTTACAACACATCATCCATTGAACTTGTAAAAGCACAGCTGTTGGCAATCCAGGCGAAATACATCAAAAGACACACATATACAGTAAATACATACAAGTATAAATAGAGCTATAAAAGGATTTTATTGACTAGAATGTACTGCCACCCACTCAACAAACCTTTGCTAAACAAAAGAGCACAGCAATAGAAAAGGAAAAATAAGTGGAAAAAAGGAATGACAAAGAAACTCATGGCTTTGAACCTTCCCCCAAAGCTGCAGAGTGGATAAAGAGAAAGCCAAGTGGCGGTGTGCCTGTTTCTTCACTGCCAGCTACCTTGCTGGTGTTGCTTTATTATTTCATTAAGTGTAAATCCTGTCAGTGCCATTCCACCCACATCCCAGTCCAGTCCTGCCTCTCCACCCTCAGCAGGTTAAATTATAATTTAATTATCCAGCCTTAGCTGCATAAGCTGCTTGGGAGCACTGGCCGCCCAGAATAATTTGAAAAGATGGCGTCTCCCCTCATCTTTGTGGGCCTGATCCACCAGACTTGAGGCCCCTGGAGGCCCACTTCAATATCCCATCTAATTATTTACCTCAAATCAGGCACCTATTAAAGAGAAATATCAGTAATTAAATGAAATGGGAGAAAAAAAAATCTTATTGTTCAAGAGTTCTTTAGGATATTTTTTTTCCCCAAAGAAATTGGTTTGGCTGTGTGCCCTAAGGAGATGCTTCTTTGAGCTATTTTTCTGATAGACTTTACTGTATCTGCAGTGCAGAAGTGTTACTCTATCAGTAACCAAACTTTAACATCTTTTGACACTAAAGCTTTTTCCCACTGAGCTATGCCCCCACGTGACACCACAGGAAATTCTAATCAAACAGACTTGCTGTGCTCGCATTTGGCCAAAGAGTTCAAAAGTTTGCTGTTCAAAGGTTATTTGCGATTGTTTCCGGTGTCAAAAACCCACTCAATAGTTAATTAATAACAAGATATAAGTTGTTTGATAAAACTGAAACAATGGTAGTTTGTGTATAGTTTAAATTGTGTTTAAAAGTCATATATTCCAGCATTTGATTCATGCATTTGTTATTAAGAACTTGTCTTCAGCATACCATTTTAGCAATACATTCATGGTTGGTATAATTAGTAAAACTGGAATTTACAATTCAGCACTAGGTTAAAACAAGAAAATGTGATTTTTCCATTAAAAAATGCCTTCTACATGTTTAAAACATGCAAAAAAAAAGTCTGATTCAGTAGTAGTGTTTTGTTTTTTTTCCCCAAACTTGTAGATACGAGAAAAACAAAACTGTAAATCAGCATTGACAGTCATTGAGAGGCACAATGACAACTATGTTTTATTGTGCTGCACACACAGAAGAAATATCTTTTCATACCAATATCCTTTGTCTGCTTTTATTTGAATGTAAATATGACTTAGCTAGTACTGGTTTATTATTCCTTGTCAGATAATCTCTGACCAAGAATGAATCATTTATGAGGGGATTAAGTTTCAAAGAGATAGAAAATATATATCTCCAGCAAAGGTTATAAAAACTGCATATATATGTATGTCTATATATATATATATATATATATATATATATATATATATACGTCCCAGAAGAGTAGTGTAATTTTCTTTGCACTAATTTGACACCACAATATTGGTAATTTCATCCAACAGAAGGCATCATATGAGCCTCCAGGAAAATACAATATGAAAAAAATCAGAGATCTAATACAGTTTTCAATATCACTGAGCAGAAGAAACTACTAATTTGCGACTCACACTGCTTTTATAACATAGATACGGTTTAGTTTAACTCAACCAAGTGAGAGCATAATGCTCAACTAAAAAAATAATTCTTTGCATATGATGTGACTCTTTCAACATTGTGGGTTTTTTTTGTTGTTTTTTTTTAAACTTATGAGACAAAGACAAGTAAATACAGAGAAGATAATGAATAGACTTGAAAATGAGCACAACTGCTCTGCACTGTACAATCTTGGCGACAATTGCAGCGTTTTGGATAAAATTGCTTGCAACCCCATCACAGCCACCACACCTTCAAGCCCATCACACTCAGATGTACACACCTCGACACACACACATGCATAGACTCTCATCTCACCCCCTCTCATCCTATAATCCTCTGGTAAAACCCTCTCGGTCCATGCGGACCCCCCGCCCAGAGGGACCCTGCCAAGGCAAATTAGGGAGAGGTGGGGGCTTTTGTTTCGCAGCACTCTCTGAAAAGAAAAAAAAAATCCAAATTATTTCTTGAGCTGAGGCAATTTGACATGCTGTGATAACTGCTCTGTCAGAAACTTCTTTGACATCTCTGAAAGAGGAGATTTTTCCACCACAAAACCAGGGATCCATTTAGAAACAATCTTGGAAAAAAAAAAGCCTCAAACTCATTAGGCTGTTTAATTATGCCCTGTTGGCATCTATCTCCATTTATCTCTCATCTCTGTCAAAAAAGGAGCAGAAACAAACCGGCCCCATCAGAAGAAGTCCTGGCCCTCATCAGAGCTTTCTAGTTCACTCATATTTTTCACATGTCCTCCTCCTGGAACAATCTGCCTCTTACTTGTTCCCTTCTCTTTTGTACCTGGCCTTTTGTGTTTCAAAGAACAATCTCTTTTCTTCTTGCCTTCTGCTCAATCTATTCTATTCTACCCTTTGTATTTTCCTCAAACCAGTAAGTTGGGTTTTGTCTTGCTGTTAGCATCAGCCCTATGTCCAGATAACCTACTTGTGCTCTTAGGGAAGTGGTGTTGCTTGTCCCACTTGCTGCTCATTACATTTAGAGTCAAAGTCAGTCAGTATTAGATATACAGCCAATGAAAAAAAACGCATAAGTAATCAGTTTAAGTTAAGAGGAAATGTCCTGTTTGCTCACATATATTGGCTATATATTGGTCATGAACCTTCTCAGTACATATATATATATGTATATATATATATGTGTGTGTGTGTGTGTGTATGTATGTTAAAATAGAACGGGAAAAATGGTTGTAATTGTTTTTATTATTTCACAGTCTGGAAATCTTGTCCTGCTTTTCTATGACTTGGCTTTGAAGACTGGCTTTCTGTTCTTCGCTGTATATGCTCCACAGTTTCAATATGTTGAAATTTAAACAGTTTTCTGGAACGATATCAGTTTTTTTTTCCAGGTTTTTATTAGTTCCTGACCAAACACCCTTTCCTCAGTTCTCCTCTCCTTTCTTCCCTGTGTCTCAGTTATCATTTTTGTTTCTCTGAATACCTTTTGCAGACACCAGCAAACATTAAGAAGGTAGAGATATTTAAATTCAGCACTTTTGCTTCGCCTGGGTTGTTGTTGTTGTTGTTAATGGCACTAATGTGGCAACTCATCATTTGCTTTTCAGTCACACTCTGTTTCTGTTGTTGTTTGCACGGGACACAAAGACAAACTTGTCATTGATTGATGTCATTTCTTTGTGTTTTGGTCTTCTCCTGATTTCCTTGAATATCCATTCTGGTAAAGACATTTTCTGCTCACATTTAGAGAGGAAAAACTAAGTTCGTCGTGACGGATTGCTGTTTCTGTGGCTTCAAAAAAAGTTTTTTCATTGTTGCATGAATTCACATTTCACTCTTCTCGTGCCTTGAGTCACCAATAATAACCGTTTTTAAAAGGTGCTAAGTGGTTCGTGCAGTTACTAACATTCTGATCAGTTAATATAAACTAACATAATTAATATTCTAATTATGTGCTGCTAATCTCTTTCTGTACTTCACTGCTGGATGTGTGCGTGTGTCTATCCTTGCTTGTGTGTGTGTGTTCATCCTTCTCCTCCTCTCCTCCAGTCCTCTACCCGTCGCTCTGGAAAGGTGAGCTTGTCTTCAACAGACAGGAAAGCATAGGCTAAGGCCTTGTTGTGCTCTTAATTTTATTTTTTTGTTGGGGGGAGGGGGTTAATGCAAGATGAGTGGATTATCAACCAAAAGTGGAAAGAGAAGCCATGGTTACACGATTTTAATAAATGTACTGTTGATTTAAAAAATATGTCATGCATTCAGGACTGTAATTATTTTTTGGATAATTATTCAGTGAGTATGACCGTGTTTAATATTATCTTTTAAACTATGTTTCCAAACTGCAAAACCTCCTTTTTTTTGCATGAACTGGTTTACATCACAGTAGGCAAAGGAATTTTTTTTTGTAGCTGTTAAAAAAAATACAGAAAATATTTAGACGTTAATGATGAAGCCTGTTCGTGTAAACCAAGGTCGTTTTCAAGGATCAAAGGTAAACATGCTTCTGCACTGACGGGCAGAATATTTCTTTCAGGCAAAGCTTAAACGTATTTGAAGCCTCTTTAAAGAATAAGATAGTACTTCTCACCACTTGTACAAATGGCACAAGAAGCATCAGCATGATCACGAAAGGGTTTTAGTACAAATGACCTGCTAGTCATGATAGCTAAGAATATATAGCACGACAAGATGTGGTAAGAAACTCACCAGTCCTAATGTTGTCTCTATGGTCATCCTGTGGTAGTGGAGTATACCACGTCTTGCACCTGCTACCTCCCTCCCTTCTCTTCTGCTGCGTCCCTCCAGCCGCTCCAGCATGATCCTCATGGTACGCTCGGTCGTGTCAGAATTTCTTGTCACCTCACAGGACTTGGTGTGAAAATGGTTTAATCTGTCATCACCAGTTGGTATTTGGACACTAGGAGGTGATATTGTTGTTCCTGGGAGACTGCAGAGCAGGGAGATTTGTCACCTTTCGCAAGCTAATCCAGAGATTTTCACCGGGTTTATCCACGTTGTGTATTTTTACTGTGGCGGCGTGTGTTTTAATAATTCAAGCTGTTTGACTTTTAAATACTCCCCTTTGCTGGTCTGTTTCATCAGTTCTTCTATGTTGTCCCTCTCTCTCTGAAACACACCTGCCTTTGTTAACAGGCATCTCGTGAGAGTCTCTCCTCCTCTGCGTCTGGAGATGTCAGTGAGGCCGGTCTGTCCACAAAGCAGAGCGCTCTTGGGGCTCCAGTTATGCCTCAGCCCGCTGGGTCACCTGCAGCCTCAGCTGCCCCGGCTCCACCTACTCCGAGCAAGGTAGGCAACTTACTCTCAGAAGAGCTGTTGCACAGTCAGTCCATCCATATTTGTCAGTACACCATTTAACCTTTTTTTTTTTTTTTTTTAACTTGTGAAGTTAATCATTTTGTTCCATGTGATCAATGTTATTGTTTGACCAGGTGGAACCTGCCATATCAAAGCAGGTAGAGCGTTTTCTAAAGGCTGCATGCATGCTGAAGACAGCTGGCATGAGTTTACTAACAGTTTCATGATCAAAATAATTTTTTATTTTACATTCATTTTGACATGCCTCACTGAATATTATGGTTATGATGCATGGGTTAACTTTCTGAGACACAGAGAAATAAACCACAAATAACATATTTGCCTTTTTAGGAATTGGGTGGTTTGGCAAATGGGGTGTTTGCAGTGGTTGAAATTATTTGGGGTCATTAATGGTGGGGCTTAACTGACATTTTCTTGTGCTTCATTAACAACATTTATTTGAACATGTCAAGTTGAAATGTGTTTATCCTGCTCTCCCATCTTCATCCCTCCGCGTCCTTCCACTCACACATCTTTCTCAGGAGGAGGAATCGCTGCGAGCTCAAGTCAAGGACCTGGAGGAGAAGCTGGAGACGTTAAAAATGAAGCGAACGGAGGACAAGGCCAAGCTGAAGGAGCTGGAGAAGCACAAGATCCAGCTGGAGCAGCTGCAGGAATGGAAGACCAAAATGCAGGAACAGCAGAATGAGCTGCAGAAACAACTCAAAGAGGCCAAGAAGGTGCACAGAAAAAAAAAGTTGCATTTATTTTTAACTCCATATGACATAATCTTTAGATGTTTATAATGTGCTGTGATGAAGACAATAAAACTAATTTTTAGAATATAAAAAATGACACATTTTCTGAGTCTACAAGAATGAAAGATGCCTAACCCATTTTTTTTTTGCATCTTCTCACTTTGCAGGAAGCCCGCGATGCACAGGAGGCTAAAGACCGCTACATGGAAGAGATGGCGGACACGGCGGACGCCATAGAAATGGCCACGTTGGACAAAGAGATGGCTGAGGAGCGAGCAGAGTCGCTGCAAGTGGAGGTGGACTCACTGAAAGAAAAGGTGGAGGAGCTCTCCATGGATCTGGAGATCCTTAGACATGAGATTTCAGAGAAAGGTGAGCAACAGCAGAGATAAACAGCGTCAAAGCTGTACAGCGTGTGCTCTTTTGCTTCAATCTGCAAAGTTTCTTTCTTCTTCTATTAGCTTCATATCTTTTCACTATTTTACTAATCTTCCTTACCATGTTTCCTCTCTTGCTCTAATGCAGGTACGGATGGAGCTGCCTCCAGTTACCAAGTCAAACAGCTGGAGGAGCAGAACAGCAGGCTGAAGGAGGCATTAGTCAGGTAAGTGAAACTGGCTCTTTGAAGGTGTATACTGAAGATGAATATCCAAGTCCTGCATGTTCAGACAGCTTCTTGTATTATCTCCTGAGGTGACTTAAACAGAAGAACTTTTCCCTCTTCTGTCCTCTGCAGGATGCGTGATCTGTCTGCCTCAGAGAAGCAGGAACATGTTAAGCTGCAGAAGCACATGGAGAAGAAGAACTCTGAGCTGGAGACTCTGAGGGCTCAGAAGGAAAAACTGCAGGAAGAAGTCAAGAAGTCGGAGGCAACAATCGACGAACTGAAGGAGCAGGTGAAATTATCGAGCCATAATGACGATATAAAGAAAGAGGAAATGCTTTCAGCCTCTGCTGGGGCTTTCTAATAACTATACTTGATATACATATAGTTAATGACAGTAAATTAGATACTTATACACTTTTTAAATATCAAAATTTAACCATTTGTGTGTGAACATGCATCAGGTGGATGCTGCTCTGGGGTCAGAAGAGATGGTGGAAACCCTAACGGAGAGGAACCTCGACCTGGAGGAGAAAGTCAGAGAGTTGAGAGAAACAGTCACTGATTTGGTTAGTACAGCTACATTCATTATTTAGTTTTTTAATCTTTCTAAAGGATGGATTTATGTTTTCATAAGGCATGATTCCATAAAGTTAAAATGATCACAGATTACACACACACAAAACAAAATGAATTCAAAACTTTCAACCAGCATCCAGTCAGTCCACAGTATTTAGATTCATTTGCCTATATACTGGCTCACTGTTATGGCAAAAGCCAGACAAATGAGGATCTTGGTAAAACACTGAACCATATTATAAACAGTACTGTGAAGAAGACATCTAATATGATTTTTTTTTTTTTTTCTTTTATCTGCATCAACAGGAAGCCATCAATGAAATGAATGATGAGCTCCAGGAGAATGCCAGAGAGACAGAAATGGAGTTGAGGGAACAGGTGGACCTGAGTGCAGCAAAGGTTAGAGAGGCAGAAAAAAAGGTGGAAGCTGCTCAGGAGACGGTGGCTGATTACCAGCAGACCATCAACAAGTACAGAGAGCTCACTGCTTCACTTCAGGTGAGTAGATGAGTGAAAGCCAGCCTCGATTGGACAGATAAAGAAAGTGCACATTCGTTTGAAGGTAGCAGGTCCATATTTTGTGCAAGACAATACTTTATCATTGTTTCCCTGTACATTTAGGAGGCCAACAGGGAGCTGATTACTCAGCAGAGTGCAAACGCAGAACAAGTACAGCAACCACCTGCAGAGTTGTTTGACTTCAAGATCAAATTTGCAGAGACCAAGGCTTACGCCAAGGTAAGAGAACCCCATGAGGACTGACGTTTCTAAAGATGTTGTTGGATTTTATTCTTATTTAAAAAAACAAACAAAAAACACCTCTGTTTCCAGGCCATTGAAATGGAGCTGAGGAAAATGGAAGTGGCACAAGCAAACAGACAGGTGTCTCTACTCACCTCCTTCATGCCAGACTCCTTCCTCCGTCACGGTGGAGACCACGACTGCATTCTGGTGCTGCTGCTCATCCCCAGACTCACTTGCAAGGTATAAGGTGGAGTTAAACTCCTGTGTTTTATATCGCCATTTCCAGCGTCTTATAGAACTCATGTGCTGTGCTGTCTCAGGCCGAGCTCATCAGCAAACAGGCTCAGGAGAAGTTCGACTTGAACGGGAACCTGGTCCAAGGTCCGGGACTCAGAGGGCCTCCAGGAGAGCAGTGCAGCTTTGCCTCTGGACTTGTATACTCCCTCAGCCTGCTGCAGGCTACGCTGCACAAATACGAACAGTAAGAACTGTAGCTCCATCACTGATATATCAGAAACAAAAGTAGAAGTTGCTTTTTTTGTTTTGTTTTTGTTAAATGACTAATCAGTAGCTGTGACGTTATGAACCTCAATTCCTAAGCACTATCCCTTCCCCTCTTCCTGTCTTGGTTCCAGGGCTCTGAATATCTGTAGTGTGGAGGTTTTTAAACGCATGGGCACACTTTATTCTGAAATGAGCTTCCATGAGCGCTCTCTGGATTATTTCATTGACCTGCTTCATAAAGACCAGCTAGATGAGACTGTTCAGGTGGAGCCCCTGACTAAAGCCATCAAATACTATCAGGTAACACATAAGTGTGCATTGCTGCTGCTACTACTAGATGTCTATAAAATGTACAAAAGTATTAAAAATATATATATGTTAAATACTAATTAATCATGTTCAATGATGATAGAAAATAATATACACATTAGTAACTTTATAGTCTTTATTAATTCCCTTCAGGGGTTAATAAAGTATTTTGAATTTAATTTGTAAGTACACTGTAACTGATTTCAAGTACTGGCTTTCACTCATTGTAACTATTTCAAAATCTGTTAGTTGAAATAGACATTTAAACAACATAATCCAACTGTAATTAGTATTTTCTTAAAGTAAAAGCATGTCCCTGGTTTTTCAGCAACTCTACGGTGTCCATCTGGCAGATCAAACTGAGGACTGCACGGTTCAGCTGGCCGACCACATTAAGGTGTTTGTTTGGCAGCATCATTTTTTTTCCACTTTCTTCAAAAAGAATATGTAGCCATCTTAGAAAAAGATGACGACAGTTTGAAAAGAAAATAGGATGAGAATATACAGATGCTTTAGATGTTTGTAAGTCTAACCAGCCTATGCCACCCTCTGTCCTCAGTTTACCCAGAGTGCCCTGGACTGCATGGGTGTGGAAGTGGCCCGTCTGCGGGCGTTCTTGTCAGCGGGACAGGAGAGCTCTGGCTTCTCTGTTCTCCTCAAGGACTTGGACACGTCCTGCTCTGATATCAGACAATTCTGCAAGAAGATCCGTCGTCGTATGCCTGGAACGGATGTAGCAGGAGTCCCTGCTGCTCTCAACTTTGGACCGCAGGTACAGAAACCAGCACACAAAGTGATGCTTATGGGTCCTGGTGTAACTGGTTATTTAGTCTCCAGTCACATATGCCACGTGTCACACGGCAGGTTTCAGAGACCCTGACGGAGTGCAGGCGCCAGTTGACCCGAGTGGTCGCAGTGCTACAGGAGGTGGCTGCAGCTGGAGCTCAGATGGTCGCTCTGCTGGGAGAACAGGAGGGCCTCAATGCCCTGAAACTGGAGGATATTGCATGCAAGGCTGTGGACCAGGTTAATCTATTTAACAAAATGTCATGTTTGGATCTAATCCGTGGTGCGCTACTGTATTACTGTTATCTCAATCTGCACTTTTCTCTCCCAAGATATACGGCTCCCAAAGCATGAGTAGCCCAGAGTGTCTGCGGCAGTCTTGCAGCACTGTCATTGCTACCATGAACAAGATGGCTACAGCCATGCAGGAAGGGGAGTATGATGATGAAAAACCACAAGCAAAGGTATTTGTATATATTACATTAATGACTTGAGTTACATTTCTATTCTTTGTCGCTTCTTCAGTATCATATCTCACCTTCTGGCCTGTTTTTGTCTTTAGACTCCTCCAGTGGAGGCGAGAGCATCCATCGTCAGGGCTGAGATGACAGATGCAGAGGGACTCGGAGTAAAACTAGAAGACAGAGAAACCGTCATCAAGGAACTTAAGAAGTCTCTCAAGATTAAGGTAATAAACTGAAGAAACTTAAGAAAATGTTTAGTCACAATTTGAAACTTGTAAATAAGTGATTATTCATGATCTCAGGGTGAGGAGCTGAGTGAGGCCCACGTTCGCCTGAGCCTTTTGGAGAAGAAGCTGGACACCTCCACCAAAGATGCTGATGAACGTGTGGAGAAGATTCAGACTAAGCTGGATGAGAACCTTGCCCTCCTCAAGAAGAAAGAAAAGTAAGAATGATAAAAACAAAATTCACATCCTTTTACTTCCCTCCCTTTTCACCACAATGTCTCTTATTTTCTTCCTGACCACCCCCCCCTCAGGGAGTTTGAGGAGACGATGGATGCTTTGCAGGCTGATATTGACCAGTTGGAGGCAGAGAAGGCAGAGCTGAAACAACGCATCAACGCTCAATCCAAAATGACCATTGAAGGCTTAAGAGGCCCACCTGCCTCAGGAATAGCTTCCATTGTTCATGGATCTGCAGGAGGTGAATTAGTGTGTTTTTGATATGACCAAAAAAAGTAACATCCACACATTCAATCTCCAGAAAATGTCAGCACCCTGATATTGTAGATTTTGCATCAAAATTGGTTCAGTTTTTTTTCCCCCCCAGAAGCCAGTCTGAGTTTGAAAATCACTAGTTTCTGGATTTAAATTAGTGTTTACACGTATTTCAGCATGATCATTTTCTTCCGTAGGTGTGCCTCCATCAATTGCAGGACCAATGCATGTGGTGGACTCCCCCCTCCTCAGACAGCAGGTTGAGGCCCAGAGACTGGGCATTAAATATCTCAAGAATGAAAACAACAGACTCAAGGTACAGTTGAAACGGGTGTTATTTGAATTATGTGATCTGACATAACCGTAGTAATTTTGACTCATACTTTTTAAACTTACAGGCTGAGAAGATGAGGGCTCAGCTCGCCTCCCTGCCTCCACTCTGCCCTCCAAAACTCCCAAAAGTGTCCAAAGAAAGCTCCATGCCACCAGAAGGGCTGAACACAGGCATCTATCGTAGGACCGACCAGCTGCTGGCTACACTGCTCAAGCTGAGTGCAGAAGTTAAAGTGGTGGATATCACTGGAAAGACAACAGGTGTGTGGAAACTTCATTTTCCACCAGGATGGATTTTCACCGTCAATAACTGCAATATCTAAAGCATGCTTGGGTGTTTTTACATGCATAACCAGCTTCTGAAAATCAATTCTTCTGTTTCTTAGTGAGTGCCAGTGCCCAACTGCTGGAGCAGACAGCTAGACTGAAGAATCTCAGCGATGCTCTGGGCAAACTTCAAGTAAGATTTATCCTTGTACGTCATGCTTTGTATGAGAGCAATACAAAAACAACCCCAGTAATTAAAACATTGGTTTCAGGGTGAGGTAGCTGAGCATGTGGTTTCATACCAACCAGGAGCCAAGGTTCCCTCAAACTTTGCCACATTCCCCGTGTCTTCCTTTGTCAAGGTACAAGCTTACAGTACAGATCACGTCAGGTACACAATTTCACAGTTTTAATTCCACAAATATTCTCTGGGTTGTCTCTCAGGCCAAGAATGAGAAGCAGGAAGGAACGGTGTTCGTGGGCCGAGTTGGAATTCCGTGCAGCCGTGGACAGGAACAAGTCCACCGCCTCATCCTGTCCCAGCAGCAGCTGCAGAAAGTGCACCATCTCCTCATGAGCTAAAACCTTCTGGCTGCACATCAAGCACCTCTGCCACTTTCTTATTTAACCTAACTTAAACATTCTTCAGCTTTTAAAAATCTCAGGAAACTGTATCCTGTAATTGCAGAGTGCTAACACTAATACTGTTGAACTGCAAACTTTACGTTGAAGTTTATTAGATCATTTTTAATAATTTTGCGTCCTGGTTGTCGTTATGAAGGCGATAAAATGCTTTGTATCAACTTGAACAATTCCTGTTAAAAATGGGAGGAAAATGTCTCATCATTGAAACAATTTAGGACATTTGACTTTGTATCTTTTGTATTTGTAGTTATTCACACAATAAAGTCATAATTTCACTTTAGCACCATTATACCTTGTTTACAAAATAGTACAAGAGAGCATTTGCAGAAGGTGAACATTAATGCAGACATGAAGAGACTTAAGTAGCATTGTGTCAAATCATCAGTATCAAAATACAGCTGTTAAATATCACAGCAGAACCTCTGAATTTACACTGCAGACTTAAGAAAAAACTACAGTTCCAATAAACAATACTGTGTTACAATACTGTGGTAACATCAGAAGCTTCTTAAAGCACCTCTGCTTCAGTAGTAGCGACGATGGGAATAACGATCTGGTCTGTAAGGGCCGTACGGGGCGTAGTGGTGCCTCATGTGTCGGCTCCTCATCACATACTGATGGTGCTCCCTGTAGGGCTCAAAGTAGTAGGGAGGCTGGTCTCTGAAACCTGCAGAAGATCCAGATTAGCAGACTGCAAAGCTGACATGGTAGCTCAAACAGCAAGATGTTTAGTAACTA
>JBAMYA010000018.1:10151103-10165626 GCA_037176975.1 Arrhamphus sclerolepis
CGAAACGTTACCATGGGTCGTATTCGAGGGCATGTACAAACGACCAATGGGGTCGTATGATTTGGAGGGCTTGTTGCAAAATTCTATGCAGTCACTATTTGTTCATATTTAGTTTCTCTTGGTCATTAATAAATATCATAACAATATAGTTTGGGTATTAAAAAATAATTCAGTTGAATTCATTTCAGTCCAATCAAACTACGATGAACTTTTAATGTGTAAAAACTACCTTACTAAAACTTTAGGCTCTATAAAAAATAAAGGAAACTAACACCGTCCACGAAACACTTTCTTTCTCAGTTTCTGATGCTATAAAAGGATGTTATTTTTATTGACTTCGTATATATTATTAAGACTGAGAGAAAAAAAAAGAGGCAAAATTATTGTTTTAGTCTTCTTAAAAGAATTCTGCAATTTGTGTGTGATTTCTAAGGAACTCTCTTTTTTTTTTTTCTCTCATTGTATGTACCCAGTGGAGTTACACTTTTGAATTTTGTTGTACTGTAATCTATAATGACAATAAAGGCTTTCAGTTCAGTTCATTGTAATTCAATTCAATTCAATTCAGTTTGATTCAATTCAATTCAATACTGTTAGCTGGTTGGCAAGGTAACCAAAGAGCAATGGCCAATCTAGTAGTAGTAGTACTAGTAGTAGTAGTAGTAGTAAATAACTTTATTGTTCCCATGGGGCAGTTGGGTTTGCAGCACAATTGCAGTCAAAGGCATTTGTTACAGGACACCAATGTCCTTACATAATGAAACGTTTGAGCAAAGTGTAGACAGTAAGTCAATATAGCACCCAGTCTGCCCTGAGGGCAAGGAGAAATGGCACTCCCAAGATGGTGTAAAAAAACTTTCATTAAGTGCAGAATCTTGTCAATCATGCTTTGAGTCGTCTTTGAATGATACAGTAAGAACAGCTTTGCTTAAAGCTTTGAGCAAAGCAGTAGGGGTGAATGGGGTTGGTTGTCACACGGGTTGGTTGTCAGACTCATTATAGCTCCCTATTCGATTGCACTGTCTCTAAAATTGCTGTATGGAAATTTAAGGAATTGGGATTAGGCTCACCTACATTGTCTTCTCTGGAGTAAAACAGCTGAACTGGAGGCAAGGGGACTTTTTGTGTTTTTCATGTCAAATTGTCAGTATTTTTCTTCTAGGCTTTTACACAATGGGTTTATTAAAAAAAACAATTGTTACCCTTTAAAAGTCTGAAGGGAAATCTATAGTTTAGATTGTTATTAGCTGGCTAACTCATTGTTACATGGTTGTTAGCCTCGATATTAGCAAAAGTTCTAGTTGGGGTTGTTTGTCACATGAGACATTGCCATTGACACATGTGACAATGAACTCCTATGTTGGCAAAATCATGTATGGTGAGATTGCAATTTCTTTCTCTCTCTCTTGTTTTTATAAAGTAAAATATGGGCAGAAACTTTACACGGATGACAAAGAAGGGCCTGACATCTGGGAGGTAGAATAAAAAAAAAATTTTTTTTAAAAAACGCCATCAAAGCACTGCCAAGGATTTGGATATCAATTACCAAACACTGGTAACATATTTCTCAAAAATAAATGAGCCAGAGATTGCTGGAGAAGTAGTCCACCCATCCCTGCCAGTGGGCTATGTCAGTAGGTTAGTTTTAGGTGAGGCCAATAGCATCAGCTGGAGCAATATTTAATAACAGCTTCAAATATTTATTTTGGCCTGTCTCCCATTGAAGTCCGTAAACTGGCATACAGCTTTGCAGTGTACAATAATGCTGCTCATACAGTGAATGCGTGTAGGCTAGTTGAGTAGGCTATTATTTTTATTGTTATTATTGACCTGTTTGTTTTGTTATGTTATTATATACAGTAGGTTGGCCTAAAGATGTGTTTACTGTTCATGGTCTTTGCTCATTTTGTGTTACGATGCATTAAGTTATGTATTTGTCAAGTTGTCAATGCAATTAAACTTTCAAATTCTGCCTTCTTGCCTTTTTAAAAATATTTTTTTCCCATTAAAGTAACATTGTGACAAGCAATTCCATAGTGTGTGACAACCATCCCCATGTTTTCAGTGAGGGGTTGGTATGGGGTTGGTTGTACCAATGTGTCAGAGTGTCTTTGATAGTTAATAACCTCTTTGTTACAATGGAAAATGACAAGGATGCAGATTTCAAGCCAACAGCCTTCAGTTTAATGTAGGAATTACTATTGAAAAATGTTTTGATGATGAGCAATTCACACTAGAGTAGAAAGCGTGACAACCAACCCCATTCTCACCTATTAGAGAGCAGGGCAGCCAGGCAACAGCTGTTTTTGGTTTGTTTTAGTTTTTGTTTTTTTTACACCCAGAGTATCAGTCTCTTGCCACACTTGTTTGTGTACACCACTGCCAATGACCCCAGCCCTAGCCACCTGCGCATCAGGTGCTGCCAAGAATAGTTCCTAGAGCACGTGCAGCAGATCATTTCCTACGTAACGGGAAGAAAAGTAGGACCCAGCGGGCAGAGAGCCCCGTTGTAGCAAAGAACACAGAACATAACGCGTTTTTATTGAATACATTGACAAAAACTTAATGCAGCCTCCTCCAGTTATTCTGGACACCTGTGTTAATTATATTGTAGTCTTAGCTGCCTTCAACTTATGCATATAGAACTGCTAAAAATTTGTCGTTGTTGGCAGGATCAGGTTTTAATTTAGCTCTTGAGTAATAGTGGGCTAAAACAGTGACAGGTCGACGAAGTCAAGGAGCTGCAACTCCACAAGCTTCAACCCTTCACGCACTGCTATACCATATACCATAGAAGATCTACAAGCACTTTTGAAGCAAGTGCAACAGTTCAGACCCTCTAATGAACAGTTACAAGCTCAGCCACAAGCTCAACAAACTTAAAGTCAGGTATTTGACCCAAGGCCTGGGTCCTCTAGTTCAAACACTGCACTGACTAGTAGTTTGTCTCATGAAAATGTTGGTATTCGTTAGGGGTGTGCAAATCAGCCGGTATTTGTATCTATATTTGTATTTGTTGAGGGGAGAAAGTATTTGTATTTGTATTCAAGTAAAATTCAAAATAGGCATAAAAATACAGTTTTTGTGTTACACTGTAACGTAAATTAGAAGTGTAAGTATTCTTTATTTATATCCATTATTACAATGATGGATATGCAATATTGGTTGATGTTTTTCCATAAATCCAGCAATGAACACGTAACAAGGAACACCACTGAAAATAAATTAACATAACAGATATTACCCTATCCATGGTTAAACCAACAATAAAATACCATTGTGAACATTATGAGTCCACCACCCTGCCCACCTCACTCTTCCATCAGTTTTGCTTGAACC
Organism: Arrhamphus sclerolepis; assembly: GCA_037176975.1. Taxonomy (NCBI): domain Eukaryota; kingdom Metazoa; phylum Chordata; class Actinopteri; order Beloniformes; family Hemiramphidae; genus Arrhamphus; species Arrhamphus sclerolepis. Next base: position 10,154,443 of record JBAMYA010000018.1, read on the forward strand.
ATTGTCGGGGACCAGTCAGCTACCAGCAGGCCTCCTAGTTTCATCTGCCCTTCTTGCTCCCCATTGAGGGAGCATGGAAATCCCAATTGTCAACATGAGCTCTGAAAACATTTGGCTGCAGCCCCTTACACCACTTTAAGAGCTACATGACATGGACCCCCTGCACCATGGAAATGCTGTTGTTTTGGAGGAGGGAGAAGACAAAGATACACCTGCTGTAATCCACTGAGTGGCAGTAGATAATGCTCCATTGCTTGACCTGTCTATTCTGTCCTGGTCAAATCTGTCTTCATGTCAAATTAAACAGGCAGCTGCGCTACTGAGAAGCCATGGAGCAGTGTTTAACCATGGAAACAGAGATTTGGGCTGCACAGCATTAGTGAAGCATGAGATTCATCTTCAAGATGACATCCTCTGTAAGGCAACGCTATCACCACTTTCCACCATCACAATATGAGCAAGTAAAAGGCCCACATGCAAAAGTTGCTGGACAATAGAGTAGTGAGGCCAAGTTCGAGTCCATTTTCATCACCCATTGTAGTGGTCTTCAAGAAAAATGGAGAATGAGACTATGCATTGATTACAGATTGCTTAACATCAAACCCAGAAAGGATGCTTACCCATTGCTGTGGCTTGAGGAGACCTTGTTTTCAATGCTAGACCTTGCAAGTGCTTACAACCAGATCCCAGTGGCAGAAAAGGACAAAGCTAAAACAGCCTTCTGTACGCCTTTCAGGCTCTTTGAGTTTAATCGAATGCCCTTGGGGGTGTGCAATGCACCAAGCACTTTTCAAAGACTTATGGAGCGCATTTTGGAGATCAGAGCTTCCAGTCCTTGTTGCTATTTGGACAATATAATCGGTTTTTTTGAGCAACACCTCCAGTGGCTTGACTTGTTTTGTCCTGCTTCAAAGAACACAATCTAAAGTTGAAGTTGTAAAAGTACCATTTTTTCTCAGTCAGAGGTCAGCTATCTTGGCCATGTTATTTCAGCTGCTGAGGTGTCCACCAACCCCTCAAAAGTAAGTGCTGTTGTTGAGTGGCCCAGGCCCACCACCTGTACAGCGTTAGTCATTTCTCAGTTTTGCATCCCACTATTGACACTTCGTAGAAGGCTTTGCAAAATATGCTGCCCCTCTTCATAAACTAGCGGCAAACCTAGGAGGTACAAAAAAAGGGGGGAGGAAAAGAAGCCATCAGGGATCTCTGGGAGGATGATTGTGAACGGGCCTTTGAAATGCTCAAACAGATGTTGATAAGCGCACCAGTTTTGGGTTATGCCTCAACCCCCAATCTCAAAACCATTCATCTTCGAAATCGATGCAAGTCATGCCAGGCTGGGAGCTGTATTGTCCCGAGACCAAGAAGGAAGACAAAGACCTATTGCATTTGCAAGCCGAGCGCTCAGACCCACAGAAAAATAAAATAAAATAAAATTTAGAAAAAAGCAGTTCAAGAAAGCTTGAAATTCTAGCTCTTAAATGGGCTGTAACCCAAAGGTTACGGGAGTAATTGCTAGGGAATAAGTTTTTTGTCTTCACAGACAATAACCTATGGTTACCTGCAAATGGCCAGCCTGAGTGCTGTAGAGCAACACTGGGCTTTGGAACAAGCAGTGTTCAATTTTGAGATCAAGTATCACCCAGGACCACTAAATATAAATGTAGATGCACTGTCATGTCAAGTACAGCCCCTAAGCATTTCTTCAGTTACTCCTGGCCTAAAGGTCCCTGAAGAAGTCCGGCGAATGCAAGACCAATCCTGTTCTGTCACTGCTTCTAGCCTCACTATCTCAGCATTCCCATTTCACCCTACAGCTGATTTAAAGACACTTCAAGCTGCAGATTCATCCACTGGCAGTTTATTTAAGTATTGGAAAAGACAGAGACCCCCTTCAAATCAAGAACTCAGCATGGAGTCTAAACAACTGAAAAAGATAGCACAACAATGGACGAGAATTACAAACTAAAGATGGTGTCTTATATCGGAAAATGCAGCTTTGGCCACAGACTTTACTCTGCTGGACAAAGCCTCCAATGGAAGAGAAAATGTCTTTGTTGTTACTGATGTCTTTTCAAAATTTTCCCAAGCCTATGCTACTCGTGACCAATGAGCTAGTACAGTAGCAAAAATTCTCACTGAAAAATGGTTCTACACCTATGGTGTTCCTAAAAGGATCCATAGGAACCAAGGAAAGACTTATTAAAACATCTATGCAATATATACAGAATTGAGAAAGTAGAACTCCACCAAACCACCCCAAGGGCAATGGGCAGTCTGAAAGATTTAATAGGACATTCCATGATTTGTTACATACCCTTCCACCAGAGAACAAAAGAAAATGGCCACAATACTTACCTGAAGTCCTCTACACCTATTACACTATGGAGCATCAGTCCACAGGCTTCTCGCCATATGAATTAATGTTTAGCCAGAAACCTTGACTCCCTGTTGACTTTTTGTTGGGCACATCACAGAAAGAGCCAACTGCCAGGCTGACACTGACTGGGTGGAAGAACATCTTGACACTACATGACAACACACTTCCCCACATGTCATGTGATTCATAACATATACTGCAGCATGCAGAATACCAGTCGCCACAGTAAGATTTGTTTTAACGTGTTTTTAGCAGTACCAAACTAGCAGAATCAAACTATTAAGATTGTTTAATTGTAAATATATTATATCCCGAACAATTTAGTAATTTGCTCAAATGTCCATTTTGTAGGATATTTTGTCAAACTTAGCATGCACTGCAGCCATTGATGACGTGAACGGTACAAGTTGCACTATGAGAAATGTGAGTTTGTATTTGCACTTTTACCATTTAAAAAATGTTTTAAACTAATTTTATTTTTTGTAATTTTAAACATGGATGTTTTGATCTGACAAAAGTATTATTTGTGGAAAAGAATTTACATTAAGGTATTTCTTTTAATTGATTACTATGGTTGTAATGTGTTTTTGTTTCACAATTCCCTAATGTATGATGTTTTTCTTTTTTCGGACTGGTTTATGTGCTTTCAACATGCCACTGTTTTTTCCAATGGTTTTATTTGTTTTAGTTATCAAACAAATGTCTACAGTTTATAAGGCACTTACAGTAGTCACCTAGCACTTTATGCAACTCCTGGTTTGTTACGACATTTGTATTTGGATGAAATATCTGGTGTCGTTTTAGTTTGCAGTGTTGCCCCTTTTTATTTTATGTGTGTTTTTCTTCTTTGCATATGTTGTGATGTAAGCCAGTTAGAACAGTGCTGGTTTTAACTTGTCATCTGTTATGAACTATTATCGTTCAAGTGCCTTGAGTTTTTATTGAATAAATTGATAAAAACTTAATGCAGCCTCCTCCAGTTATTCTGGACACCTGTGTTAAGTGTATTGTAGTCCCAGCTGCCTTCAACTTTTGCATATAGACATATATATATAAATATTTTGCTCTATTTTCTACACATTGCATTTAAATTGTTAAATAGAGCATCAGCACTCAGAGCTTTGATTGCCTGTCTACCAGTCTGCCCTCTAAATAAAACTAGAAACAGGGAAAAAGCTTATATTTCTATAATCATTTCATTTTTTTTAAAGAAAAGTCTTACTTGAACATAGCCAGTTTTGAATATTATATGAAACCTCTAAGTTATAAAAAAAATTAACCAAAGAAATCGTGAACGCCATTTGTGTATTTTTTTTTTTCTTCATAATGAGAATTTGAACAAATCTGCTCACATTAACTGTAAATTACTGTCAACAAGAATTGAGGCTTACATCCGTCATCTGTTATGGTCACTATGGTGCTTCATTTAAGAGCCCTTAATCTGTACTACAACTGACAGCTGCACATGTGTGTAGTTTAGCTGTTTGAGCTTCAATCCTGTGGCCTCAAAAACCTCCACTAAACAAGGCGTTCACCTGTTTCCAGGCAGGGACACCACTTAAACCAAATGTTCAGCATTTTCTTTAGCAAATGCATCCATTTTATGCATCCTGCAGCTTTTTTTTCAAAACTCAGTTAAAATCAGACATGAACGTGTAGCGAAGCTGCGTGCTCCACTGGATATGATAGTCTAGCCTGCCAGGGTGCAACATGCAACAACCTTTGCTACCAAATTAGACCCACCACTGAGCCAGCTGATAAAGGGATGCTGAGACGCAATTACCATAAAAGCTGGACCCCCCCCCCCCGCCCACACACACACACACACATACACACTCCCTACTATAGAACCCCTGACCTCCCTCTGCTTCTCAAAAACTCCTCACATCTTTTCTCCTCCACAATTTCCTGCAAATAGTTCCATTGTGTCCAGCACTTTTGGTTCTCTGGGAGATCCTTGAATTTAGATTTATTTGATGAGCCTTCGTATGATTGAGTATGGTTCCACACCACGTGGATCATGCGTTGCCCTTCATCCTGCAGAGGCCCTTGTGAGACATGCTTGACGCCAGCCAAGTTGAGACACTCAAGACCCTTTAAGTCGAATCCTGCTGAGCTGAGATCTCTGTGATTTAGCACCTTTTTTCTCCTACTGCTGCCTTCTGTCTATCTTTTTCCTCTCACGCTTCTTTTATTTTTCCATCTGATTCTGCCATCTCTTGATCTGGTGGATGATGCTGTTATACTTAAGGTTGTAATGGAAGTGGCAAATGTAATGGGAGACAAAGAGAACATGTTAGTGGGAGTAAAAGGGTGTTGATGTGAGAAAACTCAACTTCAAGGTAACCTTTAAGAAACATGGTCATTAACACTTCCATTACAAACTCCTCTGTTTAGCAGCTCATAGTTATTTACAGCCCACACTTCTCTTCAAGTCAACCATACATTTCTTTCTTTTTTCTTTTTTAAAACTGTTGCAATAGAAAAAAATGAAACTAATCTAATAGTACAAATATCAGTAAATGGGGTACCTATAATAACAATGTAAAAATCTTGTTAAAAAGTTGATGCCTGTTTATCTTCAAAATAATTCCAAAGTTGTTCCAAGTTGATTTCAAAATGAATTAGCTGATCAACTAATCTTAACTACATATCTATGCAAATTACAGCATCAGTTACATTTTTTGTCTTTTTGTATTCACTAATTTTATTACTTTATTTTGAGACTTAGATATCTTTTTTGTTAAAACTGTGATATCTAAATATAATCTGCCATTTTTCATCTATGTATGCATACTAAAAATGCATTTGTCAAAAAATATATCAAATTATGCTATTATTTCCTAGTCCAAATGGATAAATCAAAAAGACAAGGAGTCATTAACACCTTTACCAGGTGTAACCAGGTGAAGACTTCAGAAAATCAGGACTCTTTTCCCACTGATAATTATAACTTTGAAACATATTATCTTACAGGTAGTGTCTTTGACAGTGTGCTAACAAGGCCTCCTGAAACTCCAAAAGAGCACTCAAAAGCCTTAATTACATAGTGCATATATTACTACCCATCAACTCCAGCTTCTCCAGTATTAATTATCCTGCACATTGCTCATTTTATCCCACCTTTTCTTTTCAGTCTTTGCTTTTTATTCCATTAACTTTCTCTCACTTTTACTCTGAACTATATATAGCATATTTAGAATTCATCCATTTATGTCTAATACAAGGCATTCAAGGTTGAAAATAAGTTAGCATTCAAAATACCATCTAAAACTGCCAAATAACATAACAAATATTATCAAAAAGAAAGTCTGTCTGATCAATTAATATTTATGGCATATGTATGAAACTATGAAAGGAAATAATGTATAACCTGGGAAAATGTTATGTTGGATAGAAATTTAACAGCATTTCTAAACTCACTTTGGACCACATGTCTGTTACTATTCCCAAACAGTGCAGAAAAAAAACAAAGAAAAAACAAACTGTCACCAGATTGAATGCTAATTTCAGGAAGGAAGTCATACACATTTATTTGTAAAGAAACCAGAACTACAATCTGAGCAGTTAAGAAAAGCAAGCATCTGTACTGGTAATGAAAAATTGTACAATACTAGACATACCACCTTCGGTTTGTTAAATATGCCACCATTATCATTAACTACTTCTCTAACACCACCAAACAAACTTTGACAAAGCAGCAATAAATTAAACTTTTTCGTGTTCACGTACCAGTTCACCTTATTCTCCTCACGTTTATTTCATCTGGGTCCAATCAATGCCAAACACCTTTATAAAGTGTAATAAAAACTCATGATGTGTATTTTGGAGCACAAACAAGGAGCACAAAGATGTGTGCGCCACACCTAAACATCTTGTGCAAATATGAGCAAAGTCAATTTCAGCCAGGGTCGTGCATGGTGATGCTCTCTCTGATATTGTAGTGGTCACGGTCTGTGTGTATATGTGTGTGAGTGTGTGTATGCAGTGAATGTGAGCAGATCCAGCCAGGGGAGTTAGAGCAAGGGTGGAGTTGGGGGGGTTGCTGGATGGGCCGAGGGTTTCTTTGAAGTCTGGATTCCAATTAAACCCCTGACTGAGTTCTAAGCGCACAAGAAAAATGACTGAGGTACATGACATGGCCAGGTCCCCTCGTCCAGCCAAGCCTTTCCATTTTAGTCTCTTTGTCTCCCTGCAGCTCCTAATATTTATGATCACCCCTCCTGACATAACCTCTACATTGGGACTACCACCCCCCACTACCCAACAGAAAAGAAGATTAAGAAATAAAATAAAAATAAAAATGAAAAAAAAAAAAGGATGTGACTTGAATACAAGACTGACAAACAGGAGATCCTCAATTCCTCAAATCACTGCAACTGGGAGGATATCTGAAAAGCACCCTCACTGGACATGAGAGGAAGATGAAGAAGATAAAAACAAAAGAGAGTGCAATCAGAGAAAGTCAAAAAAAAAAAAAGAAAGATAAAGAGGAGAACAAAGAACAAAAACCTGAAAAAGAACAGAAACTAAGAATTAAGCAGGTGACAAAAATAAAGATTCCCATATTTTGTGCTACTTTTATGGACACTGAGCAAAGTGTGGATGTTCATTTTTTCTACCATATTTGAATATCCCTGTAAGCACGCGCTTCTGTTTACAGCTCAGGAAAACTGACAAATAGAATTAAAAATATTAAGTTGAAACGGCAAAATCCTGTCTATCCAACTTCACAGACAACCCTATTAAAAGACCTTTTTTTTATTTCAACAACAAAGCTAATTCTTTACCAAAATGATGGTATACTTATTTCTTCTCCTGCAAGAAAATGTAGTGATTGAGAGCTCATTCTTCTTGTCATAAGTAATTCTTAGAAAAACATGCAACTGGTGCATTTGATGAAACATAATAATTTTACTCAACAAAGAAACACAACAGCAGCAATTTGCTGTTATTTCTGGTGTCACCAGTTAGCCCTCTCGCAGTGAAAAGAAGTTTACCGAAAGCATCGCAATACATCTTTACAAAACCCAGAATCAGGCTGCTACTCCTCACAGTTTTGTTTTCTCTTTAAAAAGGTGGTGGTTAAACAGTGAAGGTGCTCCCTAGCTGGGGGACATGTTTTTGTTGAAAGTGAACGGAGTGAATTTTAACAGTATCAATCCTGTAAAAGCAGCAACAGGCAATTCATACAGTATCTTGCACTATGTCTACAACACGCCGCAATTTTTCTGTTTTTATTTCTGCACCTTTTGCACATAAATTCTGTTCACTCACACTCTGAACAACACACGGTAGGTAAGGATACATACTCCATAATTCATTCAGCATTGAATTTCATTTCCTTTGCTCTTAAAATAATGATAATAAAAAAAAACAACACTGCACACACCTCACACCACACAGACAGTCAGTGCAAAGTGCAAATGTACAAGTGTGTATTGTAGTCAAACATGCAACAACACAAACACACAAACAAAATACACAAACATGCTCTAAAATAAAATATTGAAAAGTGTCACAGACACCTGGTCAAAAGCTCATGTGATTCCCAAAGGAGCCTGTCTGTATAAACTACTTTCTGCTGGAGGAGGAAAAAGGTGGAGGCAGCAGATTTAATGAGAAAGATGAGGCTTGTATGAAGTTGGTTCCCAGCAGAAATGGATCCGGAGCAAGAAAGGGTTAAAACTGGAGGCTGGCAACCTTTCACCAAATTGGAGGGAGACATGGAGCTGAGACGGGAAGAATGGTAAATATTTCAACATGATGGGTGACACTAACAAAAGGTTTACTCTCATTCCCCATTTTTTAATTGCAAAATCCGAGTCTGGTCATTTATAACAGCAGTCACAACTGACACCCTAATATGGCACTGAAAGATAGGCCCCTATAGCTCAGTGCAGAAACATGAATACCTTCCTCTTGAGTAGCGTTTCCTTTAAAACTCAACAATCATGATCACAAAATCATTCATTAGAGCAAGGTCAAGAAAATTAGTTGAAGAAACTTAACCAAGAGAAAACGCAGTAAAGACAATATAAAACAGATCAAATCAGCAACTAGGAAAACTGAAATTCACATTTTTGTGGAGAATATCACTTTTATCACATCTTTTGATTTGACAGTTTACCTCTTTTCTGCTGAAGTTTGAACTTTTTGAAGATTCTTTTTTTTTTTTTTTTTTTTTTTTAAGGTAGTATAAATGGATCTCTTTCTCGGCTCCAAAGCGAGACCTCCTCCCATCAGAGACAGGGCACTTGGCCTCAGCTCCATGACAGAGAGCAGTCTGTCAGCGCGCCTGTGAAAGCCAGATAACCCTTTGATGGAGAGTACCGGTGGTTACTGTTGTCTGTACCCTCCACCTCCCCACCCTCCCCAACACATATGAAGATTTATTGAAGGAGAGGGCTGAGCAGCGGGAGCCTGCACTAACATGGCAGGCCACGACGGCAACAGGAAAGGAGGTAGGAAGAACAGAGGCAGGAGGCTGACGCACCAGGGGGTGATGGGAGCTCCTCTGACCTGCCTTGTGGAGGACACAATGCTCAGGCAGCCCTGCCAGGATTATCAGGCAGTTGTGGAGGACAAATAATCAAAGGGCCACTCTTCCTCCTCTCAAACAAAGAATCGACAACAAAACAGAACTAAGAGCATCTAAAAGACAAAAAAAAAGTTACCGAATACTGTAGAGTTAGTGTGTTGATCTAATATTTATATAAAAATATTAAAATGACTACAATGTGTCTGAATGCTGGAATACAAAGTGTCTGACTAATATAAAACACTTACTTTATAAATCAGCCACACATCACTCAGAGAAGGTCAAATTATACTATTGTCAGTATGAGGGATGCGATTGTATTGTGTGAAAGGACGATCAGCCAGAAGGACGGACATACCTAGAAAATCATGATGCATTCATAGTATGTTAGGAGTCTGACCATTTTTTAAATAATAAATGGAAGTGTATATGTGAATATGTAATATCTGAACAAGGACATATACCTATTTAAAGAAGCTGAACTCACATTAAATAAGAGTTGAATCAGCTGCTCACTTTTACTTTCGACCTATGATCTCAAATATGCTCCTTTCCGGTGCTGACATAAATTCACGTACCTTCTGGCTTTAAAGTACACGTATATGGCAAATTGTTACAAAGACAGAAGGAGGCAAAGCAAAGACAGATGAAACGAGAGAGACACAGAACGGAAGAGAGACATAAAATGTGCATCAGCAACTCAGAGTGCCCTCTTCTGCTCACAAGCTGTATGATACAGATACTGTAGTTCTCCTTTATTTTGGTTGTCAAAAAACTCAAGTGCAGAGCACCTGATGCAGGGCAAACGTCCTTCTTCCTTGTTTGCAGTTCTGCAGATACATGATGATTTATACCCTTATTTCAGTGCAGGATATTAAAGAGGAGATTCCACAGTATAGCCAATGCACAAACTCTAAAACATCACCTCCATCAAACACTAGAAGTAGTTGTCATCAAGACACATGAAACTGGAATTCTATTTGGTGTGGGACTTTCACCATTAGATGAAAATATTAAATGCTTGCTGGGCTAGAATTGATGGATGCATGACATGCAAAACTGGGCAAAAAAGAAAAAGTAAAGGAAAAAAGAAATGGTTTACTTTTCACTACTAAACCACCAGAAATTTAAAAAAAGGTGGAATCATCTCAGGTTACTATATCTTTAAAATCTCTAAAAATCAAACATATTTTTAATTATTGGAATAATATGACAGGAGACATAAATGATGACATTTTTATACACTTTTAAAACTGTGCCAGGTGAGAATAACTCTCAAGGTAGAATGTTCTCTTCATGCAAAAAAAATAAATAAAATGCAGTCATTGTGAAATACTCAAAGAAAATCTGATTCTACAGAAAGCCTTAGAGACAATTTTAGTAAACCTTTAATTTTAAAACAATTTATTGGTGCTTTTTTGAGAAAATGTTTACAGCACTCTTTTATATGACTATTAATGAGGTATTTTTCTCCAAAATGTGTAAATGAGAAACAAGTGATGGTCAGACTTATTTGGGGCTGTGAAATGATGACCCAATTCTAAACCTCCATTTGATTACCTGGTTTTATTAAAATTGGATCCAAAGAGAGCCGTTCTCCATTTGCATTTAATGAAGGGTGCATGGCTGACAGGAGGCTTTTGATTTATACACTGTTATTAAATTCAAACATGAGAGCCAGCCAGGTAAGCAGGCTTGACGCAGGGAGGGGGAGAGTTCTTCCAGGACCCAGAATGGTGGCCCTGCACCGGGCACAGTGAGACCCAGAAGTCCAGAAACCTCCTCTTACTTCAGCTCCCCCTCCCCTCTCTCTCTCTCTCTCACTCTCTCTCTGCTCTGCTCCGCTCTGAGAAGTGCAGGAGTGGAGACGAGCCAAGGACACATGCTGTGTGGCAACCCTCTCTAGCATCCCTCTTCGTCCTCTGATACCTCTTCCATTATTCATATTAAAATACAGACTGATGTAAAGATGAATAATAAATGCAGTCAACACAAAACAAAAGCTGGCAGACCAGCGCTGTCAAGATAGCCACTTGATAAAAAAAATAAGTTTATTGCATGCATTCATCTTAAGAATGAGGCAGATTTGAAACAACAAAAGTTTCAACACTCTTTCCATAAATTTTATTTCAATTTAATTTTGAATATATATATATATATATATATATATATATATATATGTACACATATCTAACCCATTGCTTAACATATCCTGTGGAAGACATGTGATCCCTCTAAGAATTCTGTGTTTCGACTTAGATCG
>JBAMYA010000018.1:10205247-10219225 GCA_037176975.1 Arrhamphus sclerolepis
AAGTCAATAAGAATTACATTTACATTACATTTATCAAAGCAACTTGCAGCAGAGGAAATTCAACCAAGCCACGGAAACGTACAAAGTAAGTGCAGTTAAATCAGCATTCAGTCAGGTGCAGCATACAAGTCAATGCAACTAGGGAACGATTCAAGTGCAGGTTAGGAAGTTAAAGAGGGGGCACAGCTTTTGGCAGAAGGGATTCTTGGACAAAGTGAGTTTTTAATAGCTTCTTGAACATAGAGAGGAACGATTCTGCTCTTGTAGCTCCTGATAGTTTGTTCCACCATTGAGGAACCACGTGAGAAGAGAGGGCAAGAGTCAACTGTGCAAAACTAAGAGAAGGGGGTAGGGATCCTGCATATTAAAATTACTTTACAATTGTTCTGTGAAAAAAAAACAACAGCTTTTTCATGCACCTCGACAGTGTTTGGTGTGGATTATATAAATTAGGAATAGATTATTTGAAATATATTCACTTTAAATGTTTTTAAACAACAATTTCTAGAAACCTGTTTAGGCATGATAGAAAAAACGGGAAGAAGTTCAGAAGAAAATCTTGAACAGATATGTGTTAATCATTCTTTAACAATGTTGGTAAACCCATTGTAGGTTTTCTTAAAATAAATGAATGAATGAATGATGCATTTCTGCATGAAATAAAACACACCTACAATTAAAGTTATCTGCTGTCAATGTCAAAAAAAAAAAAAAAAGCCATGTAAGGCAAGTTTATTTGTAGAGCACAATTCATACACAAGATAATTCAAAGAGCTTTACATCTACATAAAATCACAAGAGGCAAATAAAATCATTCCATAAAACATATAAATAATCAATAATTAATTAAATTAAAAATGAAGCGTGCAGAATAAAAGTATAATTTAAAATTTAAAGATTAAGTAGAAGAGAAAGGGCAAAAAGACAAAAACTCAAAAAGCAGTTAAAACTATTTTGTTTTGGTTCTGAAATTCAGGCTTAAAATAGCTGTAAATTTGGAACTTTATTCAAATGCAGCTGAGAACAGGTGAGTCTTTAACCTGGATTTAAATAAACTGAGTGTCTCAGCTGATCTGAGGCTTTCTGGGAGTTTGCTCCAGATATGCGGAGCATAGAAGCTGAATGCAACCTTCTCCCTGTCTGCTTCTGACTCCGGGAACTAATAAAAGACCAGATCCAGATGAATTTCTAAAACAAAATCCTTGATGGCCAGGTGTACTGTTAAGAGTGACTGGGTTCACAAACTGCTGGCTACTCATGCTAAAAGTAAAAGTCAGGGTCTTTCCTTTTCATTCTAGAGTGCTACTGGTTTCCATCAAACCCTGGAGTCTTTTCTCTCCCGCTCACCATCGCAGCAGGTTTTGACAACCCAGGATGCCCACCCGCATCTCCGCTATCTAGGCTGCCCTTGATTTTAATTAGCTCAGACCAGTCTTATGCCTCTGAGATCCCTGCATGTTAAAACTCCCGTGGCAACATTCTTTCACCTAATGGCTGCACAGTCAGAGACATTTTCAACCACATTACCTCTTACTGAGTTACAGAGTCCCATTGTTCCAAATAAGACAAATTTAATCGATCCAGTCTATAAAAATCTCAGTGCCACTGTGAAAGCCCCGTTTCCTAGGTTTATTTTATTTATTTATTCACTCTGTTTGCCTACCTTGGAGAGTGAAGCCCTGCATGAGGCACCAGGAAATTAGTTTTATTCCACTCCTTAGACATAAAAAGGAAGGATCTGGAGAGGAAATTCAAAGGTTTCAAAATTAGATCAATGGTCTAAACAATCAATCAAAGGCAGGGTTCCTCTGGTGTCAGCCTTGGTTGCAAGTTCAAAATGAACCTTTAAAACAGCAGGTGCAGGGTCCACTCTCAAATGAACTACGCAGGGGTGAGCAGAGCTGTTGAAAAAGCCATGGAGAGACGGATAAAAAACACCCACGGTAAAGATTTTATTTTACTTTATTTCATTTTATTTTAGTTTAGTTTATTGTATGCGACAGTAAAATCTTCTTTAAACATTAAAAGTAAAAGAAACAAGCAAGCAAAAAGAAAACATAAATCTCACGGTCAAAGTGCAAGTAATGATTTTCATATACAGCAGGCTACTACTACCATTCAAGGTTATTTTAAAGTTAAACATAACTTTTTTTAAACTTTTTCACACAGTATATCTGAAAAAGTGTGTTTGTGACCTGACTTTCAACCATCACGCACATAATCCTGTTACCAACTACTGAGGATATTGAGCTTAGCGTGATACTTAAGCGATTAACCAATAAAAATATTATATCCGGTGTAAAAGCTAGGGATTGGATTGAGCTGAACATTAAAACACTAGCCTTAAACTCGGCTGTTGAGAAAAAAAAAACTTGATAATAAGGAGGAAAACGGCAAGTGAATGCTGTGGTAATCCTACCAACAGAGTGCTTCCTCCAAGAAGGATTTAACTATTCCCAGCAACCGGATAAACCTGATATTATATTGCAGAGCAGAATTGTTGGTGTAGAAGTTGGTGCAGGCAGTTTGCAGCACAGGTAAGATGTGTGTGCTGGGAGGGACAAAGCCTCTATCCGCTTTTTCAAAAAATAAATATATAAATAGATAAAAATACACTATCAACAACAAGAAGAGGACTGTAATTTGACGAGAAGGAATTTGCGCTTTATCGTACACTGAAAGCAGCTGAATTGACTTTCTGTTCATTAAGTGCTGCTTCAGAGTGAATAATTCCATGTTTATTCCACATCTCAGCCTTTAAATTCTACCGATCTCATTTTACGCCTGATTACTGTTTTAATGAGTGATGGTGAGTGTTATTGTTGTAGTTAAATCTCAGACTTTTCTTCTTAAATGGTGGTAACTGGGTTAAACACTACATTTGATGCTCAAGGCGGGTGAATTAGTAAAGACCACAAGAAAGTAATTTCCTTCCTCTTCTAGGCATTCTTAATTTATTAAAATATTTGGTAATCCCATCATATGAACCGGGAAACGTAACGACTAATTGCCTATTACATTCTTTGGCTTATCAGAAGCTCAATCAAATTCCCCAATGAATTTCATTAAATGTTAAATGAATCCATGATTGATCACAAAATTTCTCTTACTCTGCTTCTACAAAACAGACAGTTAAAATATATATAGTGTGGAATTAGTGTTTCTGTATGCATTTGATTGGGCAGCAAACTTCCTTTTTCCTTCATTAACACTTCCTGAATAAATAAATACACATAACATTTCTAAAAATGCTTTCAGTGTGTATATTACACAACCTTATCGGTTTTTTTGTTTTGTTTTGTAGTTTTTTTTTCCTCAGGTCAAGGCCAATATGTCTCGAGTCTGTATTATTTTACCAAGTTTCCATCTTTTAATTCATCTTGCTTCTCTAGATTCTCCCATAGTCTCTCTCATACTCTCCCAACATTCAAATGCATGTACAAAAAGAATGCTAATGAACTTCACAGAGGAGTCTGCTGGAAGAAATTGGGAATGGGGCAATTAAAGAAAGCCTGAAGCAACTTAACAGAGGACAAAGCATCCAGTCTTTCTAATTAAATGCTGTGGCAGAAATCTGGCCTTTAACCTCTGTCTCCATTTCACTGCAATCCCAAGTGGGAGTCAAGTAGAAGGGTGTCTGTCTCAAAAGCTTCACACTCCTTCACTCAGATGGCAAGAAAACCTTATCTTATTCATGGATAAATCCGCTGAATAATTTTTCGACCTTCAACAGGTCAAATAAGTATTGGTGGACTGGGGACATGAAGAGTATATCACACCTCAGATTTACAACCTTGGGTCACAGTTCAACAAATCACATACTCAGAGGTCATCAGCTTGTGAGAATTTAAACTTGAACGTTGAGAGGACCTTACGAATGTACACAACAGAATTTTCCAATATAGCTAATCAGAAAGACATGGAAAGAAGGGTCGACCCAGTTACCATTTTATGATCTCTGGAGTTTAATTAGGAGATTAAAGTAAATATTCCGAGCTTTGGTCCAGGGTGGGAAGCTGGTGAGAGAAAGACACTAAGCCCACCCTCCAACCCCCTCCAGAGCCAAATGCCTGGTGGCCATGGGGAGACCACCACATCCACACACACACACACACACACACACACACACATACACACAGATCAAGTCTGTTGAGCTCTTGGAGCAAGCCACCAGGAGGAGGTGCAGATGGCAGAGGGGAGCAAAGGGTTGAACCCACCTGGCTAAGAGAAGGATTGTACGCAGACAGGTCCATCTCAAGGCTAACTGCTGCTGAAATGTGATGTGTCTTATGAAAACCGCCACTCAGAGGACCAGGTGGAGGCTCCCTTGTCATAAACATTGTCATATTATATACAGTTGCGGCCAAAATAATACCCGTGTGTCTAAAAAAGTAAGTAAAGCTTCAAATACATTTTGGTCCACTTTCTTCAAAGTAAACAGTAAAAACTTTGATATATTTTTCTTCATGTTTGGACTCAGAATAGAATGTGCAGTGTTCCTAATGCATTTGGAAATAAAAGCTAAGGATTTTGAACTTTAGTTACTGTTTAAACACACAAGTATTATTTTGAACCAAACCCATCGGCCAGTTTATCAGATAAACTATGAAATGGTTTGTTAACACAAATAGCTAATTACATAACAGCAACTCTGTGCATTTAGGCACATATGGTCAACATGATGGCTGAAGTTCAAACTGGGCATCAGAATGGGATTTAAGTGACTTTGAATGTGGCATGGTTGTTGTTGCCGGACGGGCTGGCTTGAGTATTTCAGAAACTGCTGATCTATTGGAATTTTCATGCACAGCTATCTCTCGTTGTGCTGGAAAATATCCAGTGAGCAGCAGTTGTGTGGATGAAAATGCCTTGTTGATGTCAGGATCCAGAGGGGAATGGGCAGACTGGCTCAAAGGCAAAAGTAAGTCAAATAACCACTTGTTACAACCAAGGTCTGCAGGATACCATCTCTGAATACATGTAACGAAAAATACATTGAAGCACAAGGGCTGCAGTAGCAGAAGACTACACCAGGTGCAAACTGAGAAGAAGAAACTGAGGCTACAATTTGCACAGGCTCACCATAATTGGAGAGTAGAACACTGGAAAAATGTGTCGATTTCAGCTGGTGTAAACAACGTGAAAGCGTGAATTTTTCTTTCCCAGTCTGATCACTGCTGTCATTTAAGCTCTTGCCACATATGTTTTTCAGCTACATGACAACACAGCTAAATTAAGAAATTAAAAACTAAAATAAAATAAAAATCTAGATTTCAAAATTGAAAACCAAAAGTCAACCTAACAAATTTGTTTTTCTTTTTCTTTTACAACTGGACATATATGGTGGGATTAGTGCCAAGACTGGATGAACATTCTGTCAACCTAACAAGCAAAAATGTATCTGAATATTCAGGTCCTGCACACACAGAAGCTTGAAATATTATGCTAGAATACTTGGATCCGTGCGTATACGGTCACTGATGAGCTCTTATAAATGATATCTGCAATATGCACTGAAAACTCTTGGATACTGGGCTGCAGAGGGCTGACGCACAGGACTTCACAACAAAGGAGAACACAGCGGAGGTCTCACAATCTTGCTCCCGCAGGGAGAATCTCACAGAGGCAAAGGAACAACAACTACCAAAGGAAAGCCGCCTGATAACAGTATAGAAGTTAATAAAATTAAGCCAAGTAATGGAAATTGCTTTTAAACAACTGTCTACATTCCTCCCTGAGATAGAAATTGTTTGGGCTGATCAAGTCTGACAGCCTATTCCACAGCAGTTCACACTTACAGGACATTCACCTCGGCCACTGCCTCTCCCCAGTACCAGGACAAGCCAAGGTAAAGAGCCTAAATTTACAACATCACAGCGATTAACTACTCCCTGATATCTACTTATTTAACATCCACTCAAACTTGAAAGTGTGAAGTAGTAACTACAATCTGAGTAATACTGGTTGGTCCAGAACAGTTCAGAGAAACCTTGAGATCGCCACGTTAGTCAATGTAGAAGACAAGGTTTAAAAATAAAAAAATTAAAAATTAAAAATCTGACCAGCTATTTGGGTTTTTATTTGTTTCTACAAAAGCACAAAGATGTATATTATTATTAAAAGCAAATCCATAAAAATAGTTGAAACTAATTGTAGAACAAACAGCTTGTACTGTTTGTTTCCTCCTTTGCTGCATTTTCAAATAATCAACTGTGTTTTCTACATGGCTACATGTAATTATGTTTATAAAGGGTGATTTTAGAGACCAGTAGGGTGACCAAGTCATTGTGAGATCCTGTAGTATGTGACCCTCCATCTGTGGTAAATCACATAACGTGAACAAGGAAATGACAAGTCTAGTAATTTTAATTAACCAATGAGCAGCCAGCTCTGAAAATCATGTAGTCTGAAACCAGCTATACAAGTGTTTTTAACCAGCTCAAAAGTGTCATCAGTCTACATTGTAGTAACTGTCAGTGTCATCAGTAGCAAGAAATAGCACTGAATTTCATAGCAATCAATAAATTGTCACTTATAAAAGAGAGATAGTAGAGAAAAACTGTGTCAATTATGACTTACGTCAGTAAATCTTTCTATCTATCAAGGGACCCGAAGCAGGAAAATCTTGTTGTCAAAATATATATTTTGTAGAAAATATTATCCTAAGTTTGGGCATCAAAGTCAGTTTCAGTAAAGTTAAACTAGAAAATGTAGAGAGAGAGAGAGAGAGAGAGAGAGAGAGAGAGAGAGAGAGAGAGAGAGAGAGAGAGAGAGAGAGAATCATCCAGCACAATGTGTCATATTATCACTCTGACTAATATCACATTAGATCATACAATTATCAGTGATTAGTTCAGACATAAAGTAATCTATGTATCACGGAGATAACTATTTTTAGATAATTAATACTAGAGGCTTATCTAATTTTTGAATTAACAATCTCAGGGTTAATTGCGCCGGTGCTTCAGCACAATGGAATAAGGGCAACCATGCTAAAGAAGAAAGGTCTTGAAGTAAATGCTGAAGTAGATCTAGATGCATGTCAAAGACAAATGGGATCATGAATTACCCAAAAAGTCTTTTAGTTAAAAAAAAAAAAAAAATCAATGTTGTCAATGGATGTTTTGTGTCTCCTGCCCTGACAAGAAGGATATTATCATTTTCTGTGTCCAGAAAAGTACAAAGAAGAACTGTAGAACAATAGCCATGATGTTATAGTATGTCCCAGCCACAGTTACCTACTTTTGAATCTTTAAGACTATTAAGAGGCAGTTTTCACGGTTGGAAGACTTAGAGATGGCTTATAACCAGAGTCAACTGGAAAAAACATTTTCTATCTCTATATCTTGCTTGTTTTGCTTCACAGCTATCCCTGAGTTCAACATGACTGATTTTTATTTTGTTTGATTTTTTGTTGGGATTTATGACCTTGAACTTTGGGTAGGGTCCAAAACAGAATGGCTGAAGTTTTGACAAGTTCAGAATTCAAAAATATGTTCTCAGACCATTTTGTTTGGCCAGCTGGGCAGAGTCCTCACAGCCAACCAACAACGGACAGGCAGGATTATTTCTCTTTATTTTGGTCAGCTGCTGGGGACACTTTATTTTGAATTTATTGAAAGGATATCACCTTGAGATTTCATTTTATTCTCAAGGGACCCAATGGAGCCTTCCCAGAAAAAGCTAAATGAAATAGCCAAATTTTGCAAAAGTGTTGCTTTTTTTATCCTCTTGATGGCAGCACCAGTTGTAATGAGTTGCATTTGGGGCTTTGTGCTGACCTGACCACTTCTGATAAAGAAAGCAAGCCAAAACAAGCGACACAGATCATTAATTTTACACACTTTTCTACCTTCAAACAGCCAGGATATATCACATATCGCAGAAGCAAAGAAGCTACATATCTATCACTTCATGGCTGACATGACGTGGGTAAAGTGGCAAAAAGATCTCTCGTCACAGAAAAGATGGAAGGCACTGATACAGCAAGGAGGGGGAAACAAAACTGGGAAGAATACTGGCGCGCTAAATCTCACAAGAGATTCCAGGATATGTTTGCATAATGTCAACAAGGAAAAGATCAGCACTGATGTCTGCACGAGGAGTGATCTTACTTCCACTACAGCTCTGACACCAAGTGATCTGGAGAATGAATGGATGTAAAAGTCAAGATCATACACATAAGAAAATAAAGAAAAATAACTCAAAACTTTAAACTAAAGAGTTTGTCCTACATTTACAAGCATATGCTGAAACTTCTTTCTTATAAAATGAACTCAGAGGATGTCTAAATATGAAAGGATGAGCACAAGAGAGACAGGAAGGACAGATGAGAAGAGCAGTTAATGGACAATATATGGTCGTACAGCACAAAATCTGTTGGAGAAGACAGAAAAATGGAACAAGGGGCTTGATCAGTGTGACTGCCTACCGATGCTTGCCAGATTCCTTCCTGGAGAGATTTTTCTCTCCTCTTCATGCTTTGTCTTTCTAAGCCAATGTGGAAGCTAAGTGTTTTTATTTGTGGACACTTAAACCAAAAAGTACTGTCATTTAAAAAGTATGCATAAGGCTTGTTACAATTCAAAAAAGTTTGAAATGTTTTGTCACAGGCCATCAAGTTATATTTATTGTAATAAAACTTGAATATCCTGCCATCCTGACAGAGAAGGTGAATGTGGTGGAGCACTCAAAATACCTAAATGGTCACCTGAAAAATAGACGACTACAAATATAACACAAAACAGCGTCAACAAAAAAGGCTACGGCAGATATGTTTCATGAAGAAGCTTAGCTTCCTTACGCATAGCTTCTTCTGTGGTGAGAAATGGAAAAAAAAACTAAAACTGATAAAGGATCTATGCTGGACAGATCTGGACTCTGTGGAGTTCACGGTGCAAGAGTTCATTTTGCAGATAATAATGCTACATAAAGTGTAAAACATAATTAACAAGATCACACATCCTCTACACAACACAGTGATAAAAATAAAAAAAAATCAAGTCAGAGACCTCTTCAAGATTTGCTGCAATACAGACCAGCACAGGGTGTTCCTGCTCTCAGCTATAACCATCAGCAGTGACTCTTATGTGACTTTATATTACCGTGTGAGAGACTGGACAACTTTTTACTGTACAACAATATGATTTCCTTCCAAGGATGAACAAAGCATCATTCAACTGATTTGCATTTAATTGTATCTATTTATTTTTTCTTTAGAAAAAGAAATTATCCTCAAAGGTTGTCAAAAACCAAAAGATAAATAAATAAATCATGAGGACTAAGGTACTTTTTACACCATACAGTGACAGTTACAAAAATAAGTCATCACAAAAAACTGAATCTGAATCAATTAATCTGCAGTCCACATTTTTCATCAGGAAACCTGCTGCTGCTTTGTTTTATAGAAGCTGATGGAGAGAAGAAAAGCTGAATATTTTGGAGATAAGCCTAGTCTATTCTTCTCAGTACAGACAGGTTTTTTTTTAAGACATAATGTATTCTCTTTCATGTTTCCTTTGGTGATAAGACATAATCTAATATTCTATACACTGGTAAAGGTCCTCCTGCACACCCTAGTGGATACACAAAGGGAATGTTTGAAAGAAAGTTCCCAGTTACTTGGTGCATCAGAGATGGGGTGAAATATTATGTAGTTCCAGCTCCTATGAACGGTCATAAATAAAATATCAAGTTACTGAGAGCTTAAGATGACCTCCATCATGCTATAGCGGCAAGAGAAACAAGCACGGCTGATCAAGAGGTCAGCCAAGAGGAAGTTTAAACCCAGGCAGTGCTTGATGGTTATATTCAAAGAATTAAAAGCACGAATAGATTTGCCGGGTCTCTCTGCCCCAGATGGTCCACACTCGACCAGACCCTGCCTTCAGAGAAAGGTGCTCTGTCTAATCCGACTTCATTTTATGCCTCTTTAACCATGACCAATGTATTTAAATGGCTGTTTCTTCGACAGATGCCCTGTTCAAATTATTCCTAACTGGAAATTTGTAGGAGTGATATTAAATATCCTTCAGGCAAAGGTGCCTAAAGAGAACATTGGAACATCAAAAGGCCAAACACTTCAAAAACTAAAACTAATGATGTTATCCCACCTGTGGGGAAAAGCAGGGTTCCAACTTTGTCCAACATCCCACTGGCAGAAAAGAAGAAAAAAAGAAAAAAAAATGTGTCTTTGACCATTTGCCCACCCCATACCACCACAGCGTTTAACAACGATTTAACATAAAATACATAATGCATATTGCACTGAAACCATTAGAGAACAGTTGGAGTGAAAAATAAACCATCTTATCTGGCACATCTGCACCCATCTTTGCTATTTATTTGCTCTCTTGTATTTTTACTGTGTGATTCTGGGAGTTTATAGAAATATTTATTAAATGGCCATATAGTTAAACTGTGTGTGCTTACTTATATGTTAAAATCAAAGATATGTACTCTTTTATTAGAGAAATATCCCAGTTTTTAAAGTTGATTATATTTGCAGCAAAAACCTTGTCAGGGATCTATGAGGGCAAAAACAAAAAAAAAAAGATACTCAAATAATGGCTCATTAATCGTTGTCAAGGTAACTTGTTCGATTAATTGTGATATTGATTTGAGGTCACGTCACTCACCTCTAGTCTGCAGCACAAACCACCAAGAAGAGCTTCACCACCACGAGAGCCCTGCATGCTGACAGAAAAGAGTGGCATGTCAGAAATGAAAAAAGCAGCAACACTTATCTAAAACCCTGCTAGGCGACAACCTTACAATAAGTAATCAAAAACTACCCCACCTGTGTCTATTAGTGGGGGGAGCAAGCACACCTCATGGGAGAGGGAAACATATCCGGGGCAAGAGTGACAGAAACTGGAAAAGAGAGACTGGACACACTTCCAACAACATGAAAGTGTTTGAGACAAACAGCGGGTTGGAAAGTAAATGCTGCTGGAAATCATAAGCTTTTTTATGGATGCCTAACAAGAGAAAAATTATTAAAAGAAAGAAAGAAAAACTAGGCAAAGAAAACACTCATTGAAGAGCATTGTATGTATGTTTCTCCTCATATAATGTTTTGTTTTTGTTTTTCCCAGTGAAAGATTAACTTTCTTCCTGTGAACAATGGGGCCAAACAGAAATCAAATGTTCAATTTTGAAAGCTTTGAAAAGGAACTCCTTCAGCCTCCTGCCTAAAATGACCAACGAATGAATACCACATTCAAGCCCAGTTACTTTTATTCCTTAAAGGCCTGAAAAAAGTATTTACATTCTTAACAGACAGTTCAAGCTCAAAAGACAAAAAGAGAAAAAAATGGAGAGATTGTCTGAAGTAATTGAACTCATATATTTCAACTCAAAAATCCTC
Organism: Arrhamphus sclerolepis; assembly: GCA_037176975.1. Taxonomy (NCBI): domain Eukaryota; kingdom Metazoa; phylum Chordata; class Actinopteri; order Beloniformes; family Hemiramphidae; genus Arrhamphus; species Arrhamphus sclerolepis. The sequence goes on from JBAMYA010000018.1 coordinate 10,216,616, forward strand.
CGCGTAGCTGCCAGAGAACACCTCTCTTCCGTGTTTCTCTTTCTTCTTCTGCATGTGTGGCAGTGACAGATGTGGCTCGGTACATTATAAGTCTCTGTCTATCTGATTTTCATTTTCATCTCTCAAATGCCATGAAGAGCTTTTCTTAAAATTCCGCACAATTGTTTACTTAGACACACACACACAAAAAAAAAAAATCATTAGATTTTGTTTGCCAGTCTTGGTCACAGTGAGCTCGTACCAACCCTGTCGTTTGGATTGCAAAGTCCTGTAACTCAGAAATTATTTGAGGGATTTTTCTTTTTTCCTTCTTCAAATTTGCCACAGCCATCCACTTGGCCTTGAGAACTGATTCAAATTAAGTTTTTGAATTTCAACCAAATTTGTAATGGGATAAAATGTAGTTACATTTCTTTGCTGCCCCCCCTCTCTCTCTCACACACACACACATACACAGAGGGCAAATACAAAGCTATAGATGAAAATCCACTTCCACAATGTAGAAACCTCAAACAGAACCAGTTGGCACAAAGAGATGAATTTTTCTGAGCCACGCATCTCTAAGAGTTTGGTTTCATCTACACATATACAGTCAATAAACTGCTAAATGTTGCAAAGCCTTGATCAATTTTAAGACGTCAGACCTGATACTGCAAACAACGGTAGCAGGAATATCTATGCTAAATCAAAGTCAGTTTCCCCTGAAGGGAATTTTTTCTTCTTTTTTTTTTTTTTCGTCATCTTGGCTGAAGTTTGCTGGACACAAACCTGTAACTATTAACCCAGAACAGCTGTCCTCAAGCCCTCAAGAACTCCAGACTCCAGCATCAGAAGAATAAGCCTACAGTCCTGTTAACCACATGCCCCGTGTATTTAATTTTCAACATCTGCTGCCTTCAAGCTTCCATGTTTTCCATTCCCACTGCACATACTTCACAAATTCAGTAGCTTCCTTCCCCTGCATTTGTAAATGTTGTTGATTGTGGAAGCCATTCGTGTTTACTTTGCTTCCCAGGCAAGCTCTAATTACCTGCAGCTGTTCATTCTGCTGCCTTTTGTCTGCAGCATTCTCCACACACAGCGTTAGTATTTTCATTATAAATTAAAGATTTATCACGAGCTGAATTAAAACGTAAAACTCTGTCTACTTCTCCATCATGAAATGCAACACTGACCATACAAAGCATTTTCATCCAACTTAATAAAAACCATCCCAAATGGCAAATGTCCACAAATCACAAAATATGTGATTAATTAATGTTTCTGTTAAAGGTTTTTTGCTCGTACTCGTTTGACCTCTTGGTCAGAAATCAGTCTAACGAAGAAGTAAAATAAAACATGCTGTCACTATTAATATACAGCTTTCCTCCTTTGCCAACATTACTGTTCTCTGGCAGATCAGATGGTGGATGTTTCTAGGGCAGAAAAAGAGACTACCCTAGAGAAATCATCCGCGCAAATGTATCTGTATTTTACTTTGTCAAGGCAATTGAATGGCATGTTTATTTATCCTCTCATATCGCACAGGTCTGATGGCAAAGAGGGAAGAGAGAAGTAAAAGAGAGGCAAAGAGAAAAACGCTTTAACAGCAGTCAGCTGCCTGAGGACTTAAGCTTCTCTCACCTGCACTTTTTGGCAGTAGTGTAACAACAAATTTTACACCATCTAGGATACAAATTAGCATCCTGGACTGTGGTTATTTCTCCAGTATAATCAAATTATAAGACACTGCCAGTGGGTTAGAAATGAGAACATTAAAACGTTTGACAGACACATAAAAAGTGTTTGAAATCCACAACACATTGAGCATGAGAGTAAAACTTCAGAGCCTTGGCTTGAAGAGATTTGAGCTAACTGAATTAGTCCAACTACACGCTCTGTGATGACTATACGGACAATATCAGGTAGTGAAATAAGATTTACCATATTTTCAGCTTTGAAGTTCATCCAAAGACTTTGGGACCGACATATGATGTCAGGCTACAGAAGGACAGATTAAGTAGCAGTGAGCAACAGATTTGTCTTTATTTTCACAAGACACTTGCCAGGGTGTAAAGATTTCTGGTCACATTGTAGTTTTAACATGTTTTGTCCATGGTGGTGGTGGTGGTGAAAGTACATTTGGAGGATTGCACAACATGAAACTTTCAAACTAAAGGAAAAAAAAGCATGGAGATTACAAGTTGTCATTTGAAAATCTGCTATCCTACAATCACATTACTCAGATTCGAGCCTCCTCAGAACACCAACATCTCAACAGCATCTAATGGCAAGTCTCCAGCTTATCTGATAACAATGGCATTACAGAATACATATATGCAAAGCAGGTGGCAGCCATTCATACTTTTCAAAATACTCGATTATGTGATATTGTGTTCTTTAGCTATATTTCATATGGCTCAAAAAAATGTTTCAGTTTAACAAAAAACATTCATATGTCAAATAAAAATGCGTTGACCTTATTTAAGATGTCACACACTGTCAGAATTTTTAATCCATCCAGTTCCAGACTCATTAATTATTAAATGTAAGGCAAGGCAAGTTTATTTCTAGAGAACAATTCATACACAAGGTAATTCAAAGTGCTTTACATCTACATAAAATCACAAG
>JBAMYA010000018.1:10233142-10243142 GCA_037176975.1 Arrhamphus sclerolepis
TATATATGTATGTATGTATGTATATATGTATGTATTATGTATATAGATCCACACACACCTTGGATCACTCCAATTTTTCCTTTCATTTTCCACTGTTTTCCTTTGTCCTTTGAACTGTGGCCCTCTCTGTTTTCCCTTCCATTTGCACCTCTGTGAGGTTGCAAGAGAGCTGAATTTCCCACAGTGCAAGGCGCGCTCTCAAACTGCTTTTTAATCATTTCCAGAGCATGTTGTGAGACGGCAAGTGCTGGCACTCTGGCCCATGGCTCGGATCCCTTCCAGGCGCACACTTCAGGACTCAGTCAGCCTGCTCAGTAATCTGTCACTGTAAGGGACAGAGGAAATGGCTGTATTTAAGCGAGAGGATACAGTTTCATCCTACAATTACATTTCTCCTGTGTTTACAGATCTTTTCACAGAGGAAGAAAGGATGGTCTCACATGTGGTGCAGAATTTCAGCTTTTTATAGGCATCACTTTTTTTCCTTCAAAGGATATATGAACTATGCTTTCTTTACCTACTTGAATTACAAGCTATGAAATGTAATCTAAATTACAGTTGAAATATGCAATTTGCATGGTGAAATGGGACTCTTGTCAAATTTTCTTGAAAGTTCTAGTTGCATATTGGCTGAAAATAGTATATTTTAACTTTTATGTACTATACAAAGCTGTGCGAGTCTTTCTTCTTTGCTTTACAGCGGTGCTTTTTTTTGGCTTCAGTATGAATTTTTTTTTTCCCTCTTCTTTTGGATGTGGTGTATGACTTTAATGATATAACTTCTTTTTCACAACTTGAAGTGAATAATTTGCACCTCGACAAGACTTGTGTGAATAATGTATGATATACTGTTTTTGTTTCAGGAGTGGCAGAACTCCATTCAGAAGAATGCTGGCTTGGCTTTCATTGAGCTGATTAATGAAGGAAGGTAACGTGTTCTTTTCACTGTAATACATAAGGTCACTACCAAACAGTATTTGGTTTAAGGCTTTATCAGTATGTGTATTTTATAATCATTTTCCACCTGGCAGCCACAGAGAAAGGTTGTTGGATTAAGTCTCACAGGCTTTTTTTTTTTCATTTGACCTTTATTTATACAGGTTGTCTCATCGAGAGCCAAGATCTCATTTACAAGAGAGACCTGTTTTGATAAAACAAACAAACAAAATTACAAATACAGCAATAAAACAAACAATTAGAAATTTGACCCAGTTAAATAAACTAATAAAATATGAGCCAGTTTCATAAGAAGATTCCTCTTTTTGTCGTAAAAGAAATTTGAATTGTCCCAAAGGAAACAAAGTGGAAAGCTTCAGATCCGGTAGTAGTGTTCCACGTTGCCATGTCAACTTGTATACTGTATAACTTTAAATCTCTTGGCTGCCCTGCAGGATGTAAAGTAAAATAAGATGATTGTGACTGTATGATATAAGATTATGAACACAAGAGAGCAGCCACCCTCTCATCTGCCTCTCTCTGTCTCCCTCCCCTCCCTCTCTGGGTGTGGCCAGCCTCAGAGCCTTCTGTAGAGCAGATCGGGGCGGCTGAGCCTACTTGCCCATCTGCTGACCCATCTGGCCTTTCCTCTGCCCAAGCTCTTGCTCCAGTCCAGCCAGGATTCTCTCTGAGTCCCCTGCTGGCCCAGGAACAAAGAGCCACAGCCAGCAGGGCCACGTGGCGCTGTCCACGGTGCTGCTGACAGACAGATCACTTTTTTTTTTAAGCTTACACACCTTCTCTGCTTAACTAGGCAGATCTAGAGGGAGCGCTTGGTAAATCCATTGGCTTTACAAGGCATGGCTGACAAGTACATTGTTTGAGCTGTATTTTCACAACACATGCAGCAAGTGGTTGTGTGCCATTTCTCAGTTTCATAATGTTGGCTGTCTAAATACCAAGCAGATATCAAATACAGTCAAAATGGCTTGATTATGTTCGGAAGTGGCATAATATTTCCACAATCAGATCAGACCAGACTGTCAATTTGGAGATGATGTATCTCTTGTGAGATGTGGAAAAACGCAAGAGAAACTAAATTCTTTGTAACTTCATGACAATTATTATGATGGGAAGATGTTGATGAAGATGAAAGAGATGGTTGACCTCAGGGCAGTGTTAGAAGGTGCACCTCAAACAATATCTGACAGAAATCCCATATTAGCAACTACGCAAAACAGCCTGAGTAGCACTCAGTGATGATTAATTAAGAATAAAAAACATTTGATATCAGTGATGATGACTTTTTTCTTTTTTTTTGCTTTTGAAATGCTTAATGTTCAGGCTTTTAAAGGCTCCCTTCCACATACTCAGTTCTGGAGATCAGCCTTTTTTATGTGCTCAACTTATTGATTAGTATTTTCTCTTTATGAAATATTAACACAAAAGTGTGGTAGAGAGCAGCAGTCTTGCACCCCCCCCCCCATCTGACCCTGGAAAAAGCGAACAACCACTTTCACCTGTGTACCTCGTTTTCATGAACAGGTGGATATGTGTGAAAAACCATACTCTGAAGTAGACAAAACAGGAAAACTTGGGAAATGAAATGCCTAAATCATGTAGAAATACTTGAGCTGATGTGTTAACACTGAGGAAACTGATACTGGTGGTTGGAATGAAGAAAAAAGGAAACAAAAAAAAAACAAACAAAAAAAACAATTAAGAGGAAAAAATGAAATGTTAAGCAAACTAATTTTATTTCTTGTGCTTTAGCCTCTTTAATTTCTTTCAAAACACCAATTCCAATGCAAGCAACTTCTCTGAATGGAGCTAGAGCATTATGACATCCAATAAAAGATCAATGACAAAAAAAAGAACAAACTAACATTTTAGTAACAGAAATAAAGAAAAAAAAACAAACAAAAACAATTAATGAATAAATCAAAAATCAATGTCTTAAAAGCAAATGCCATCTCCTTTTGTGCACATATCCAAGGTTTTTTATGCAGAGGTGAGCACTGATAAAGTTGGAGGAAACTGAACCATACAGGAGTAAATGGGTCGGGTTCATTCCCTTCACTCTCAGACATAAGACTCACATTTGCTGCCTGATTAGGGTTAGACTTGTACACTGAGTGGAAAAACATCACATACTGAATCTAAGGCAGCCCCCACTTTCTGCAACAAGGGAGTGACAGGGTTGTGTGGCTCAAAACTACACTGATAAGCCACCAAGACACAAGTGAAACCACTGACATAAAGAGAAAGAATGGATCAAAAAGGAAATATTGAAGTAAACAGGGAAGGTTTGCAGTGAAATCTGTTTTGATCGGTTGCCATTTCTCCAGAGCAAGAACCGTGTCTAAAAACTGGCTGTGTCCTTCAGGACCCAAAAAGGTTTTCAATCAGCTCAACATTTTTTTTTTTTTAAATCCTTTTATTCATTTTTTTTTTTTAATTTTTGAATCTAAATATTTGTAAAATATGCATTTGCCTGTCATAATGTAATCAGTTTATACTTTGTGCACAGAAGCTTGTCATTAAATTCTAAAGCGCATATTTTTTTTTTCCTTTTTTAACAATAGTCTTTCTAAATCTAAACCCCAATACCATTAACAAGGATGTCTTAAAACGATGAAGCTGTAAATTCCCAACAACGACGCACCACCTCTCTTATTTTCCTTTCTGCTTTTGATGGAGACTGTACCGAGATTTAAAAGCGCCATAAAAGTGAGGACATGGAGGAGTTGGTGGTGGCAGAGAAGAAGACAATCTGGCCTTGAGAGGAGACACTCATAATGCTGGTGCTGGGCCTTTTCAATGCACAAGGGCAAACAGGCTTTTAAACTGCTGCAAATTCATTAGGCCGACAGTTCTCCTTTACTAAAAGGCAAACACTGATTTTTCAAGGATAATTTCCTTGAAAAGGAGAATGGAACAAGAGAATTACCCTTGCAGTCCACTTGCAGCCTGTGGCAGATGATCCTCCTGTGTGAGCGAGTTCACTGTTTGCCATCAGAGTCGAGCTGTGGGCTCAGTCAGAGGTGAGCCTTAAACGTTCTCCATTTCTATATATTCAACAGTTCTTCCTTGCTGCTTTAAAAGTATAACAAAAAGAAAACAAAAACAAAAAGAAAACAAAAAAAAACTAAGCAGTGGTGCACAGAGAAGAGAGTATTCACAGGGAAACTTGTTTGAATGCAGCTGGCGTCTCTTCTTCCAAAAAAGGGGAGGGGAAAAAAAAAGTGACAAGGAAAAAGGCGTTGGAAAAGCTGGTTCTTAGGAGAGTGGGGTTAAGAGGGAAGAAGAGGAAAATCTTGCAAGATAACAAGTTGGGCAGTGTTCCTGTTCATTAGTTTGGTGTGTACATTTGCGTTATATGTTGATGTATTGTCAGTGAGTGCACGTTCAGCATGTTGTGTGCATGTTTTGTGGTTCTTTTTAGGTATTCTTGCATGTGTAGGGTGTGTGTGTCTACAGCAGGTCAACGCGGCGGTAGTACAGCAGGTAGGCGGTGCGCTCTGCAGTCTGCTTCACCACCTGGTACTGGTTGATGACCCTCACTGTCTGGTCGTCAATACGCAGCCAGCCGTTAAGACCAATGTGGAAGACATCAGTGGTGTAATGACCACCTGTCGCACTGTTTCCATGGTGATAGACAACTGGTGGAATTCAATGACAAGAGGGAAAGCACCATCAGAAATTTCTATACTTCTTCCAACTTTTATTTTTAGAAGAACAAAATCTTCAAAATTGGATAAACAATGTTTGTTATTTTATACACACACACACACACACACAAACACATATGTATTAGGGGTGTAACGGTACACAAAAACCTCAGTTCTGAGGTTTCGTTTGTTTTTGGTAAAACATGCAAAACGTTAATCTATTGTCTATTTGAAACTTTTGTAAACGAAGCGTGTTAATCAAATTATTCTCAAAATAAAAACATTTAAAAACAACCTCAGTTGATTTTATTTTATATGTGCTTTATACATAAATGTGATTGATTTCTCAGTTGCTCAGAGTATTGTAAAGCAGTTCACCTCCAGGACAATAGGGGGTGTTGCATTTTTTGTTTTGGTTTTTCCAGAGACTAGCCTGCTATCCCATCTGTGGTCATCGAATAAATAAACAAACTGCCACACAGGCAAATGTTTTCTGTAACAAACCCAGAAAGTGGGTCACGTAGAAACTCTGATTATGTTGGACCTCCTTTCTGAAACGGAGCCCAGGGAAGAACAGAGACTGAGTGATGGGAAATTATGAACACTGAGCAGAAAATGCTCCATGGTCAAACTCAGCTGGGGTCCGTTTCAGAAAGTGGGTTATGGAGAAATTCCATAAAAAGTAATGGACTGAGCTGAATGAAAGGAGACCCGGTCCCCGCTCCATGGTAGTTGGCTGTTTTGAAAGCCGTTGCTCCATCAAGTCGATAGCGGCAGCTAAGTTCAAAAACATCGCCTCAAGGCAGCTCGTTTGCTTGTGCACCACTGCTGTCCACAGCCTCACAGTCATACCAGATTCACCCAGTTCCCCCAAGCTTTATTTCTGGAACTTGTGTCTCTGTGTGACCACAAACACCACTACTGTCTTGTCCTCTATGGTCCACAGAGCCACCACTCTGATATTAAAATAAACACGCAACTTCAGGAAACTTACCTGTGCACCGAACCGAAGACAACGAACCAAAACGTTGTTTGAATAACTATTTTCTTACACCCCTAACACACACACTTCTTTTATTTATTTAAATGTATGTATGGTTACAAAGAAATAAAACTATTACGACGTCACACAAGCAAAACGCACCTGCAAAGAGCCTGTAAGTTCTTTGGCCTTTCACAACTTTGCTTCGCACTCCAGAGGACAAGAGATCTAAAAGAAAATGACAGAGGGAGAATCTAATTAGGACAGGATGTTGAATAATAGCTGAAAGTACAATTAATACAGAATGTGTTGTCGTTTCTTTCTGGTGACTCCTTAAGATTTACACAATCATAAAAATTAAGAGCTAAATGTTTTTTTCCCTTTCATGTTGATGCACACTCTTGAATAGCTGAAAGCCAGATGGAAATATTGCACAGCATTTTCGGAAGTACAAATTTCAATTATGTAAAAGAAAAAGTGTCTTTCGACACAGACATGCAGATAGGTGCACAATGTAGCTCAAGGTTTGTTTTAAAGAAAATGAATAGTTTGCATGGTTGGTTCGAGCTATATAGCTATAGACACACAATGGATGGATTATATACGGCCTCTCAACATTGCTCATCAGCTGAGTCCAACAGTTTGTGTGCAGTGAGTCACTAGATCATATTAAAGGCTCAGGAGAATGCAGGTCTGTCCATACCTTTACTGATTTCCAGGTCAACAGGGTAATCAATGTTCTTTGTCAGTTTCTGACAGCCTCCAGTCTTTTCAAAGACAAATCTCTTGAGATGGAGCACAAGCACAGGTGGAAGCTCTTCAAGAGTTACCCTCCGACTTATCTCAATCTGAAAACAAACATACAGATGAGAAAGATAAGGAGCTGTCAGAGACGTTGCTCACACTCATTCAACAAATGCTGGATTTAAGAGACAGAAATTTAAGTCTAAACTCAAGATAAAACCCAATAAAAATCCTCTGGACTGAAACATTAATGAACAAAACAAGAACAGCATGAGAAGCAACCTTCTGTTGGAAATTAACGAACCTCCGGGGCCTTTCGAAGCACTAACTCATAAATCACTAATTTTCAGGCTTTTAAAAGTACAAAATACAACAGCTGAGCTGTGGACCAAATTTATTTGCCTCTAAAATTACAAAAAAAAGGTTTGTCTTCTGTAACAAAAAGAACGAGGAGGGGAAAAAAAAACAACAGAGATGCCCAATATACAGCTGTGGCACAGATGTTCACTGCACAAGTTGTTCCACTTCAATGCTCAAAGACTGCACTATTTTCACACTGTTTTCAATTCTCGACAGCAGTTGAGAACTTTGCTGAGGCTGGACGAACATGCTAAACCATCAGTAATGGACCAATTATACAGCACTTCAGAGTTTTACTGATGTATGGACAAAATCTAGAGGTCAGAGGTCGCCAAAAAAAACATCAACTTATAAATGATATGTACAGAGTATTTTGAAATGATAATACTGAATCATAGTGTTAATAAAGCCAAGAGAGCACTCCTCACTAACCTCTTGCTTTGTTTTAGAAGTGTAGCCCTGGACCGACTCACGGGCCACCAAGGTCTCTAGAGCCTCCTGGACTGTCCGGATCTTCTCAGACTGGATGTCCAGTTGCAGGGTAAAGAAAGGCTGCAGAGTGGCTGACTCTTTAGAGTTTTGTTGATATACCACTGACCTACAAGAGAAACAAAAGGGACTTGTTAAATACTCTCAAATTATACTAGTAAGGCTTGGGTCTGTTATTTAGACAGGCTTTTTAACACATTTCAACACTTGTGGTTTTACTATAGTATTTACGTTTTCTCCCACAAGGCAACAAATATACAACTTCACAATCCTTGACCTCTTCCTGTTATTCTCCTTTTGTTTTGCTTGTCCATGTTTTTCCATTTTATGCCAGAATTGTGAAAATTGTTGACATTTATAATTCTAAGCTCACCGTGATTGCAGCTTACAACTAACTAACTAACAACCCAACTGCTCATCAAGACAGCAAAAACATTTTACATTTAAGCCTAATTGCTTTATAACAAATGTTGCTGGAGCTCCTCAAGACAAACCAATAATTCACTAATACATTCAGAAGTATTGGTTTTAGACAAGCGCAGTGGGCTGACATGCCGCTACTCTGCAAAAACACTCCTGTAGTCCATTTCTCTCCAAGCGTACAACCATTTCTGAGAAAATAAACCTTCAGACTCTGCGCAACAAGCTAACACCAGAATGGTGCCAAACCAGAACTTAAGAGAACATATAATTTAGGCAGGCAACAGCCACGCATATTCTAAACTTTCCAATTTGTCTGCAAGCTGAGACCTTTATGGCAGGGTGCCTCGTGTGTTGCTGTCAAGCATTCTGACCACAAATTGCCGACAGTGGCCATCATTCTGAAGGAGTGAAGAGAAGTTGTGGGGGAGGGTGTGTTGGTAGGGCAATTTGTAATGCCACCCTGAATAAAGGTCAAGAACTAAGCCGGGAGTGACATATCTAGACCAGGGTTCACAGATGAAGCTGATTAAAATTGTTACTCAAAGCTTGGATATTTACCAAATTATATTTATATATTATATATATATATACACATATACACACACATACATACATACATACACATACACATATACACCAAACAACAATACATTGCTGAGCTCAGAAATGCTATTGTCAAAAACAAAAAATACCTGATGTGTCCACCAAAGATGTCAGTGATGGGTGTGCGGACAAAGTCAGCTTGCCGAGTAATGGAAGTCTTGTTTCGTGGACCCACTTGTTCCCACTCATCCTCACTTCCTTCTTCCTCCTTATCAGCATCAGCATCCTCCACACCAGGCTGTGTCTCTGGACCATTGGGTGTCGGAGCCTCTGTTGGATTAATATCATCAAACCAAAGGTCATCTTTTATTTATTTCACTTTAAAACATCATTTTAAGGTGTTCATACACTTCATTTAATTTGAAACCATCAGTGTATAAAAACATGCATGGTCTTTAGATAAACTCCAGAAAGAAATTATATTCCAACAACAAATTCAATTAAACAGCGTTTCTTAAAAGTGGTCTTCAGGTAAAACTACCCTGATTGTTTTAGACTGCTCCTTTTTCCAGTTTCATCTCAAGAGAACAAGGCTGTTAATAAACAGGAAACCATCTAAAACATTGCAGGGCAGTGTTACTTGAGGAACCAGACTGAGAAAAACTAAACAAATGTAATTCATAATTATCTGCCTCATCATACGATATCACGCTCTTAGAATTGCTTACTTTCTTCCTGAGGTGAGATTAATTTTTTCAATGTCAGCATCTCCTCGTGCAATCCGTTAAGAATGAAACCAAGATACTCCTCTGCATCTTCTTGTCGACCCTGAAAGCAGACAATCACAACATCAGCACTGATTAGCAGGCTATACGAGATGCCTGCTGACAAAAGAAAGGAAAAGGGAAAAAAAACACTAGTGTGCATGCTTTTGTGTATAGTCATTCAGTAAAGTAAAAAGATGGGAAGCACTTGTGCTGACAGGATGAGAGTGAACTATGAGAACCAAATCACAGCTGAGTCAGCATGTGCAACACGTGAAATGTTTTTATTCAGACAGGTTATCCAATTATAGAGAAATGTGCCTTTACAACATGACTTCAAGTACTGTCTGTTCCAGACACTGTGTATTCAGCGTGTAACCATTAAAAATATTTACACATCGCTTTCCAGTGAATATTTAATATATCCAAAGCCAACATATCTTACCTTCTCAGACAGACTTGACTTGATGAGAGTGAGAAGTCTATAAATATAAGTTGGCTCAAAGGGTGCACCAGGCCGAATATCTTTTATGACTTTATCACCAACCGCTGTGGGCACAGCAACAATATACATCACTGTCAGAAAATGATCCTAACATCTTCAGTTGCACTCCTGAGGATCATACCTTGCTGTTTGGTTTTAGATGGCACAGGCATGTTGTTGAATTCATTCACCAGCCTTACACTGTCAGAGAGAAATATAGATTATTGTCCCAAGTAAATGCATTTAAAAAAATATATATCAGCTTACTGAAATGCTACTTACAAGTTGTCTATCATGGGTGTAGAGGTACATGGTCTCTGTGTTTCGTTATGCAGAGGAATGGACTTCATCAGGTGGTACATCGGAGGGCATGCGATTAGGGCCTGTAGGGTCTGAATGCTCAGAGTCAGGGAGGAAAAACTACATGAAGGACAAGCAACGCTGCATGCTTAATGATTTCAACTTGTCAAACTACTTCAAATATGAACCAACACCTTGTGGTGATATTGTGGCTTATTGAGGATTTTTTTCTTATTCATAAACGTGTTCATACTATTAACCTAATCCAGTACTTAGCACTTCCTGAGATTTCTTTAAGAAAAAA
>JBAMYA010000018.1:10258490-10294159 GCA_037176975.1 Arrhamphus sclerolepis
TAAATAATCCACTTTGTCATGTTAAGCAAAGATCCAATTTGCTTAACATGACACTTACTCACCTTGAGGGGCGGATGCTTTTTATTGATTTTTTCTCAGCCTTTAATTCCATCCAACCCCATATATTAGCAGAGAGATTAAAATCCGGCAATGTGGATATTACCCTGATCATGTGTCTAATTAACTTCCCAACAAATAGGTCACAGCGGGTCAAAGTAAATGGCACATTTTCTGATGTTGTGGTGTCCTGCAGGACTTTTTGGAATGGTGCCAGTCATCCTTCTTGCACATCAATGTGTCTAAAACAAAAATGATCTTCATCTGCCCCTCTCCCTCCAGTTATTATTAATGGTCAGATAGTAAAAGAGGTGCAAGAATACAAGTACCTAGGCATTATGATGGACAATAAACTGATATTTGAGTCACAGGTTAATGGAATCTGCAGGAAAGCCCACGAGAGGATGCATTTCCTCTAGAAGTCAAGGAGCTTGAACGTTGATTGTGTTTTTATGAAAATGTGTTATAGCTGTTTTATTGAATCTGTCCTCACGTTCCCCTTTCTTTGTTTTATTTGGCTTCCTGAATTTAAAAAACCGTAACCACTTACAGGGCGTTATCAAAGAATGTGGAAAAATCATTTGGATACAATTGAATGACATTATGGACCTATTTAAGTCCAGATCAGTTTCCAAAGCCAAAAATATTTTGGCGGATTCCACGCTTCCACCACACACTCAGATTAATTTCCACCCTTCAGGTAGGAAATATGGTCTACCTAGGTGTAGAATGAACATATTGAACCACTCTTTTATCCCTACAGTCATTGTTCTTTAAAAAAAAAAAAAAACCTGTAGATTTATTGCCCTGACATAAGGCTGCGATCGAATTGCTGCAGTCCCAATTTAATTTTTAGCTTATGTTTTTATGTATTATTTATCTTATCTTATTTTTTAATATATGTCTCAGATGGTTCTGCTTATTTTAGTGTATTAAAGGCTTGTGTGAATGTGTTGGCCGTCACCACTACTTGCTGCAAATTAATTGCCCTTCAGGGACCTAATAAAGTAAAATGAATTGAGTAGGATTATAACCAGAACACTGATGTTCATTGGTCATCGAGCCTTGTGGAAAAGTTCCAAAATGTTGATTTGTAATTTCACAATTTGTCTGAATCTGTAGATATTCCCGAAAAAGACCATACAAATTTTGAAGAATGACAAAAGAAAAGGTTACTCCACATTGTCTTAGTCTCCAGAGTACAAACACTCAACTGCCTGCATGAATTCTACTGAATATTCACTTTAGGATTTTAGTTAGTGATCAACTATATTTATGTTAGACTAATTTTCAACCTTTTGGAAAATGTGCACTACAACGTAAATAAACACAGGATTTTTAAAAAAAAAAAAAAAAAAGGAAAAAAAACAACAACTGCTTTTTGAGGTTGTCTGAAACACATATGTGACCGACTGAGACTGTAAGCACTTCACACTTTGTCAGCCCGAACTCACTGCGAGAGGTCCATGTACGTCAGCTGGTTAGGGACTGGATAGATGTTGACTGTTGCAAGGCCTGCCGAAAGATAAAGACATTAATCAAGAACAAGACATCTGGGTGCTCATTTATAAATGTTGCGCACGCACAAAACGGGGCCTGAACTTTGTGCGCATCAATTTTCACGCAAAGATTGTGATTTATTAAAAAAAAGAAAACACTGCTTAGGAGCATGTGCCCACCTTCACATAAATTTAGAAAATTGCACATGCACACAAACGTTTCGGCAGAGCAGATAGTGAGGTGGTGAATTGAAGCCAAATTCATCTCATACATTTAACTTCAGTTCATATCAGGTTTGTACAGTAGATCTGTGTAATCATAAAAAGCCAAACCTGCAGTATCACAGTTCCTGCAGTGATCGATTACTGTTCCATAATGGCTCAGCACAGTATGTTCATATATCATGCTTCCATAATCAAATTATATTCTATACTGATGGAAAGCACTTTTTCATGCATTTATTGTGAAAGGGTGTGTAGTAATCAGTCTACTCTCATCTAATAAATATATGAACATTTCAGAGGCACTCCTGCGTAATCTTGCATATTTGCACTGGCACTGCTGGAGGATTAATGGATAAAGATGGAGAGAGTTTTTAGGGACCACCATGATTTCTTGGCTCCTGATCATGACTGGCTAATAGATCAGTGCTCTTGGATTTATGTGCTGAACTGGGTCCAGTGTTAAACAGAATGACCAGCCGGGACCGCTATATCTCAGAGCTTATACAGGTGTTGACCACTCAAGGGTTTCTGGCAGGTTTAGGGCTCTTTTAATCAGGAATTAATGGACAGGTATGTGTTTGATATGATTAACACTATATAATGTTAACTTGGACGGCATTTTTGACCTGACCAGTTGGTGCATCCAGTTTCTTTACAATGTGGGAAAGCAAAAACATTGAAAGACAATTTACAGCTGGGATGCTGCATAGCCTAGAGGGTAAAGCAGGCAACCCATGACTGAGGTTCAGTCCTCCTGCAGCGGACATTAAAAATGTGCATACAATCAATGTACAAGTTATTTGTGACTCAAACATGGTTCTAAATTTAGTGGCCTGACTCCACACAGAGAACAGACAGTTTGGTATGTGCATGTGATGGCTGGCAGCAGCTGATTTATATGCAGAAACATACACAAGGTCCTTTACATTGACTATTTATGATAGAATGTGGGTGTGTAGAGGTCAGAATATGCAGCAAATCCACCTGCGCAAATTCCTAGGTGGTTTGTGATCTGTAAAGGGAAACTGCATGCAAGTGTGCATAGGCACAGTTTTAAATCAGATTATTTTTTGTCGCATGCCATTCCTGGCTTTTGGGCTTACAGAAACTTTTAGTAAGGATCCTGCGCACAGTTTTATAAATGAGCACCCACGACTGTTTCCATGTGTGCTTATGAGATGGTTGTATCATGAAGTGCATAAACATACAGACAAATGACCAAGCGAGGCAATAGATGTTCTGTTTGACTCACGGTTGCTGCTGGCATGAAGCATGCGCAATGTAAAACCGCTGAGTGTGAGTGTTCCCAGCTGGTTTCGTTGGCAGTACAGAGTCTCCAGGTTGCATATGCAGCTCAGGTCTAGCGAAGCCAAGCAGTTATCCCGTAAATCCAGCTGAGTCACATGACTCACAGCCTCTGGACTCTCAGTTTTAACCCACCGAAGCCCATTCAACCTGCATTTAAGAGAGAACGGGAGATGAAACGTTACAAAGCAGTAAATATGGGGTTATAGAATGCAGATCTTTATTATAGACAGATTGTACTTTTGAATGCTAAGGCACTCTGCTGAGATGAATGCTCTTTTTGATCCAATAAGTTATGTTAATAAACAACAACTTATCTTTAATGGGAAGTGCTGGGCCACTAATGCATCACAGATGCACCTTGTCCTCATAAAAACAGCCTGCTGTTGCAAAACCACAACTTAGCTCCTAAAGTGGAGTTTTTCTCTGGTCTTTATGGAAGTATTAGTTGCTTGTTTAATCTCTAGAACAGGAGGGAAATCAGCAATAAGAACTTCCCTCTTGTTCATTACCTGCCACAGAAGTCCCCCTGAGCAAAAAACCCAGTTCCCAGCTGTTCCTGTGGAGCTGCTAACAGCGGCACGTACAATATACACGAGTGTAATTGGGCGTTTACAGGTGTGAATGTAGGTGCGAAACTGGATAATGATATAAAAGGCCGATGTTGTCGGCACATCTGTCATAAATGTTTTTTTTTTTTTTTAAAAGGTTTAGAAGATAGGTGAAGAATGCAGATATAGCTGATGATCAGACAGGAGTTTGTGTTGGTGCATGTATCTCTCTGTCAGCAATGAAAAAAGAATATAAGAGGAACTTCATAGAGGAGCAAATTTATTATCCACCTGTCACCTGACCTCAGGCTCCCGTTACACATTACATACTAACCCAGGATTATCGACACAGTAGCAGGGCTGCTTGAGACAGGGAGAAGAGACGGACGGAAATGGAAGAAAGTAAAATCAAAAAGTTACTTCCCGGAGGTCTATGTTTCTCAGGTGGCTCATTCTGAGCAATGTGCACAACTCCAAACTCTCCACTCTGTTCCCAGCCATAGAAAGCTTGTCAACTGCACTCAATCTCTCCAGCACAACAGGGACGTGAGAGAAGTTGTTGAAGGAGAGCCCCAGGCTGTTGAGCTGAAGCAGGCCACCCAGCTCTTCAGGCAGGGAGCTTAAGTGGTTTCCATCCAAGGATAGAGTCTGTAGGCTACGAGATAAACAGGACCAAACACACATTTCAGCTTCTTTTACCTTGGAGAGTGGTCAGAATATCTGTATGCGTTCATCTGTAGTTAAACCCATTGTTTATTAGAAAGCATTTGAAATGAAACAGTCTGCAGAATTAAAAAAAAACAAAAAAACAAAACCGAGATTTAAAAATATTGTACATTTATGCAATTCACTCGTTTTATACTTAGAATGTCGATTTTCATAAGACTTAGATTTCATTTGTTATTTATATATTAGCTTGATCCAAAAAGAAGTAAAAAGAATATGTATATATTCAAAAAGAAAACCAGCAGAATTTTACAGGAATTAATATTTGTTATTATGCCCTGAGGATGATCTCTTGACCAAAAGCTTGGCAATAAACTGGCTTCAAGGATTTAACTATACAGACAGCGTACTTTGAGATTTCTATTTTTTACTTTTCTGGCACCTTTTAATCGCAAGTGCGGTGACACTCTTTTACAGGAATTAATATTTGAAATGTCTTTTTCTTTTATGCCAACCATAAAATGCCCCATATGTATGACGTGTTCACATTATGTGGGTTGAATGTGTTCGTCACACCTCTGAAGGTTCCCGATCTGCATGGGGATGGTGTGGAGACTATTACAGGACAGGTTGAGTTCGGTTAGTGTAAGGATCTCGCACACACACTCTGGAAACACACCCAGCCGGTTGTTTGATAAGTTCAGGCTCTTCAGCTGAGAAAACCTAAGAACAGAGAAAACAGCTTGTGGGACCTTGACAGTATTTCCTTCCTTAATCGAATGGCCATATTCAATTTGCTCAGGTCATCTACAAGAATATCACATTTCTGCGTTGTAACAGAAAACAAACATCAACACAGTCTGAGAACCAGACGTCCAGTGCTTGACAATGATGTAACACAGTTACAGAGGCAGAAAAAGAGACAAAAATCAAAACATTTTGCAAGAAAACACCAACCAAAGGCTATGAGCAGCACAGGCTTTAAGGAGCACAACAAGGATTTTTGCCTTTTTCAGTTCAATCTAAAGGACATTTCAGTGATGAAGTACTCAACAGCGATGCCTCACAGAGAGCGTGATTTCTGAGTTTCAATCTGTGCATTTCGGGTCTACTTGCTTTCTCAGTAGCATGTTTTTTTCAGGAAACTTATGGTGCATGTCCTGCAAGACCAATTCTTAAAATTCAAGATAAGCGCTGTGGGGACTGTCTATTACACAGATGACTACTTCCCTACTGGCCTGTTGTGGGAGTTCTGTACTTGTCTCGGAACTGAACTGTTATTAAAAAAAGCTTAACAAAAGACTGGTAGGCAACAGAAATCTATGGAAAATATACTGAAATCTCCTCCACAAGAGCTACCGATTAATAAATGTCCAAGTAAATTTAAGGTTCAGATCTTCTATGAATATGGATACCCCTGATAAAAGTCCATGCAACTTGTGATATAGTTCACATGACACATTATAACCTGAATATTATCACCAGCTTCTTCTTGATCTTGAGTGTAGGAGGAGGCTGCGGTGGCTGCCACAATGTAGACACGAGCAGCGCATCCACAGTGCTTCTAACAATACCTGTAAACTTGCTTCCACACATCTGATGTAAATCAAAAATGGGCATGATGAACAAGAGGATGTAATATGCACGCTTCCATAAAGGGCATCAGCATAACACAACAGCACCTGATTGTCTGGAGAGCTGGTGAGTTAGTAATCGTGGAAAGCTGGTGTGAGCTACACACTGCAGTTGTAATACCCAAGAGTGTACTTTCCCTCAGTAAAGCAGGAAAGGCAACTGCATATATGCTGGCGATAGAACAAAAGAGGTCTGCAGAGCATCTTTGGTCTAAAGCCCTGAGAATTTAAACAGCTCTCTGCTTAAGTGAACTCCTGTGGGAGACAGAAATATGTCATGAGATGCAGTATGAGAGTCTGCTGTGTTCTTTCACGTGCTGTCACACCAAATATTTAAACATGACAGTCGCTTAGCTCAGTAAAAACATGATCCTGTGCCTGGTCCTCTCGTCATTGGCAATGAGCATTAAAAAAAAAAAGATTCAATGAGATTACCTGGGGAGGTTGAGCAGACCTCCAGGCCCCTGCAGGTTCATGAAGTTGTGTCGCAGGTTGAGGTGTGTGATATCCTGACAGTAAAACAGATATTCAGGCACCGTTTCCAGACTGTAGCAGGACAGGTCTACCACACTTATGGTCTGAGACACCACCTACACACACAAAGACACACACAGACAGTGAGCTATGAAAATGAAACCTTAAATACTAAGAATAAGTGGTGCTATTTACTGTTTGTCATGCTCATGAGTTGTGCATTGCTGCAACAAACAAAACAATCCTAAAAAAAAAAGCACATATAAAAGTATCGAGCTCACACCCAAAGGAATTTACTATTTGTGAAAAAGCTATTTATTCAGAATTGTGTCAACTGAACAAATTCCAAGAGAATAAGTAAATATTAGATTCACTGTTTGTTTCTATAATTTCTCAAAAAAGAAGTTTTAACTTGAAAATGATCCTTCAGCATGTCTGAAAGCTTTATAAGCATCCACTTATCCCAGCCTGTGATGAGGTCTGATAGCCTGAGTAAAAAAAGTATCTCAGGGAAACCTGTTTCATAACTTTTTCCAAGAGTTCAAAACAACCTTTAGACTGAATCAACAAACTCCAAGCCAGCAGTAAACCTCCCTCACAAAACCCATCCACAGTACTATAAACTGAATGAGGGAGTTATTATTGACCCCAAGATATGTGGCTCAAATATTTTAATATCCCATCTCGTCCAGTGACAAAGCATTTATCAGCAGGTTATGGACTGTGACACTCCAGCAATTGCATACCTTTCTTGAAAATGGGGACCATTGACCAGGTTTTTCAGTCCCAAGATCAATAAAGACTTATACATGTACCTGAAAAATATAACTGAATTACCACAAATGAATTCAGAAACTTCAAGCAAACCTTTTTCCTTCTTTTTTTAATTTTTTTAACTACCTTCATGACTTTCAACTCCAGAGTTGGATTCAGATGCCTCATCAACCTCCAGCTTTACCTTCTACACTGGATCGAAATTCCTCAACACTGAAGGTCAAAGTCAGAGCGTCACATTCATTACAGGACACAAGCCTGGGCATTGTCCTTTAAATCTAATTTATTCTCTTGCAACAAGATCATTACCCAGTTAAGTATAATCAGAATTGAACCACCAAACTACATCATGATGTCCAACCTTTAATGTACCTGCAGGCTCCATCATTTGACATTATGTAAACTGATATAACAGGCATTGACAAAAGAATTATGTTAGCCTGAGCTTACACAAGTTAACAGTTGTGTTTTGCTGAAAAAAAAATCCCCAAACCCTCTTTACAGGACAATGAAGTCTTTATTCTAAGTAATAACAGTGGTCATGAATTTCATTAAAACTGTTACAGAATGATTATGTACTATCAATCAGCTACTGTTACATCTTATGAAATATGGACAAACTTTCATTTTGTTACCAGTTTATTTGATCTCTCTGATGTGGGTCACTGTGTCATTGACCAAATAATTAGCAAAATGTGGATGCACAAATCCCCTTTATTCACAGAAGTTGCATAAGAGGTAAAAGAATCCAAGAATCCATGACACAATTCTGATGATTTTGTTTGTACACTTGATAAAATCCTAGCTGCTGCATCATTTCAGAAAATTGTGTTTACAGGGCAGCCATCAGTCCAGGCTACCTAACAGCATTTTCTTTTTTTCCAGACTACTCTGAGGAAAATCTCTGTTCACTGCAGGACTGCATGCTGTGCAGAAACCCAGAAAGTGGGACGGCTGCTCAGCAGAGCATAACATCACACCGCTGGTTTCTGAGATGCCAAATTGCTTCTTTCCCACGAAATGACACATCTGCCAGACAGTTTAATAAAGTCTATGCTGAAAACAGAGGCTGACAGAGGAAAAAATAAAGTGGGATATATGTTTTGATTTGTCATTAAGCAAAATGAATGAAGATTTGTGTCTGAGGTTCTGCTTCCGCAACAGCTAGCAAACTTGAAAAAGTGTTGCAACTGCTCAATTTACGGCATACAAATGAGTATTTCATCAAGCATTTCTACCAATATTTCTATTTCAGGTAACATTTCCTCTTGTGTATTTTTTTTTCTCTACCAAGGCATCACAAGTCTCGATACCTGTCATGTAAAAATCTCACAGACTCTCTTCCTGGCATCATGGAGCAAATGTAAAAAAAAAATGGAACTTCTCAGTTATTTTTTTATTTTATTTCCATGTGACTTCATCAGCAGGTGGAGACTGGAATACTTCTCCAAGTAGCAGACATAAAACCAATCAGAGGAACAAAACAACCCTGCTCTACACGCATCCCCGTCCTCTTTAGTTTCCAGCCTCATCCTGTGTGCTCATTTGCTGGACACTGATGCACTCAACTGCATCCCTCTCCCCCACACACACACACACACACATACGCGCATACACACACTGTTAAGATTTATGCAGTGTAGCATAAAATCTGGCCCAAAAAACCATAGAACCTCTAGTTTTTATCTTAAATACAGTGTGCTAAAAGGCTAATTCAGCCCAGTAATCCATGCCACCAGGACAGAACGAGATCCTAGATTTAGCAATGAATCTGCAACTAATTGGATTTTTGTTTTTTTTTTCTGTCGGCTTTCTCTTTCCGCGGTTAATTGTATGCTGGCTCTGTCTCAGTGACTGCTCACATAGGGTACAGGCTATTCAGCTCCAGAACAAAAAACCAAAAAACAAAACAAGCAAACAGAGACATAACAACCAATGAAGATAATATAGAAGACAAAGCGCAGTGAGTTTTTTTTTTTTTTTTAATGAAGAGCTGTGAGCAACCGGCAGGATTTTCTGAAAGACACGTAGTGTGTGGCACAAATACAAAAATATGCTAAAATAGCATCTTGTAATCCACAGTTATAAGGTAACAAGCTGTCCTGAGGGCTTTCATTTAATAAGAAAAAAATCAACAAAAAAAGAACGTTCTAAATGTATAGATGCTGTTAAATTAAAGCCCATTATTGCAAAGAGCAGGCCTCTGTTGAGCCAATCAAACAGCATCTCTGCCTCAGCAGGACCAACTAGGATACAAGCAGCTGAAAGGAAACATGGGAGACACATTGGATGGGCACATGTGAAACAGCGCACACGCTTTGTCTCTTGCTTACTTTTGAAGCCTGCCGATGCCATCGCTGGTAGTCTGCAAGTGTGTCGAAGTTGACAAAGTAAGTCTGGGCCTGCGAACCGGCTGAGCTGAACATCAGACAGTGTTGCCTCCGCTTCACCTCTTCAACCTCAACACAGTAACAACAGATGCACGTTAAGCATGAACACTGGGAGAGAGAGGGGAAAAAAACAACTCTATTATACACTTCCAGTTATATTAGTGAAAGAGAAAATTCATCCAAGATTTATTTTAGGTTTTTTTTTCTTTGCAGCAACAACTGCCTCCTGATCTTCTGCTTCAGTGACTCAGAGTTTTACCTTTTTGCCAGTTTTCAGTTAAAATATTAAAGGAGCCGACAGGAAGGAGGACGGCAGTAGCACAGTAATGTTTTATGTTGCTTTATCTATAACAGCAGAGCACACACAATGGATAGCTGAAAAACAAGCTCAAATGATTTACAGCAGGACCAGGAACATTGTTTTGTTTGTTTATTTATTTTTATCCAACACAGTCGTCCTCATTTTGAAGACCGGATGCATTCAGTGTCCACTATGCAGCTCTGCAAACAAAGCATTAAGTCACTGATTAGGGTGCATTCACTGCTAATGCCCAAGCTGATTTGGTTTGCAGTGTCTCTTAAGTTTCGTTTGACAGTTATATAATCTATGCTTCTACATCTTTGCTGGTTTTCATCACTGCTATTTTTAACTCCACACACGTTTACACACACCTGTTTATAGCGTACCCATACCCATGTTTCATTTGTTGGTTGCTCGTCTTTTGCTTGTCCATTGCCTGTTTGTCACACTGACCACCTCTGGACCTTTATTTGTGAGATTAAATTTGGGATTTTTGCACTTTAACACATTTGGCATCCCACATCTAGGTCCAGCTGCGTGTGACAAATCGTGTCCCTTAGACACAAGCGCATTGCTTGGCATCGGGTAAGGTAGGTTCCCTTGTGATCAGGACCTCGTGAATCATTTTCCTGAAGTGGCGATGACATGGATTATACAAGATGACGTGTTCACAGTCGTGTGTCATCTTTTTAACTTCAGCCAGCTGTTCAACTGAACCGCGTTGCCGTGTATCGTCTGTGCTCAGCCCGGAGTGTGAACTACACCTCGGGGACAGAAGATAAACACCCGCGTAGACTGCGCACCCTCGACGAACTCTCACCTTTCCCCCCACCAGGGGCAGGATGTGCATCTTCCCAGTCAGGCTGTCTTTCACAGAGGCCACTATTAAACAGGTGCCGCAGAGAATAACCTGGCGCTCTGCCCACTTGTGCAGCTGCGTCTTGCCCTTCCTGACACTAAACACGCCCTTCAACAAGGTCCGCTCCTGCTGGTCTGCAATCACTGGATGTTCTGGAAGACAAAAATGTTAGTGCAGATCTATAAAAATGTAACTTTGATAAACAAATACAGCAAATTAACGGAACATTTCTTTTGTAGTTGCGGAGATGACACAAAGTTTCCAGAAAATGAAGTCATGTACACTCATACATTAGGCTTCTATCACCTATATGTCAGAAGACTCCTGAGGGATTTGGTAAGGGGTCTTACATCTGCATCTAGATGCTGTACTGCTCCGTTACTCAGATCCTTTAACTGACTCAATGTGTCTGCAGAAAAGAAATGTGATCTTTCAGTAAAGAGAAGAGAAGCTATCCTTCAAACTCAATTATTAAAAATCATTAGAAAGCAAGTTTCTGCTTCCTTACCCTGAGCATTAGACATATTGATGAATGACTCAGGTTTTGTCACATTTAACTTCACTCTTGTCAATTTAATTATGCCACCTTGCACAGCAGGCAACCAAAGTTTCCCCCCAGCTGAAGGGCACATCAAACAGCAGTGCTGCTGTCTCTGCCAAGCTTTAAGTACACGCAGGTACGGGCAGGACAAATAAACCCATAGGAGATGCCGCCTCAGCCTCCTGCCCTCTGTTGGGAGATTTCTCTCAAACTGATGTATGCTTCCTCCCACTCAGAGGCTCTTACTGGCAATCTGCTCACTCTCCCACTTTCTGTCTAACGTTTTCTTTCTCTCCACCTCCCTTTCACATCTCAAGGGTTTTCAAAATGAAATTAAGGCTTCGTCATGTTTTTCTTCTCCACAGGAACCAGTGATGAACAAGCAAAATATTTCTGACAATAAACTGGCTGGCTGGCAGATCAATAGCAGAAAGATAATTCCAGACACAAAACCTTGGCAGGTCAACGTAAAGAAAAACTGAAGCACCTGCAACAGAATTTTCAAGTCCAGTGATTAAGCAATCCTACAATCCTGATCCTTTTCTGGAGTCGCTAAAGTCAGATAGTGATTTGCAGAGGACCGCAGGGCAGAATCCATCTTTATCTCCACCAAACTTCAAAATGCACTGCAAGTGAAAACTCTCATAACTACTAACACCAATTATAAAACAAGAGCACCTAATAAAACTACTTCTTCTGAACAGGGGTGTAAATACAGAAATAGAAATACAAACAGAAAAGATGAAAAAGTTATCATCTAACTTGGACAAACATAAACACTTTGCTTTTAAATTGATTTTGTACAGCATTGTATCTACTGGAGGTGCAGGTGGGAAATAAGCATGTAATGTGCCAGGAAAAGAAAAACAACCTCCTTACCATTATTAAATCTAACCTACTTATGCAACTTTAAGCCTAAATTCCCAGGATTTAAGGGCCAACTTTTAATGTGAACACTAAAAAGCCAGGGTCATCCTCCAAGGTCTTTGGGGCTATTAGTTGCCAGGGGAAACATGTTGCTCAAAAAAAAAAATCAAAGTCCAGTCTTAGTTAGTTTACATCTGCAGACCATCTGCTGCAATCTCTCACTGCTCTCCAGAAAGCAACCCAAATCAATGCTGTCCCACCAATGACAATTCATTCCCAGGGGGTCGACGCAGTTCTGGTTACACAGCCATGACACGGTGTTCAACACTATTCTCTCGAGGAACAGTGCTGCAGACAGCAATTGCTGCCTTCACTAAACTAATCATCGCCCAGTGTCAAACACCCTTATGGGGGCAGCCCAGGGACAAGTGTGACAAGTGACAGATCAAATGTGTGACTTCTTATCTCCCCCTAGCTAATCTCGAGTGAGGCTGTGGCCTTCACCGAATAAACTCTGTGACATCTCACTTCCCATGACAAGTCAGATGAGCCAGAGGAGGTCACATTTTACAGCCGTATTAACGAAGAATAGAAAGGACATAGAAGCGGACAGAAATACGGAGTAAAGAAGGAAAGGGGTAAATGTACATATGTCCCACTGAGGTGACTGCTTGATTTCTTATTTCATATTTTATAATTTTTTTAACCTCACCAATAATAAAATAATGGTGAAGATACCTTTTTTGAATACTTACAATAATTTAAGGCTCAGTTACTGTTAAATCAACAACCTGCACATCAGTCAGTTAAGAGTTTGTATCATTTTAACTTACAACAGAAGTAGCTGCCCTCCTGCAAACCTCTTAAACAAACACAAAGCAATACTAAATGACGTCAAAAGAGTCTATTATGAGGTTGTGAAGTAGTTTCTTTTGCAGCTTTACCTGCACTTGATGCACCATACATGTGGGATGGTCCTCAGCTTTCACAAAGCAGGTTTGTTTTGCTTTGTTTCAACGTTGTAATGGCACTTACTTCACATCAAATATCATTCTGTTTCCTCTAATGAGCTAATGTTTTTGGGTATGTGCCTTCGGCTGGTGTTTTCTTGTCAGAGATCAGTGACTGCATGTCCTTAGTATACACTGAATGCTGCATCCGTCACCATTTCCGATGTAAATCTAAATGACTCAGGCAGATATCACTTTCACAGAAAAGGTGATGTACACAAGATTTATTGACTCTGTATTCACATCATATAGCGACAGCGCAGCTCTGTGATGTGTGGTTAAATAATAAATGATTTTATGAGTGTGCTGTAATGTTAGTGTTACTGTGCACATAATCTTTCTGGTTGGCATGATCACCTCAGTGCTAATACATCATATAAACACATTAGCTCTATACTGTATTACTGTGTTTTCAGAAATCGCATATCATTATTGCTAAACGTGACTCTGTAACGATTGATGTTAATATGACGCCATTGAAACAAGGCCAAACTAAACCACACCCCTTCCCATTAATAAACTCATAGAATTTTGGTCTCAATATTGATGGGAAAGTTTGAGATAATGAAAACGCACAATAAAAAAAAAAAAGTAAATCCTGCTGTTTGACATTTTAATGCAGAAATGTTGCACATTGACAAGCAAATAAGTAATGCAAATGGCTTCATTTTACAGATAATGTCCCTTTCTTTTTTTTTTAATTTTGGAGTCAGTGGCAGTTTAATCTCTTTTGTAAAGTTTTTTATTCTGTAAAGCTTCAACTTTGTTCAGAGGATGCTCATACTTTCTAAAATCTGCTTTTTTCACATATTGGATTACTTCAAAGCATTCTGTCAAGCATTCTGATTAATACAATGCTCTCTGTATCCCAGAGCTTTTTTTCTTTTGTGTCACTCAAGATTGCATAGATTGCATTAGCATGCTGGGGGGGGGGGGGGGGGGTCAGCGGAGGCGGAAACAGTCGGATTTCACTCAGAAGAACAAGCTCTTTTTGGCAGCAAATTCAAATTCAGCTCACCACCCAGATCCATTTCTTGGTGGTCGGTTATTCACAATATTCTGGAGAGACAGAAAAGGCATTTTCTTGCTTTTTTTTTTTTTGCATAGCACTTGAAGATGACAGGAAAACAGATTGACTAAATGGGGGTCGTATGAACGACAGCAGTAGTTGCTTGAAAGCTTGCAGTGAATATAGTATAAAAAAAAAACTGTGTGCAGTTTAAAAATGGGAAAGAGGAAATCCTTGGGAGAACAGAACTCTATCACAGAAACAGCATATTACGAGAAGCTGGCAGGAAACCGTGGAGAGCCTGCTCTCTGCCGAGCTCCGTTGCCTGGAGCAATTATGTGGGAGCTTGGATCTGAACAGAATTTAATTTTTCTCTTATGTCTCAGCCTGACTACTCCTTGTGTTTTTGCCTCTGAAAACCAGCTCTTTCCTCCAGTGAAGGAGTAATGTAGCGCTTGATTACTTACAGAAAGGACTTGATTATTTTTGATTCAACCACTGGAACAGAAATGAGCTCACTCCTCCAAATCTTCACAGGATGTCAACAAACTTCATTTGGATTTTTGATGTCAAATCAGCAACTTAACAACTTATTTGGTGGGTTCACAATGCTGTCAGATGACGCACTTCCCTGCGCTCTGACCCTGACAAAGGACCTGACATGAACCAAGCGCAGCAGCTTCAGGTCTCCAAGCTCCGAGATCACCCAGGCAGGGGTGGAACACGGCCCATGGGACGAGCTTCAGAACTTCCAGCCAACTTCATCTGCACTGCAGCTGCATCGAAGATGCTCACGGGACCGCGGGAACTCAGGTCTCTGAGCCTGTTTGCATTAGAAGCGTCTTTATTAAATTACTATTTTGAAATGTTTACTCCCATGGTCGTGTTTGTTTTAATTTCATCAGTGCACCACAGCAGAAGAGGGTGTGTGTGTGTGTGTGTGTGTGTGTGTGTGTGTGTGTGTGTGTGGGTGGGTGTGAGGTGAGCTTCTTGTATAAACAAAATCTGATGTTTATACAAGAAGTACTAAATCACCTGCTGTGCTGAAACACAGTGGTTTCAGGGTAAATAAGGCAGTAAAACAATGTGGTTAGAAATTAAACTCACATGTCTTCCCCACATCTGCACACCTACACACACTGTGATGAAGGCCTGATCAAAAACGATGTTACTAAGAATAGTTTGGACGTCCTTTGACAACATTTACCATAGTATGAGTATTTCTCATACTTATAATTGTTCGGAATGGTCCCATTATTACCATAAAGCAGCAGACAGATAAAACAAAATATCAAAAACATCTTTGGTAAATATCAGTTAAAAGGGAGAACAGCGATCAAGGTGAAGTCTAGAAGAGCTGGAGTTTGTTTTCCTGACTACTTTCATATTAAGTATTGGTAATTTCCCACTGATACGCACTCTCAATGCCTAGAAAAGTGCAGGGCTGTCACATCAGTGCTGACAGAAGGTTCTGGTTCTGCACTGCCCTCCATCCACAGTAACTGGCCCCAGTTTCCCCTGTTTACTCACTAACATCACCACACTGGATACTGGTGAAGCTTGTCTGACTGCAGAACTCCTTCAATATGTTTAAACATGCAAACATGCATTCTGACACGTTTACCTTACGGAATCGCACAAAAGATCACGCTCGCAACCCATGAAAAACCACTGAAGAGAACTCGTATTTGCAAACAACAAATGAAATGTTGGCACCTTCTCTAATTACAGAGCGTGATTATGGGGAAGGTAGTTGAACACACTGATACAATTAAACACAACCACTGACCTGTGGGGCTATATTACCAGTTATTTTTTTTAACAATTTGTACAAAATTCCAGTGTAAGTTTTCCTCTGGGTCCAGCTGGGCAGTCGGAGTCTGAATACCAGTCATGCCTGGTCCTTGTTCCTCTTTTTCCCATGGGATGACAATGGAGGCAGGAAGTCTCTAAGGCGCCAGGCTAGACTCTGGCCAAAGTGGCCTGACTACTGATAGTAGCCAAGATCTGACCAGCTCTCAAGCTGGCAAGAAGCAGACAAGAACTGGACACATGAGGACTAAGAATGAGGGCACAGTAAGCCTGGGATCTGTCAGCTAAATAAATAAACAGCCGCTGAAAGAGGGTGGCTAAAATGAGGCAAATAGAAGAAATTTTAAAATCTGCTTGTACAAAAACTCAAATATCATTCTGCTAATTAGCAAGACCAGAAGCTACACACCAAACTGTGTATCAAATATGTCAGAACCCTCAGGCTATACATTAACCGGAGTACACGTTCACATGACAAATCTGAATGTAATCTTAATGTTTCATATAACGCAAGGCTTAGAAAGAAGCACATAAGATGTAAAGGTTTGCTTGACCTTCTTCTTTCTCCAGCATAGCAGTATGTGAGCCCTCCTAACCCCAAATATAAAGAGCTCCAGTGACTCAGCAGGAACTGTAGTGGGCTTATTAAATTTAAATGCTTTACAGAATATCATGCAAACCAAAACAAAATGGGCTGGGGGACATTTGCAAGTTTATTTTAGATGCATTGAGACACATTTGGGTGCAGAAATTTGTCACCTGTGTCTGCTGAGTCACAAACACCCCGGTGCTGCATAAATCACACTGACTCAGGGTCATTAGTCGCTGCTGTCCAGGGGCCAGTGAAGCAAGCAACAACCACAGGATGACTGATGGTCACTCACCGGTCATGAGGCCATGATGGGTGTATGCTTTCAGCGTCAGGGTTTTACTGGATGCCAGCTACAGTGTCAGAAATACGTCACCTTCGGAGTCTTAAACTACAATCATTCAGAGGTGTAACCTTGTGAGAGGATGTGGTGAAAAACTTTCAGTGTTTGGCCCTGCTGCAGTGCATTTCTTTGGATCCTGGGTTTATTTTCAGAAGAAACAACAAGCATTTTCCAGATCCCACAGCCAGACAGTGGAAATTTTGCAAAATGAGAGTCTTGTGGTTGAGCACTCACCACTGTAGAAACGGATCAAACAGCTGAGGTCAGAGTTGGCGGCTTCCTGCTGCACTCGCATTGGGTCTGTGTAGCCCATAGATGTCAGGTAGTCATACACCATCTGAAGTGGACGTTCAGAGGGGCCCAGCCTCCTGCAGCAGCCAAAAGACAAAGAAAGGTTTATACCTGGGTATGTATGCATGTGACAACACTGGCCAGCTTGTTGCAGAATAGATTTGGGTGAATGCAACAAGAAACAAAAGATCAACCAGAACTCTCTCACCAATAAATGCTGCAGATGCCAACTAAAGTTTATACTTAGATGGGCCACTTCCCATCGTTTCCATAGCTTATCTGACATGTGAAAGCTTATGTTGTTATTGAAAGTTCTTTTCTTTCTTTCATGAAGACGTGAATTCACATTAGTAGCACTTGAAAAAAGACTTCCCATATGGCTATATCAAAGGTTTCCCACCATGCCCAAATGGTTATATTAACAAATGATGAATGACGGTTTTCGATCTCGTGCTGTCTGAGGGACTGGAGATCACAAGTGTCGGCTTGCACCCTCATCCTGTATGCAATAAATATCCTCAACATTCATTAAATCCTTTAATGATGTTATACTGAATATGACATCTTTATTTTGAATGATTTTCTTCCCAGATTTGTTGACCTAGCGGAAACCCTCTGTCAATCTTGTCTCATCAAAAACTCCTTTTATGGAAACTGCTTTTGTACATTTGTACATCATTACATGTCATTACATGTTGTCCTATTTTTCTTTTAATCCACCTCTTTTTTTTAAACTATGTTGCAGGATTTACATACAAAAAAAGAGGTATATTAACAAACTTAACAAGAAAAAAAACATCTAATAGTTTGGAATCATACTATATGCAATATAAATGTTAGAATCAGTAGATTCTGGCTCTTTACAGATACATTAGTATATGAAATCATGTTTACCAACATGAATGTCATGAGTTAAAGAATTGCACTTCCAATAATGGCGAATTTCAAAACCTTCTGACTCCCATAAAGTATTGTAGGCAAAGATCGCCTTCCCTCTGTGGGTCCGTATGATTTAAAGATGGCGTTAATTGATTTCTGACAGCTGTAGCCTCATTACTTCAAAGAACATATCAAGGCAGTTTCCAGAAAGCAGCAAAAGAATAAGTGACAATCCCTGCTGACCACAGACAATTAGCACAGATGCGCCTCATTGATTTATAAATATTCAAGCTTAGACTAATGCAGCAAGAAGGTGAACTCTATTCAATAAGCACACACTTGTTCATTTGGTGAGTTCTGCAGCAAGTGCTTTTGATGGGACTTGATCTATCACAGACTTAGCTACAAGTCCATGTCCATCATTTCAGTGTTGTAGCCACATAGGTGTTTACACTGAATAAAAATAAAATTTAAACATACACACATATTCCTCTTATTGTTACAGATATTATAAGGTTGTTTAAGTAATTCAGCTTTGTCAAGCCTTGCAGCCTTCTTCCTTATCAGTGGTGAGTTAACAAAATACTAGTGTGATAATTTGAGTTTGCATTCATCAGTGAAAGGCAAAATGATTTAGGAGCCCTATAATATCTAGCTGCTCACTCCTCCCGAGAGCAGGCATTTGACCATGTCTGGGAGCCTCTCTTAGGAAGTATCGATGGGATAACAAGATGGGTGGAATCTCCGGGCATACCCAGATCATGGTGGAAGAATTACATGTCTCATCTGCCCTGAGAGCACTTAATGGATCCCCAAGGAAGAGCCTGTTACTGGGGGAAAAAAAAGAATCCTGCGCTGCTTTGCTCTCTGCCTTGTGACTGGATACCAACCAGGAAAGGAAGAGCGGTTCAAAAGTGCAAAAACCAAACATCCCCCATCAATTTTTTTTGTCTTGTTAAATTTCTCGTAGAAAGAGGGATCGTCTGACTAACAATACGCACTGAAAGAACCAATACTGTATCTTCCTGAAAGCAGCACATTCCCATGAGCTTTAAAAAAAACCACTGGACCCCTCCATCATACCTATATTTACAAAGACCCCTTCACTACACAGCTTACAGCTATTAGCAATTTTATTGGGGTTTGTTGCTCACAGTAATAAGACCTATGACACAATGAAAAATGGTCTAAGATGAGTTTGTTTTTTTTAAAAAGAACTGTTTGCTAAAACGATAGATAATGTATGACTAAAGCCAAGCTCAAGGGCAAACACAAATGGAGTTCGAACTCATGTATTTAAAATGAACATACTCCTCTTTTCAAATTGAATTCGTTTCAGTGTAAACTTGGCTTGCTTTTACTGTATTTGTTGTCTCTAGAAACATTTTCTTCCCTTTGCCTGAATTGAAATCAAAGGATTGTTCTTTTAGATCATAAAAACCTGCTTTTGGAAGAATTAAATTGTAAATTTAAATCCACCTGTGTCTACTGATGGGCCAATATCAGCTTATGTGCTACATACCTTCAGTCTTTTCTCTTTTTTTTTTCAAATATAGTGATTGCTAGATCGTCATGTTTCCAGCACCTCTATCTGCTGCACATCCATGGCATCATCTGCCAACAATTGATAGCCCCTTAGATAACCATTCTCATTTCTCAAATTGCCCTTACAAGTGCTAAACTATATTCTTGCTTCTACCACACCACAAGATTTTACACATCATTCAAAGTAAACTGAATAGACTGTAGCACACACAGAAGACATCAGCTAAAGCCCTTGTTTTCTCCACACAGGTTTTTCAAGTAAAGTAAAGAAGAACAGATTTCTGCCTGGTCATGGATCAGTGAAACACCCAGTCAAAGAGTCACTTGCTATTTTGCTTTGCATACATTCTATGGATCTGAGGGGAGTTCAGCATACCATGACGCGCTCCAAGAGTAATCCAGGCAAGGTGCTGTGGGGGTACGGGGTGACTGGGTAAGTGCAATTCTGCATTTGATATTTTTGCATTGTGACATTCAATTTTAAATATGATAAATGGTGAGAAAATTTGACCATCCGTTTGAACACGTAATTCTTCTGAACTGCTGATAATGTGCATCATTACACTCATGTCAGTAGCGTCTCTGATGGAAATTTATAAAGCAGTTGTCTGAACCAGCTGCAAAGCATCTCATGTGTCGACTGCAGCAGAGCTTTGCAACTGAAATCAAAAGCATTTTCTTTTTTAAACACAGAATTTTGCAGTAAGGGTTGAGCTATCAAATACTTCAGAGTACATTTGAGCCCTCGGTGGATGCAGTGAAGACACTGCTGCTGGACTGCAGCAACAGGTAGTCATCAGCCAATCAGAAAGTTAGTGGTTCCAGTCCTGGCCTCTCAGTCCACGTGTAGAAGAGTTCTTGGGCAAGACACTGTGTGTGGATGGTTGAATGTGTCTTTTAGTGGAAAACTCCTTTGTGTAGTCAACAAGACTAGAAAAGCCCACCATAAAAAGTCCTTCCTCCATTCGCTGTGGCTGTTGGAAGTTGATGTAACTGATGGCGGTATGACCTTGAACACTGTGTTTCTCTGAAAGTGGGACAGGTATTTTGAGTACCCTACTCTTCGCCATTGACAAGCGAAGGCGGCATCCTACAGATGTCATTTGGTCTCTAAGCAGCTGTCTTACCTCATTGGCATACTACAGTGAACTCACCTGACAAGGTCTCCGTGCAGCTGAATGTAGAGTCCCTTCCCATCCCTCTGCGCGCACAGTTCTTCCACTGTGGTACTGGTGGAGCAGAGCACCAGCTGCAGGTCTGCCTGAGGGTTGGAGGTTGCCTGTGGGCCAGAGGCAGGAGGCTGGGGGTCCACTGTGCCCCGATAAAGGCACACACAACCTCGCTGAGTGTCCCCCTTTAGCCAGTCCCGCTCTCGCGATCCAAATCTAGTCTTTCTCGTCACACAGCTTCGGCTCCCATTCCGCTTCATGTTGCGCTGCTGACACAGAAATAATCAGATCAGATATAGATGAGGTGTATAGTAGGTACATGGCGTCATAGCAAAAAAGGAGATGCCCAAGGAGTTTGATGGTGGGTTAAAAATGTACTGCTTAATGGGTTTGCATCTAACAATTATTTATACTAGTAATTATCAAACTGGAGGATCTTAATAATTGATCATTCATTCTCATTAAGTGTGCCTTTGCAAACTTTTTGTGGAATTAAGAGTGAAACATAACGGTTGAAAAGCTTGATGTTTGTAAGGTTTGGTATCTCCTTGTTGACACCTCTGCTGACTAAAGACATATAAACTGGACCTTTAAAAATACAGATTTCATTTGGAACCTGCCTGCACAGAAATACTGCAACACTAAAAAAACACCCAGCCTACTGCAAAAACAATCTTTCCCACATGAAACACATCCATCAACTGTGTGAGTCTGTGCAACAATACATTACAATGTACAGGAGGTTTTCTTTGAATGATTCATCCAGAATTTTTGGCCAGAATCCTTTTTTCTTTTTTCCTCCAGACACAGGAACTAGCGCACACACACACACACAAAAATGACGGAAACTGTGAGGCATTAGAGTTCATTTGAGTCAGTGATCCTTCAGTGTGGCTCAGGACACATTTGACATAAGTTAATGCCAGTTGAGAATAGTTGACTTGAGTGCATAAGTGCATCTAAAGACTTAACCTTAAATGTAACTGATTGACACAGCTTGGAGCTTTCAGACTTAGTGGGGGGTTCACTGAGGGTTGTGGGGACCTGAAAGTTGCATTCAAATTTCAGATGGTAGTGCTGAAGACATGTAACAAGTCATCTGGCAGGAATGCCTCAAAATCACAAATTTCTCTGCTCGATCAACCCTAGACCTCACTGTCATTCCATACCACTGTGTTTTGTTATGAACTCTTGCATATATGGGCAATATTTTATCAATGCTTATAGAGGCTTTTTTTTTTTTGTAACCACAGGTGTTGATGCTACATTCACATGTTCAAAAATCACTTTGCACTGATGGCATCCAGATCAGATCATTATACAGTTTTGTCTCAAAGGCTTCCCCTCATACTTGGAAACTCTAGAAGTGATGACTGAAACGGTAAGAAAAGCAGAACACCTTCAGGACCTTTTTTTTCTTTGGTTGTATTCAAACTGCATATAGGAATACTGAAGTGATGCAATGGGAAAGTGGCGTTTGTTTTTATTTGTCTTTTAAAGATTTTGTGGCTCTAGTGGTCTTTAATAAAAGTAATTGGACAGGAAATTGGGGCAGTGAAAAAAAGGGGGAAGACAGGCAGCAAAGGGTTACAGGTTAGGAGTTGATCTGCATGAAGACTATAGCCCCTATACACAGACTGACTAAATTAATTTGTCCTTACAATATAAGTTAATTTAATATGTGTCATGTCTAGGAAAACAAACAAACAACAAACTATTTGAGTACATACAACTGAATATAAATCATTATTATTGCGTATGTGTTCAGGGAAGAAAGTATTCTTACGCTTCTGTTCCAAAGTAAAAATATTGAAGAAAAATAATGTCTTTATTACTGGAGCATCTGGATTCCAGAGGTTACAGAGGTGATAAAATGAATCAGAATGAGGTGAGTTTAAATTGCAAACCAGTAGTGGAAAAAAATTTGTGAGGCCACAGGAAAAAAAAAAAAAAGTAATTATTGACCTCATCATTGTTTGCACCTCTCAGGTGTGGGCATATCTCCCTGTGTATGTGACGCAGGAGCTTCACGGAATGGCCTGTCCCATAAATACCAATGCATGAATGTCAAAGTCCATGCAGGGAAGAAATGCTTGTTTTTTCAAAAGTTAACAGCGACATTTTGAGGAATAAAAGTATTTTCTTTAATATAGGCTATTTAACATGTGGAATTATTTTATCGTGCATGTGAGCCCAACTTTAATTACAATAACTTGGTAATGTTCACACTCACCCTGATGACATGCATATCAAGACACATCATGAGTCTTAAATGTCATAGAAAACTGCTCAGTAAAGGCCTTGTTAGAAAAGATCTCACCCTACTCTCTGTGTGCGCGCGCGCGCGCGTTGATTACTGAACACTCCTCACTGAATGACAATCATCACTGTATATGACAGGCGTTAGTTACATAATGCTGCAAAAGATGCAGTTCACTTCATGCACTTTGTCCTGTTTCAGTCATTTACAGTCAGACACATGTGACGAGCACTTTGTCCTGTTTTGATTCACCTATAAAACCATAAACCGTCTGGTTCTGACTTGCCTTCAGCACCCGGATCCCCGTAGCAGAGTGAGCTCCGGGACCACTGCGGCTGCCGCGACCCGCAGTCTGGCTGAGCCCCGCCTGGTGGACCACCGCGTCCGGCTGCCTGTCTATGCAAGCCCCGCTATCTCCGACATCACCTCCTCTCTTGATGCCCGCTCGGATGTTAGTCGCAGCTGCTGCTGTATGATTATCCTCGTCCTCCATCGTCACGTATGTTTCCTGTTAAGAGCGACAAAATCCAAGTGCCGTCCCGGTACGCGGCTCGCAAATTCCCCCGGAGATGTGAAAAATCATCCTGTGTCGGTGCTGCGACGCCATAGCCCGACTAATCCCGCTGCTGTCACACAGGCCTGCCATGGAGCTGATCAATAAACATTAAATGGGCGGGTTTACATGATACTTCAACCGCCACTGGTCCCGACTGAGGGGAGAGGCTTCACGTTATGATGAGGCAGGTTTGACCATAAATATGAAAAAAATACAACCTGCCTTTGTCGAAAAGGTTTTCTGAGGTCTTGGTGAACTATCTGAAACATCCTTTGGTCAAAATACCACTGGAATACAGTACAAAAGCTTCCTCTTCAACCACATGTCTTCAGCTGTGTTCACATCAGTCATTTAAAACTGTCAAGGACAGTGAATCAGGCAGTTTTAAGTTATAGCAGCATATAAATTTGCAGCATAATGGCTATTAAAGTTAGCCCAGAGAGAACTGTCATTTTAAACCATGTCATTCCACTAAAGTGATAATGTGGATATGATCCCTACAGATAGAGCAAGGTAATTTAAACTTTGTGTAGGAAAAGTGAGTAAAAAGGACTGTACAGGTATATTCTTCCCATTCACTGGTTAGTGTTCATAAGTCTGTAAAAGTGTAATACTGAATAACAAGAAAGTTCTGTAGCTACTTATATGTCGATGACAAAATGGGTAAATGTCTCTTTTTGCACCTATTGACGGTACTTTCTGTAATATAGACAGCTGATATGTAAAGGTTTGTGACAATGTAGCAGCATATGGAAGGTTATGCCTATACAATTCAATTCAAGTTTATTTATATAGTGTCTATTACAGCACATTGGAAACATGGAAACATACATTTGAAACTGGTAGATAAACCTAGTATAACATAAATTGGAATTAGAAAATTGGGGAAATGGAAACATAAATTGCTATGCAGATGATACTCAGCTGTATTTATCCTTGTGATTGCATGAAGCTAATCAAATAGCTTTATTAGATCCATGCATTAAAGATGTGAAGACCTGGACTGGAAATTCTCTGCTTCTTAATTCAGATAAAACTGGGAGGCAGGGAGCTGTACAATTAATTTAGATCATATTACCTTAGCCGCTAGCTCTACCGTTAGGAACGTCAGTGTCATTTTTCATGAAGATTTCTCTTTTAACGCTCATGTGAAAGTACAAAAGCCCTAGAGTACGGGAGCCCTAAAGAGCCATACATGCATACATTTTATTTCCACCGTTTTCTCGTGATAATGAGTTATTTTTCCTCCATTTTCCCGTGATAACGAGATAATTAATTTGAGATCTCAAGAAAACTAAGAAAAAAATCTCTGCACACTTAGATCCATGCAAACAAGTGTATTTTTCACCAAGCTTTCGGTCTATTGACTTTCATCAGGGCATTGCAATGCCCTTGACATCTCAAACTGGTTTTGGACGTATTTCTGTTTGTCCTTTGATGATTTTGATGTATGAATTTGATAAGTTTTTGGGAAAAATCAACGAAAGTGAACTGAGGACATGTCGTAAATGTCTTCACAGAGTTCTGTTAACGACACATAAGTTTACGTTGTTCCCGTGTTCCCCCGTCTCCCTCTTGTTCTCCAGATCCTGTCCATTGGGGTCCTGGACATCTTCGGCTTTGAAGACTACGAGAACAACAGCTTTGAGCAGTTCTGCATCAATTTCGCCAATGAGCGTCTGCAGCACTACTTCAACCAGCACGTCTTCAAGCTGGAGCAGGTACGCTAGCTGGGTCTGGGGGTCAGGAGGACATGGGTCTGGGGGTCTGGAGGACATAAGCTGGGAGATGGGGTTCTGGGGGATGTGGGTCTGCGGGACTTGGGGAAATCGGCCTGTGGTTCTGGGGGGTCTGAGGGATGTGGGTCTGGGGGACGTGGCTCTGGATCTGTTCTGGACCTGGACCTCCTGAGTCTTCCAGAGTTCCAGGACGTAGTCCTGACCCGTGCTTGTGTTCCAGGAGGAGTACCGGTCCGAGGGCATCAGCTGGAACACCATTGCCTACACAGACAACAGCAGCTGCCTGAACCTCATCAGCAAGAAGCCTACAGCTTTGTTCCACCTGCTGGACGAGGAGTGCAAGTACAACTTCAGATATGACTATATTATAACATTGTTAATTTTGCAGCTGGAACATGTTATTACTACATCTAAGTGCATTTTTGTCAAAAACATCAAATTTCTCAAAAAGACGACTTTTAAGTCGTGAAATTCACAGAATTGAGTTTTACCAAAAATTCCAAACTTTTTTTTTTTCCCATAAACTTAATATAAACAAATTAAAATCACATTTGTTTGATGTTAATAATCGGGACATGAAAATCATGTTTTAATGTAAAATAAAAACTAATTTCAACTTTCTGTCATGAAGTCACAAATTTTGATATAAAATTGAGAATTTTTTAATATCAAAGTTATGATGAACTAAGGAAGCTTCTGGGCGATGATGAAAGCAAATAAAAGTAAATAAATGCAAATAAAAAACAAACAAAAAGTAAATTAAAAAAGCAAATAAATATCAAACAAAAAGTAAATTAAAAGAGCAAATAAAAATAAATTAAAAACCAAATAAAAGCAGATAGGGCATCACTATCTAAAAGCCAATAAAAAAAAGCAAACAAAAATAAAATAAAAACACAAGTGCAAATAAAAAGCAATTAAAAACAAATACAACAAATGAAAGCAAATAGAAAGGAAAGAAAAGGAAATAAAAACCAAACAAAAAGAAAATAAAACCAAACAAAAAGAAAATAAAAGCAAATTTGCTTTTATTTCCTTTTTGATTACTTTTTTAACAAAAAAAGCAAACAAAAAGGAAATTAGAATAAGTGCAAATAAAAAGCAAATGAAACCAAAGCCAAACAAAAAAAGCCAACAAAAAGCAAATAGAAAGTAACGAGAAGTAAATAAAAAGCAAAGAAAATGAAATAAAAGGCAAATAACCCAATAACAGCAAATAAAAGCAAATAATGTTTTCAGTCTGAGTGTCTGCGGGTTCCAATCTTGCTGATTTTTGACGTTTGGCTCCTCCCAGTTTCCCCCAGGCCTCCAATCAGACGCTGCTGGACAAGTTCAAGCGACAGCACGAAGGAAACGCCTACATGGAGTTCCCCGCCGTTATGGAGCCCGCCTTCATCATCCAACACTACGCTGGGAAGGTGAAGTACGGTGTCAAGGTGAGTCTCCTGCATGTCATACTTTTATCACAAAGAATTTAAACGAAAGTAACAAAACTTGACTTTATGGCAAAATGATGTAATTATTATATCATATTATATTATATTATATTATGTTATGTTATGTTATATTATATTATGTTATATTATATATTATATTATCGATTTTTTCTGTAATGTTCCTTTTTGTTGGCTCGTCACTTCTCTGAAAGTCTTTTTTCCTCCTTCAGGACTTCCGGGAAAAGAACACGGACCACATGCGTCCTGACATTGTGGCATTGCTGAAGAGCAGCAGGAAGGCCTTCGTCTGCG
Source organism: Arrhamphus sclerolepis (assembly GCA_037176975.1). Classification (NCBI taxonomy): domain Eukaryota; kingdom Metazoa; phylum Chordata; class Actinopteri; order Beloniformes; family Hemiramphidae; genus Arrhamphus; species Arrhamphus sclerolepis. The sequence goes on from JBAMYA010000018.1 coordinate 10,285,584, forward strand.
GACTGATGGGAATCGACCCAGTCGCCACCTTCCGCTGGGCTGTCTTGCGGGCGTTCTTCAGAGCACACGTGGCCTTCAGAGAGGCAGGCCACCGTCACAAAACATCTGGTGAGAACCTGGACAGGTCCAGGTGGGCCACTCTCCTACCAGTGGAGACAGGTAGGGCTGACAGAGAGTGAGTGAAACTCACCTGCACGTTTGGCAGATGTAACAGCCAGAAGAAATGCGGTCTTGAACGGTAACACTCATAAAACCGCATCAGCTGGCTCAGTAATTTGAACGGAGGTCATGCAAGATCAAAAGCGTGTCTGTCTTGGGGGATGCAACCTCCTGACACCACACAGTAATTGCTTCATCCAGTGATGCTCACCCACAGGCTTGACATCCATGAAGCCATGGTGGACAGGTAAGGATGCCACATGAAACCTTAGCATGGAGGCTGCCCAGAGCTGAAGACGGCCTGGAGACGTGCCAGACCTGTCCCCCCAACTGGGACAAAAGGTAAACCCTCCCAGGTAGCTGCCAAGGTTCTTCCACCAGGAGGCTGCAAAGCATGGTGAGCCAAAATTGTGTCGGCCACCTGGCGGCCACTAGGAGAATCCTGTGCCCAGTGGAGCACTGGTCTCTGGCAGTGAGAACCACAGAGGACAATGAGTTGAACACTCTGAGGCGAACAGGTTCACCTGGGCATCCCCAAACTGTTCCCATATCAGTTGCACCACCTGGGGATGCAGTCGCCATTCCCCTGGGGGCAGCATCTGGTGTGACAGAAAGTCTGCTATAGTGTTCGTCCTGCCCGGCAAATGCTCACAAGGAGGCCAGGTGGGAGTAACTATGTGTCCAAAGCCGCTGTGCCTACCGCAGGGATGCCAGGGACCTGGTCTTCCCTTGGTGGTTCATATGAAACACAGCAGAGGTGCTGTCCATGTGAGCAAGCATGTGTCTGCTCTTCATATAAGGCAAAAAGTGCTTCAGTGCCAAGTAGATGATCCAAAGCTCCAGCACACTGATGCACTGCCGGTGCTGTGGAGGGCCTCAGGTTCCTTTGACCAACCTGCCCAGCCACACAGCCCCCAAGCCAGAGGGAGAGGCATCTATTGTCACTACCTCCCATCTCGCTGGAACACAGCCCAGTGGAACTCCTTGCAGGTGGAACCACACACAGGGGTTCAAACCGAGGTTGTTGAACCACCACTGCAGAGGGCGGACATGCAGGAACCACAGGGGTGCTATGGCAGAGGTTGATGTCAATGTCCCTAACAGCCTGAGCCACGTCTGCACACTCAGACATGCCCAGAGATAGAAGCAGCAGAGCAGGCCTTGTAGCCTCTCCACCCACTCCATAGTTGGTCCAGAGTCCAGAGCCAGGGCAAAAAAGGAGGTCTACTGGGTGGGAGTCAGCAAGCTCTTTTCCTAGTTCACAGACAGAGGCTTGACATGCGTGAGAATGTGGGCTGTGGTTAGCTCTGCCTCCCGGAATGAGGGGGCACAAACGAGCCAGGTGTCAAGATACGGGAGGATCTTGACCCCTGTCAGGTACAGGTGTGTCAAGGCTTCTCGAACATACATCGTAAAGATTTGAGGAGCCAGGGACAGGCCAAACGGAAGAACGTTGAACTGAAAACTGAACCTTGTATGGTCTGGATGAATCGGCACGTGATAGCACACGTCCTTCTGGTCGATGGTGGTGAACCATTCTCCTGGAGCGATGGACTGAAGGAAATCAGTTGTTTGGAGCTTGTGGAAGGGTAGGATCTTCAGATATGCATTCAGCCCTCCAGAATGGGATGGTGCTGCATGCTGTTCTTTTTTTGGTGGAGAAAAACCCATAGTTCTGTATATACGAGGTGTCACAATCGTGATGGCCCCCTTGTCTAGAAGCATAGTTATCTCCTCCAGCAAAATGCAGGCCTTCTTGGGATCGGTTGAGGTCATCTTGATCCCGGGGTGGGGGTGGGGGGCAGTGTCAGAATTGCAATCTGTAACCCTGGGACAGAGTTCGTAAACCCATGCATCTTGTGTGTGGGCTGCCCAACAGTCCAGGTGTTCTTGCGAGACCCTCTACACCACCGCCCCCTGCTCCACACTCCATATCCTGGCACCAGTTTGGAGGCTTATGGAGAGTGCTAACCCTGCCTCCGTGGATGTTGAGGCCAGCCAAGCGGGTTTCGTTCCACCCTAGGCTGAGGCCAAAGCCTCGTGGTGGCTGCAGTGGGCTGCCACAGCTGGCTCATGGCCATCATTGGGCATGCGCATCAAAGATCTTGCACATCACACTTTCTGGGACGCAGAGTAGGGGGCGGCATGCCCTCTCTGTGGCCACCCCAGATTTCAGAAGCTTGACTTGACTGTTTCCAGCATTCCAAAGCCATCTCTGCTTCTGGACCAAACAATCTGCCAGGCACCATCGGAAGACGATGTGGACTCTGTTGACGTTCGTCCGACAGCGGGACCTGCGCCAGCCAGGCCTGGCACCATGTGACCACTAAAGTGGACATCAACCAGTCAAGTTCATGAGCCATCAAGCCGAAGGCATGAAGGGCAGCGTCATGTGCATCACCCAGTTCCTTCCTCTCTCGTTGTATCATCAGAGACTGTTCCAGGTAAAGCACCGACAGGGAGTTCCTGATATGGGCCATCCGAGCAACTGGGGGTCTTACGCCTTGGTAAAGAAGGCCATCGGTGACCCACACCACACTGATCCACCAGGGGCATGTTACTTAATTCACAGTTCCAGGTTGTTGACTGTGTTGCTGGCACCAGCAACACAGTCAACAACCTGGAACTGTGAATTAGGAGCCCTTGTGGACAAAGCATCATCCTGCTCTTCAACCAAATCCAATGCATCATACACCAGTACAGGATGTCTGTGGATGTGTGGGGTGAACGAGGGCCCTCAATTGCTCCGCCTCATTCCGTAGGGCCTCCATCTCTTGGTGAGACGGAGCCTGTGGCTTCATCTTCTTCTGTTTGGGACTGCTGCGGGCCGTCCCAGACAGGCCCTTACACTTGCCATACTGCCTGTGAGAGCCAGCAGCCTCAGCAGACAGGTTGTCATCCCCAAACAGGATGCCTTGCACCTGATGCAGGACCTCTGCCTTCACATAGAGTGGCAACAGGCTGCAGTCGTGTTTGGAACTGCTGTGGGACCACGGCAAATGAGCCAGTCGAAAAATGCAATAAACCGCCGCTCCCGGCTGGAATCAAACTCACAAAAAATTGAATAGAGGTAGGATCACCCGTCAACCATCACCTTAGAGGGCATCAATTGAACTCTGACCATGTGGTGACAGGCAGGTGACGCACACCCCACCGATGTGCTCAGTACCTCCTTCTAAACTGCAAAATATAGATCTGAAACACAGATCTATGGAGGAAAATGACCGGCGAAAAATGCCAGGCCACTGCTCGAGAAGATCAAAGACACTGGGCGTCGTCTACCATGGAGTATATTATTTATTTATTTCTAAGTGCAACAGTTGCCAACAGGTCACATATGTGGCTTTATTTACATGAAAACTCGCCCTGCACAGAGTGTGAGAAGACTTATCCACTTTGTTTACTGCCACTGGTAGTCAAGAAGGGATGAAGCATAACAACATTTAACTCCATTGAAAAATGACTTCAAAATGACTTGAAAAATGACCTCCAGACTTTAGGAGGGATTCTGATACTTTTCTTCCTTGATGGCAAATGTTGGGTTTTTAAATCCTCCCACATCCTGAACAGTACTAGAGCAGACCAGACCAGACTAGACAAGAATAGATTAGGCTATTGGAATGGTCAGATAGAACTGGGTTTGAGGGGAAGCTTGTTAAGTAGTTGACTTTAATTCCATCAGACCGACTCAGCAGTGAGTGGGTCCTTCCACATGTTAACTGAATCCAACTGAGTCAACTAGAGTAGTAAAACTAGAGCTAAGGCTGTCACTGGCTGACAGGACCAGACTAGACTAGAGTAGACCAGACAAGTGTGGACCAGACTAAACTACATTAGACTAGACCAGAGCAGACTAGACCACCAGACAAGACCAGACGAGATCAGAACAGACAAGACTAGACCAGACCAGACCACACTAAACTAGACTACATTAGACTAGCCCGTATTTGACTAGACTATACTAGAACAGACTAGACGAGACCAGACTAGACTAGACCAGACTAAATTAAACTAGACCAGACGAGAATAGACTTGACTAGAGGAGAACAGACTAGGCTAGATCACCAGACCATATCAGACATGATTAGACTAGACTAGACTGGACCATCCGACAAGACTAGACTAGACCAGACTAGACCGGACTGGACCAGACTAGAACAGAATAGACTAGATCACCAGACAAGAGAAAGTAAAGAACAGATTAATTGATCCTTTCTAATTCTTCTTCAGTGGAAATAAACACCTGTGAAACCAGATCCCTTTTTAAAAAATAAAAATAAAAATCTTAATCATATTTTCAATGCTGGTATTTGTAGCAGAACACCCCCGGGTTATTGTTTGTATTCTCTACATCATCAAAAATATTTCTGATCTTTGTTCTTTTGTGGTTTTCAACATCTTTGGTCACATCTGAGAAGTTTAAAAAAAACAAAACAGAACAATCAGAACCAGATGGGCCCAAACCCAACCATGACATTGTAGTGGTTAAAGCTTCTGCTCTGTACTAGGGAACAACACAGCCGTTCCCTGTCCTGCCATCAAAACCATCGACAGCTTCAGCTTCCTTCACCACCCAGTTCACCAGAGGAGCCTGGAGATCCTTCAGAGATGTAAAGACGAGAAACACAGTAAGTAAACGCAGACAAGTTTGCTTCCAGGTTCCATCCTGGTCTGATGGAGCTCCTGCTCCAGATGTTTACAGTCAGTATTCAGTTCTGGACCACAGGCGGGTCAGTTCAGAACCCGTACTCTTCCACTTCAGTACGCAGAGTCTTCCAGAACCCGGACTCTCCTGTGATGATGTCGTTTATGGTTAAGTATCTCGTTGCTGACATATTTTTCTTCTTCAGCTCTCATTGTTTTTTGAATTTAACCAAATCACAACGTCTTTAACTGTTACTTTTTTTATTCTGAAATACTGATTTTTCCAGATTACAAAACTTTTTCACATAGTTACATTTTTTCCTAAAATCATAAAATTTGTGACCAAATCTTTTGATGTAAAATTACAATTTTATTTCTCAAAATTGTGAAGTTTGTATATTTGCAACTTTACGTCTAGTAATCAACCTTTTGTCATCAAAGTAAAAAATTCATTCAGACTAGTTGAATTAATATTGCAACTTTCCCATAAAAATTGTATTTTTCTAAAGTCACAATTTTTTGTGTTCTTAGTGTCACAAATTTGACATGACAATCTATTTTTTGTAATAAAATCTCAAATTTTAAAGTTGTAACTTTTTGCTCATAAAACTGTAAAATGTACAAATTTTTAAAATGTTTTAGTGTTGTGACAGCAGGTAAATGTTTCACCTGTCGTCCAGGTATCACCAGGAAGAACCCACGGACGCCTCTGTCCAGTCTTCATGGCACCAACACTCTCAATGAAAAGTCCAGCTGGTAAGTACCAAACGATACGATATGAGTGATACGATACGACACGACACAATATGGGTAATATGATACAACATGATACGAGTGATTCGTTATGCACAACATGAGTGAAACGTTGTGAAACAATACGAGTGGCGATACGACACAATACTAATGACACTACCACACAATACAAGTAATTTGACATGACACGACAAGTTACATATGGTATAGTACTAGTGACAATACGACACAATACAAGTGATATGATACGACATGATATGAGTGACGATACATCACAATGTGAGTGATACGTTACGACATGATACAAGTGATGATATGACACAATACTAGTGATACGATACGAGACGATAGCTTTGTTATGAAATGATACAAGTGATGATAAAACACAGTATGAGTGTTACGATGCGTTGGTCTTTCAAAGCTTGTCTCTGTCTGCAGGGATGGATACAGTGTTAGAAGGAACGGTCGCAGCTCCAGGTCATGCCACACCCCCTCATCAGGAGGCCCTGCCCTGGAAGAAGAAGGGATTTTCCTGAACTCGACCAACAGCAAACTGCTGGAGAGAGCCCAGGGGATTTTACTGTGAGTGAGTTTTTTTTTTTTATGTACATACATAGGACCCCAGGAAGAATAGATGCAGCATGGGTTTAGCTAATGGGGATCCTTAAACTGGGGATCAATAAACTAAACTAAACAATAATCCAGCCTAAAGGTAACAAAAGCATGGACTAATTTCTCTGCATCTTCTTGAGTCAGGATGTTTCTAATTTTCCTGATATTATGCAAATGAGAAAGCTAACTTTGTGACCTGTTTCACATGAGAGCTAAAAGAGCATGTCTTCATCAAATATTACACCAAGGTTCCTGACTGTAGAGGCAGAGGCTAAAGTAATGTGATCCAAATTAACTGTACAGCTCAAGAGTGCCTCCCGGAGGTGCTTGTGACCAATTACAATAACTTCAGTCTTATCTGAATTAAGAAGCAAGGAATTTCCAGTCATCCAGGTCTTCACATATTTAATGCATGCATCTAAAAAGGTTAATTGATTAGTTCCATGTGGTTGCAAGAATAAATACAACTGAGAATCATCTGCATAGCAGTGAAAATTTATGTTGTGCTTCCACGTGATTTCTCGTAAAGGAAGCAAAGAGAAAAGTGCTGGTCCAAGAACAGAACCCTGCGGTGATCCACAGCTGACCCTAGTGCAACTGGGACAATCATTATTCACATGGACAAACTGAAAATGGTCAGATAAATATGACTTAAACCATGTGAACGCAGTTCCTCTAATTCCACCAATTTGCTCTAATCTATTTAGAAGAATCTGGTGGTTGTTGGTGTCAAATGCTGTGCCGAGATCCAAGAGGACCAGAACAGAGACAAATCCACTGTCAGAAGCCATGAGCAGGTCATTGGTGACTTTGACCAATGCAGTTTCTGTACTATGTCGAGGTCTAAACCATGATTGAAGCTCATCATTAATATTGTTTCCACAAAGACCATTATTCAACTGATTTAGAACAATTTTCTTGAGAATTTTAGAGATAAAAGTAAGGTTAGAAATAGGCCGGTAGTTAGCTATATCTTCAGCATCCAGAGACGTCTTTTTGAGTAGAGATTTAATTACTGCAATCCTAAAATTTATAGGTACATATTCAGTTAGAAGAGATGTATTGACAAGATCCAGCATTACAGAGCCTATCATGGGAAAAAAATTATTTAAAAAGGTTAGAAGGAACAGGTTCCAGTAAACATGTAGATGGTTTTGGGTGAGAGACAAGTGAGCTTAATTCACAAATATCAATAGGAGAGAAGCGGTCTAGGTAAGAACCAGTAGGTACAGCTGATTCCAAGGTCTCTATGCTGTCCAGTGCAGTCTCCATAGCTGGCAGGAAAACATGAATTTGATCCCTAATTTTTACAATTTTGTTAATGAAGAAGCTCATAAAGTCATCAGCAGTTAAATGAGATGGGATACATGACTCGATGGACCTGTGACTCTGAGTCAGCCTGGCAACTGTGCTGAAGAGAAATCTGTGGTTATTCTAATTTTCTTGAATTAATGATGAGTAATAAGTTTTCTTAGCTTTCAAAAGAGGTCTTTTATCCATTACCAAACTATCTTTCCAAGCGCCACTTTCTTTCCAGCATTCTACATTTCTGTGTATTCTTCATTACTACCAGGGTGCAGACTTTCTAGGATTGACTGCTTTTCTTCTCAAAGGAGCAACAGCATCCAAGTTAAACGCAAGAACTCTGTGGAGCTATCTGCAAGATTATCAATGCATAAAGGATCCAGACCCTCAGAGCTGTCCATAGCAGGGTAAATAGGAGACAAGTGTCCAAGCAGAGCAGGAATTTCTTCCTTGAACTTAATGACAGAGCTGTCAGAAAGGTCTCTACTATAACAGATCTTCTTATTGCATGCTGCATCATTGTGGCAAGTAAACTGGAAGGAGATTAAAGAATGGTCAGATAGAACTGGGTTTGGGGGAAAGATTGTTAAGGACTTCAGCTCCATAAGTTAGAACCAAGTCCAGCGTGTGATTGCAGCGGTGAGTGGGTCCCTCCACATGTTGACTGAATCCAACTGGGTCAACTAGAGCAGTAAAACTAGAGCTAAGTGCTGTCACTCTCAACATCCACATGGATGTTGAAATCACCAACTATGATGACCTTATCTGAGAACTAGATCAGAAATGACGGCTGAGAAATCAGAAAGAAATTCTGAATAAGTACCAGGAGGACAATAAACATAAACCAGGAGAATTGATGTGACTTGGAGCCTGGCAGATATAAACTGAACAGCAGGTTTTCAAATGAAGTAAAACTATGTTTTGACTTAAAGTTGAATATTCAACTGGAATTATAAACTGCCCCTACTCCGTCCCCACAGCCTGAGCTTCTAGGAATATGATAATAAGTATGAGTAGGTGGAGCCAATTCATTCAGACTAATATAATCATCTTGCTGGAGCCAAGTTTCTGTAAGACAGAGAAGGTCAAACTGGTGATCAGAG